>OX246743.1:35335686-35923166 GCA_945910005.1 Isoperla grammatica
AGTGGATCTACCATTGGAAAATTATCTCTATACATAAAATACAATCCCATGCTTCTTTCGTTTTTTCTATAAACCACAATAATTCATGAATAAAATAGATGTTATAAATTCTGGCAACTTCCTTATATACTCTGTCAGCTCTAGTTTGTACAGTGGCCACAGTCTTATCTGCGGGGGGAGGGGGGGGGGGGGGGGGCGTCGCTGGCGTCGGACGGACCCCAACGAGTCTGGAGTCTTCGCGCCGCCAAGATACAGTAAGGTCCAAAAGCCGTAACATAGCAGATAACTCGCTAGTGAGCAGGGGCGAAAACAATGGTCATATACTTTACTTTATTGTAATTAAATGGCCAGTGTAGGGCACAGTGGCCTCTTTAGCCTGATGATTGGTGAATGATAATGAGGAAGGGAGAGGGGAAGCCCTGGTACCGGCACGTTGCCTACTCCTGTCGAAAAGTACCAAGAGGACCATCGGTTTTACGTCCCATCCGAAAGGACGGTGTAACTTTGATCAGTCATAAAGGTTCCTCCACTAACCTGGACTGCCGAGCAGTTGACGAGAAGAACGAAGCTGTTACACAAGATTTCGTACCCTCCAATCCGCTCTAACCAACGGTAACTAGTGTTTCAGAGGAGAGTGGTCACCCATCCACCTCCTGACCTAGCACGAGGTGGAGTTCGTATGGGAACCGGCTAAGCGACCGCGGCTAAACCGTTGGCTAATGGTCATAGAACTATTCCTCCTTTCGGCGTGTTTGCTTCTTGCGTGGCATCAACTTAGAGCATCAATCAAAATGTTCTATACAGGGTGTATTCACGTAATGCGTATGGCGGTCATACTGGAGACCCCAATGGCAGTGATTGGTAGTTCATTGTTACAATGCTTCAGATGGCGATTCAACTACAGGGCCCAGATTCACAAAGGTGCCTAAGTGCTAAGACATAAATCGCGCATATGTCGTTCTGAAATTTCATAAAGGTAAAATACTGTAAAATTTCAACAATTTAACTAATAATATTTTATTTGTGAATGTGTAGTAATACCCAGAGATGATTTATCTAGACAGGATTTGCCTAGCATAGGACAACTTAGAGTTAGGCATCTTTGTGAATCGCCCAACTCTCTAACTTCGGTTTGCTATAATACTTGAAAGCAACATAAACTCTTTGTCTTGATAAGTCTTTTAATCATTTACAATGGTACTAATCATTTTCGTAAACATTATCGGGGGACGTGCAATTGTAATTTTAATTATAATCTTGAACTAAAGGCTGGTCCACACAGATTTTTAAGACATATTGCATAAGGTTTTAAGACGTTGTTTTAAAAACAACAATGAAAACAACGTCTTAAAACTAAAATATTGTGTGAACGCCAGTACGTGTTTCTTATGATCCAACTTTACGACTACGCGTTAAACCTTAAATCGTATGTCTTAAAAATCTGTGTGGACCAGCCTTAAGAGAAATGTAAAAAGAAATTAAAATTATGTAAATGCAGTATGTAAAATGTAATGTGATGTAATGTAATGTAATAATAAATAAATAATGTAATGTACATAAGTGCTAAAAATTCTCGTTTTGTGGTAAGCGTATTCACAGTAAAGTTCAAATGTCAACACACAATTTCTCTCCCCATTATGACCCCGGTGACGTCACGCAAATGTTGTGTAGTGCATGTTTTACCTCAACATGTTGTAAAGCCACGTAGTCCCCACCCATCACTGCAAACAAGGCTATTAGAACGTCTGCAAAGATTTAGCGCGCGTAACGAGGTGGCGATAACGTGATAGCCCCATCATCGTACCACGTGACAAGACAGGGGCTGGGCGGTATAGTTGGGCGTCGCCCTAGCCTAGCGTGATGCCGCCGTTCCACCGCCGCCACTACTATAATTAATATGGATTTTCCCGGAACGAAAACTGTGAGAAAACACCTCGGCGGTGCATTTCAGAACGGAAGACGCTTTATGGTGCAAAGGTTTCATTCATAAAAATATGAAGTGATGAAAACTGAGGGAAACCAAAATACGAGTGGACAATGAAGTTAATGGGTAGAACCAGGGCTTAATTTCTAATTGAAAAGGAACCGGAACGCATAGTTATAGTTCGCCTTCCATAATTTAGAAGAAACCCCGCCAAACACCTTTATACAGTGCTTGTAGTAGAATGCGCACACACACACACGCATATAAATATATATTCTACCACAAGCACTTTATATGAGTGGACGAAGGAAGCTCCAAAGATTATTTCCTTCGTATTGGGGTCTGACTACCTGGGGGACACTCATCAGTGAAAAACTCGCGTTCATACAAGTGAATGAATATTTTGCAATTTTCAAAGACAAGTTCCCTTCCCCGTGTACATAATGGGAATTCACGAATTTTTAAATCATGAGGAAAATAGTGTGTGAGATTTAAAATAATACCGGAACGCGCGTTCCTGTTTCAGAAAAGGAACCGGAACTGCGCGCAGTACGTTCCGGCTCAAATTAAGCCCTGGCGTAGAACTTTTGCATTGTATAAGTACGGCGACGTTCCTGCGGATAGAATCGTTGAGTGAGTAACATAGGGTAGAGTCGCAACGCTATCGGCAGTTTGTCTACCGCCTTATACTGCCCAACATACTTTAGTCGGGTAGTAGAACTTCGCCAAGCGACGCGATGACGGAGTTTTCGGCTGTCTTCGTATATCTTCGGTGAAGTAGCCGACCAATCAGGCTCCGTCATCGCGTCGCTTGGCGAACTTCTACTACCCGACTGAAGTGTTTTGGGCAGTGAAAGGCGGTAGACAAACTGCCGATGGCGTGGGGCCTCTACCCTATATTACTCACTCAACGATGGAACCGAACACTCCACTCCCAAGAAGTGGTGTTCACTGCTCAGTGCAGCGGAGATGCGCGTAGGAATAAGATGATAATGTTATGCCACACACGAAATTACTCAACATTATCGAAATACCATACCACCAACGTAAGTATTCGCATACTGACCTATCTTCTAACCCTTTCAGCACTCTAATTCAAAGAAAGTCAATAGATTCCTGACGTTATTTCACACAATCGTAAATCCAGTCTTCCACTGAGCAGAGTGCACAAACGTAATTAACCTAGTGGACCTGTTTCATTTAGATGGTACTATAGAGGAGCAGAAAGTTAAGTTGGTCTCCTTGTTGGAAGTTGGACTCAGAAAAAAAAAAGTTGAAGTACAGAAAAAAAGGGGGGGGGGCAGGCTTGATTGATTTAAACACTCGTATTTGGAACTATCAAGAAATTACACGCATACAGTTCACACACATGCACACGCACTCATACTGTATGTATATGCACACGCATACAGTATTATACACACGCACACGCGCACGCACACACACACAGTCCACACATACGCACACAGTCCACACATACGCATACAGTCCACACGCACACAGTCAACACGTATACGCATACAGTCCACACGCGCACGCATACAGTCCACACACACACAGTCAACACGTATACGCATACTGTCCACACGCATACGCATACAGTCCACACGCACACGCATACAGTCCACACGCACACAGTCAACACGTATACGCATACAGTCCACACGCACACGCACTTACATGGACGCCCGTAAGGCCTGGAGCTCCGCATATGGAGAGTTTGTTCTTTATGTCAGCAATATCGGCCTTCTTGTTTCTCGCCAAGTCTTCTAGGAACTTGTTGTAATCGTCCATGCTGACTTTCTGCGCCCTGGAACCATTAGATGTACCATTTAGAGCATCGTCTTGCCACGCGGCAAGAGACATGGGAACCGAGCATTACATTATTATATAAACAGTTAATGTTAAAGGCATTTCGGACTCCGATTCTTTCTTTGTCCGATACAAAAATTACTTTTAATAACTCACAAAAAAATAAATATAACCAACAAAATAAAAAATAAGATACGCAACGAAGCAATTCCCAACCGTCCGTCATCATCGAACTCACTTTAACTTCTTGAAGTATATCCCGGTGTCGGTGGTGGTGATGGCCTTGCCAATGACCTTGGCCTGTTTCATCCACTTGTCGCTCTGCGAGAGGGTGATGTGTTTACCGTCGGACTTGGGGTCGCCGAACTTGGAGAACGCCTTGAACTGTTGCCGGAACACGGCCGTCTTGGTTCCGTTGGGGGCGTCGGGGGTCTTGGGCGTCGTCGTCGTCGCCGTCGCGTCGCCCCCCGACGTCGGGGTCGCCGTCGTCGGGGTCGGCGCCGTCACCTCGCCGTTCTCCGCCATGCTGGACACACAGACATTATTTTATTTTATATTTCGAGAGGAAGACCACGACAATAAAGATGGCACGACAAAGTGAGAAAGGATGTGGAAATGTGAGGAGGGGACTGGAATTGAGGGGGAAGAGTGGTGGCAGGATAGAAGAAGATGGAGAGGCTTATCTTCAATGCCGACCCAACGCAGAGTTGGACGTGGCAACAGATGATGATGATGATGATATATTAAAATATAAGGAAGACCATGACAAAGATGGCACGACAAAGTGAGGAAGGATGTGGAAATGCGAGGAGGGAACTGGAATTTAGTTGAGGGGGAAGAGTGGTGGTAGGATAGAAGAAGGTGGAGAGGCTTATCTTCAATGCCGACCCAACGCAGAGTTTGACGTGGTAACAGATGATGATGATGATGATATATTAACTCATAAGGAAGACCACGACAAAGATGGCACGACAAAGTGAGGAAGGATGTGGAAATGCGAGGAGGGGACTGGAATGTAGTTGAGGGGGAAGAGTGGTGGCAGGATAGAAGAAGATGGAGAGGCTTATCTTCAATGCCGACCCAACGCAGAGTTGGACGTGGCAACAGATGATGATGATGATATATTAACTTATAAGGAAGACCACGACAAAGATGGCACGACAAAGTGAGGAAGGACATGGAAATGCGAGATGGGGACTGGAATGTAGTTGAGGGGGAAGAGTGGTGGCAGGATAGAAGAAGATGGAGAGGCTTATCTTCAATGCCGACCCAACGCAGAGTTGGACGTGGCAACAGATGATGATGATGATATATTAACTTATAAGGAAGACCACGACAAAGATGGCAGGACAAAGTAAGGAAGGATGTGGAAATGCGAGATGGGGACTGGAATGTAGTTGAGGGGGAAGAGTGGTGGCAGGATATAAGAAGATGGAGAGGCTTATCTTCAATGCCGACCCAACGCAGAGTTGGACGTGGCAACAGATGATGATGATGATTTACATGTCAAGAGGATGAAAAGAGAAAGATTGCCGAGGAGAATGCTAGAACTGGAGGTTCCAGGTAGAAGAACGAGAGGAAGACCACGACCAAGATGGCATGACAAAGTGATGAAGGATGTGGAAATGCGAGGAGGGGACTGGAATGTAGTTGAGGGGGAAGAGTGGTGGCAGGATAGAAGAAGATGGAGAGGCTTATCTTCAATGCCGACCCAACGCAGAGGTGGACGTGGCAACAGATTATGATGATGATATATTAAAATATAAGGAAGACCATGACAAAGATGGCACGACAAAGTGATGAAGGATGTGGAAATGCGATGAGGGGACTGGAATGTAGTTGAGGGGGAAGAGTGGTGGCAGGATAGAAGAAGACGGAGAGGCTTATCTTCAATGCCGACCCAACGCAGAGTTGGACGTGGCAACAGATGATGATGCTGATTTACATGTCAAGAGGATGGAAAGAGAAAGATTGCCGAGGAGAATGCTAGAACTGGAGATTCCAGGTAGAAGAACGAGAGGAAGACCACGACAAAGATGGCACGACAAAGTGAGGAAGGATGTGGAAATGCGGGGGGAAGGGGACTGGAATGTAGTTGAGGGGGAAGAGTGGTGGCAGGATAGAAGAAGACGGAGAGGCTTATCTTCAATGCCGACCCAACGCGTGTTGGACGTGGCAACAGATGATGATGATGATTTACATGTCAAAAGGATGGAAAGAGAAAGATTGCCGAGGAGAATGCTAGAACTGGAGATTCCAGGTAGAAGAACGAGAGGAAGACCACGACAAAGATGGCACGACAAAGTGAGGAAGGATGTGGAAATGCGAGGAGGGGACTGGAATGTAGTTGAGGGGGGGAAGAGTGGTGGCAGGATAGAAGAAGATGGAGAGGCTTATCTTCAATGCCGACCCAACGCAGTGTTGGACGTGGCAACAGATGATGATGATGATTTACATGTCAAGAGGATGGAAAGAGACAGATTGCCGAGGAGAATGCTAGAACTGGAAGTTCCAGGTAGAAGAACGAGAGGAAGACCACGACAAAGATGGCACGACAAAGTGAGGAAGGATGTGGAAATGCGAGGAGGGGACTGGAATGTAGTTGAAGGGGAAGAGTGGTGGCAGGATAGAAGAAGATGGAGAGGCTTATCTTCAATGCCGACCCAACGCAGAGTTGGACGTGGCAACAGATGATGATGATGATATATTAAAATATAAGGAAGACCATGACAAAGATGGCACGACAAAGTGAGGAAGGATGTGGAAATGCGAGGAGGGCACTGGAATGTTGTTGAGGGGGAAGAGTGGTGGCAGGATAGAAGAAGATGGAGAGGCTTATCTTCAATGCCGACCCAACGCAGAGGTGGACGTGGCAACAGATGATGATGATGATATATTAAATTATAAGGAAGACCATGACAAAGATGGCACTACAAAGTGAGGAAGGATGTGGAAATGCGAGGAGGGGACTGGAATGTAGTTGAGGGGGAAGAGTGGTGGCAGGATAGAAGAAGATGGAGAGGCTTATCTTCAATGCCGAACCAACGCAGAGTTGGACGTGGCAAAACAGATGATGATGATGATGATGATGATTCAAATTAAGGCCAGTGTAGGGCACAGTGCTCTCTTTAGCCTGACGAGTGATGAATGATGATGAGGAAGGGAGGAGGGGAAGCCTGAAACCGGCACGTAGCCAACTCCTGTCGGAAAGTACTATGGGACCATCGGCTTTACGACCCATCCGAAAGGACGGAGTCATATAAGTTCCTCCACTCAGATTATAGGGTAGGTCGAGATCATATTCAGGTTACGTCGCCGGGGTCGTCATAAGGGGAATCCAGTTAGAGGGGGGAGGGGGGGGGGGGGGGCGTTGATACTCCTTTAGTCACCTCGTACGACAGGCAGAGCTACTCGCTGGACTCATTCTAACCCAGTCTAGAAGGGAATTAAAAGTAACTTCGTATTTTTTAAAGAATGTATTGTGCTTGAATGCGTATATGACACCTATTGTGAACAACGTCCTAGTAGAAGATTTTCAGCAAGTATTTCTTCAGGAGAGCAAAGGTATACAGTACAAATGTGTTCTTCTTTATAAACAATCTTTTTAAGAAGCTTAATTTACAGTGTGTCGCTAAAGTAGGTTATCTCGTTTATCTAAAGGTGAGCACTCGAGTTTTAAGCCGCGGTATCTGTATTACACGCACGTCGTATGTGTGTACGTGTGAAGCACTGACCTTCAGGATAGTGTGAACTTACAAGTTTTCACGACCCATTTAGAATGAGATGCGTCAATGTATAATATTCGACTCACGGAGAACTTTGAAACAGTGTGCATGCATAGCAACACACACCAAAATAGAACAACGAAATTAATTAATTGAATCGATGACCAAACATACAAGCTGTCAAAATATAAAATATTCTGATTTGGAAAACCAACCTTCAAGACAAACATAAAACATTATAAACTTCCACAACGTTGTTGTCCATCTGGCGAGCAGTTGCTATCTCTACAATAATGTCTTTCTTCATAACGCCGCAATTTTATTCCCCTGGACCTGCACTGCGATCATGTAACTTAAAGATCGACATCGTTGAAAATTGTACGTTTGAACGATCGTAGCTCTAAAACGCAATTATGTACAGCTCGGTAACGCTATTAAACGTTGAACACTCATCCCGGCGATGACAACTAGTCATAGTTGCAAAAATATGGGACGTAAACCCCAAATATCATTATTATCATCATCACGAAAATCGTGTGCGCCTCTCGATCACGGGCACCCAGCCATTAACAGCTTTCGATACCAAAAAAATGACGGAAACGTCGGTGTTTAAACGACTATATTTCACAAAACTAAAGTAGGACGGATTATACCTTTAGAGTGGAGTTTTTTTATAGTCTTGGGTTGCCTATAAAACCTCATATTTCGTGGGCAGCACTCAGCATTATAGTCTTCTATTGACGGCTCTAATGACAACGAACAGCTTACGTCATTATGACGTCACGCATACGAATGTACTCTGATATTCATCGCAAATTTCACTTTCCATAAATAACTTCAAAGGTCATTAACAATTTAAACGTTATAGTTAGAATACACGTGTATGCAAATTGAGGTGTTTAGTCAGATTGTGTCTACGTCCGTTGCAACCAGTGATTTATCATTGTTAACATTTACCCCTAACCGGGCAGCCAGACTGCTTATTAGAATCTCGTTTAGCGGAGGAAACTAAACAATCACCTTGAAAGTGGGTCACGATAATTTGCTCGGCTGTGTAGGCGAGGTGCGATAATTAAAAATTATCATAAATCAATATTACAGCGTCGGTCATGCTTGCGTTGAGTCTCTGCAGCGACCGGGCACGTCAGCTGTTGTTCCACCGCCCTATAACTATACACTCTGGACGTGAACATTACGTGAACACAACACACCGCACTCTTGTTTCGTTCGATACCATTAGTGGCCGCCATTGCAGAGAAGAACTAGGTATGATTTGTTGTGTCTGTGTGATTTTCACCAACAATAGGGTACGCACAACACCGAAACACAACAATGAAACAAATGAATTGAACCGATGGACAAGCAAGCTGTCAAAAAAAAAATATGAAGTTCTGAAGTTGGAAAAAACAAACGTTCAGAACGTTTACACACTTTCAGATAGTTGCTGACCATTACTGAACATAAATTTTAACTGGCGAGCAGGTACTATCGTTACAACTAATTGTTTCTCCTCATTATTTGCAAAGATATTACTTTGACGGCTTGTTGTTTGTCCACCAGTTCAATTCATTTATTCCATCATTGGGTTTAAAATATAGGGATTTGAAGATTTGAAGATTTATATAAGGGATTTGAAGATTTGTGTTCAAAATCAGAATATTTTATTGTTTGACAGCTTGATGTTTATCCATCGATTCATTTCATTTGTTTCATTGTTGTAAAGCAAGCTAACAAGAAGCCTACGACGACGACATTAACAACAACCACAACAACAACAACAACAACCACAACAAATACAACAACAACAACGACAAAATCCGGTTCGACTGGAGAAGGCCTTCTCTTCTCGAGCTCTGATTGGTTCGTCATAAGAAGTTGAAATAAGGTTGAAATAAGGAATGGAATTGATTAATTTCTTATGACTATTTCAATCCACTGTGACAATTGTGAACCACAGCATTGATATTGCATGTTTCAATTCGCTTAAACCTTATTGCTATTTCACTATTTCAACTCTTATTTCAATTGTGAATCCGCCTTTACATAATCTACAAAGTATATTTAATTGTTATAACAGTTGTTTTAGTGGGATACAAAATAGCGATTTTGGTTCCCTTGCGACGACCGAACTTGGGCGACGAGCCTCCGCTAGGCGGAGATCAAGTAGACCTTGTTAATTTGCAGCAGCACTTCAATGGCATCGAATTTTAAAATGTCAGCGCCCACAAACGTCCTCTAAAACAACCGTAAACATAACTAGGAAAACGCTCTGTTTGACGCGTTGATAAGCGAGCGCGTCAATATCTACGAACTTTCTGGCGAAAAGATGTCAATGCTAATACGAACAACAATTAACAACAATTCAAGAATGCGCATTGCAAAAATTTTTCTAATTTCCATAGCTTTTATACTTTCCGACATTGTTGTATGCAGTGCAATGTGCGTTGCTAAGAATTTTCGTGGTCATGTTTTCAACACGGTCCGCCACCGTTACTAACAGTTATTGACAGCAATATAAATGTAATTTCTGCCTCTTATACGTATTGGATCGCGTTTACATTAGTATATTCGTAACCGGACAAAAATTTACTACAAGATAGCCACCTCACATTTTGCCGTAACTGTGTTTAAAAAAAATATTTTCGAGTAACTTTTGTGTAACTTTGCCAATATTTATCGTATCGCCAACAAATGAACATATTCGTTACCGGAAAAAAGTTTAAAAAAATATGGCTATCTCACATTTTGCCGCCATTTTGTTTCAAAAAAATATTTTGCAGTAACTATGGTGTAACTTTGTAACTTTTCAAACGATTTTGCCTCAAAACTATACACCTTCAATCCACATCGAGGCTTGTGGATGGTCCAAATTTCAAGCTGATCGGACTTTCCGTTCGACCGCTATCGACAGACATAAAAACAAAAAAAACAAACAAAAAACAAACAAAAAAACAGAATGAAGTGCCATAAGAGTCAAGTGGAAACGCTCGCTTCGCTCGCTTAATTATACCAAATTGTACCAGATGTATAACATATACACCAAATTTTATTAAATTGTAGTACCAAGTTGCCAAAAGTATCGAAAACAAGTAATTAAAATCGTAATTCCGCATGCGAATTGCCTCGTATCCGCTCTAGGATCCCCCCCCCCCCCCCCCCCCCTCCCCCGTGTATGGAGGCTTATCTTGGATCTCGAGAGATGAGCATGGAAAAAGAGAATAGGTGGAACATCAAGATAAATATTGATTTGGGAAACGTGGTCTAAATCAATAATTTGTCGTGGGAAAAAATATGCGTACGCCCCTCTTTATATATAACTTGATATGCATGGTGGTATTTGGTAAAGTTGGGCCAAGGCATGTCCGAGGGCTGCCATTATGAATCAATCGCAGCAATCGACTTGGAAAAAAACGTTCAGTCAAGATTGCCGATAGCGGGGATCAAACCGAAGACCTCCCGAATTGGAGTCACTTCGTGTGCCAGCACTGAGCCATAACGTTTGAACTAATGTGAAGAAACGTTCAGTCAAGATTGCCGATAGCGGGGATAAAACCGGAGACCTCCCGAATTTGAGCCACGCGTCGTGTGTCAGCACTGAGCCATAACGTTAGAACTAATGTGACGGTTTAAACGTAAATGTTTGATCTATGATAGATGAGCTATCTGTTATTGTTTGACATAGTTTCAGGTTGTTTCATTGCTAGGTTTCCCCTTGTGAGGCTTCCCATGCAACACGCTTAGCTTGTCAGTTGTCAGTCCTCACTAATGCCATTATTCATACATGTACGTAGATGTGTAGATGTGGGAAAGAGATGTTCACTTTCTTTCGGCCCCCACAGCTTCCCATCAAGCGTCTTAGAACAGCTGAATAAATACGACACAAATGTAGTTGGAAAGGCGTGGGAATTGAAGGTTATTGTTCTTATTTTTCAAAATGACGTTCAATGTAACAATTTCAGAATAATAAGTCCTACTAACAGCCCTTGGACATTCCTTCCCAACAATCCAAACATACATTATTTAGACACCTGAAGAGGGGCACATTAGGTAAAGCTGGCGTGCACCCTATAACGGGTATTCCTACGAAAAATAGTATTATTATTACTATTATTATTATTATTGTTATTAATTTTATTATTATTATTATTATAAATAATAATCAAATTTTTCGTAGCAATACCCGTTATAGGGTGCGCGCCAGCTTTAACTGATGTGCCCCTCTTCAGGTGTCTAAATAAGGTATGTTTGGATTATTGGGAAGGAATGTCCAAGGGCTATTAGTAGGACTCAATCCCAGCATTCGCCTTTACGACTGAGGAAAACCTCAAAAAAACCTTCAGTCAGGATTGCCGGTGGCCGGAATCGAATCGGCGACATCCCGAACTAGAGTCTCGCGTCTTACCGCTGAGCTACCTCTATCGGTGATGCGAAGCTAAAAAAATTATCAAGATTTGCGGATGTTCTAAGCAAACATTGAAAATATATTAAACGTTTGGATAAATTGACAATTTGAGACATAATTCAAATTGTCTATTTTTTACAAACGCAATCAAATTTAGATTCGTTTTTGTTAAAGATGTTGAAAATATGTAGCCTCGCATCATTTCAAAAATTTGAATGTCGATTTAGAGATACGACGAACAATAACCGAAAACTTGTATGACAGTTTTAGTGTGATTGAATGTATAGCAACCTTGGTTTACAAGGCGAACGCCTGCTCGACCACGGCCGATACGCCGCCCTAAGAACAAAGGATGGGTTATTAATCGAGACGTTCTCTCTGCTTATGCAAAGTTTTTGGCACTAAAATGAGGACCGGTGAGAAAATAGCTCCCGTGGCCCAGTGCGACCACTCGACGCCCCAGTTCTAGTCGGGAAACTGAGGACACTGCCAAGCTTTGCAACGACGAGCGATTCAGGGTCAGCCCTAACTTAGTTCGTATTTCACACAAGTGCAATTTCAAATAAATAAATAAAATAGTGAAAAAAATGTCGAAAAAATTCACGTTAATTCGAAAAATCGAAATTGAGCAATCAAAACAAAAACAGAAATCCCCAAAATTGGCCGTTTTTTTTTTTAATCAATACAAATCGAATTGGAAAGAATAAAAACAAACAAGGATCAAGACAATAATTAAAAACAGGCTTTGGTATCACAAGAAAAATATGAATAATTATTTAAAAAGTGGAATCGATAACATAATTAAATTTGAATGACTTGTGTGGTAAGCACAGGCACAGGCACAGGCTCAGGGCCCTATTCTATGGAGAATCCAACCATAAATCGTAACTAAAATGATAACTAATTTGAACAAATACAAACCACAAATAAAGAATAAGGACAAAATTAATTTTTCAAATAAGAAAATATATAGAAAAAACCACAGCTATATATATATATGTGTGTGCATGTGGGTGTGTGCATGTGTATGTGTGCACGTGTGTATGTGTGCACGAACGCACACGCACGATCAGTGTCAACTGTTGTGTGTGCATGTGTGAGTGTGCATGTGTGTATGTGTGCACGCACACGCATGATCAGTGTCAACTGTTGTGTGTGCATGTGTGTATGTGTGCACGCACACGCATGATCAGTGTCAACTGTTCTGTGTGCATGTGTGAGTGTGCATGTGTGAGTGTGCATGTGTGTATGTGTGCACGCACACGCATGATCAGTGTCAACTGTTGTGTGTGCATGTGTGAGTGTGCATGTGTGTATGTGTGCACGCACACGCATGATCAGTGTCAACTGTTGTGTGTGCATGTGTGAGTGTGCATGTGTGTATGTGTGCACGCACACGCATGATCAGTGTCAACTGTTGTGTGTGCATGTGTGAGTGTGCATGTGTGTATGTGTGCACGCACACGCATGATCAGTGTCAACTGTTGTGTGTGCATGTGTGAGTGTGCATGTGTGTATGTGTGCACGCACACGCATGATCAGTGTCAACTGTTGTGTGTGCATGTGTGAGTGTGCATGTGTGTATGTGTGCACGCACACGCATGATCAGTGTCAACTGTTGTGTGTGCATGTGTGAGTGTGCATGTGTGTATGTGTGCACGCACACGCATGATCAGTGTCAACTGTTGTGTGTGCATGTGTGAGTGTGCATGTGTGTATGTGTGCACGCACACGCATGATCAGTGTCAACTGTTGTGTGTGCATGATTGTGTGAGTGTGCATGTGTGTATGTGTGCACGAACGCACACGCACGATCAGTGTCAACTGTTGTGTGTGCATGATTGTGTGAGTGTGCATGTGTGTATGTGTGCACGAACGCACACGCACGATCAGTGTCAACTGTTGTGTGTGCATGTGTGAGTGTGCATGTGTGTATGTGTGCACGCACACGCATGATCAGTGTCAACTGTTGTGTGTGCATGTGTGTATGTGTGCACGCACACGCATGATCAGTGTCAACTGTTGTGTGTGCATGATTGTGTGAGTGTGCATGTGTGTATGTGTGCACGAACGCACACGCACGATCAGTGTCAACTGTTGTGTGTGCATGATTGTGTGAGTGTGCATGTGTGTATGTGTGCACGAACGCACACGCACGATCAGTGTCAACTGTTGTGTGTGCATGTGTGAGTGTGCATGTGTGTATGTGTGCACGCACACGCATGATCAGTGTCAACTATAGTGTGTGCATGTGTGTATGTGTGCACGCACACGCATGATCAGTGTCAACTATAGTGTGTGCATGTGTGTATGTGTGCACGCACACGCATGATCAGTGTCAACTATAGTGTGTGCATGTGTGTATGTGTGCACGCACACGCTTGATCAGTGTCAACTATAGTGTGTGCATGTGTGTATGTGTGCACGCACACGCTTGATCAGTGTCAACTATAGTGTGTGCATGTGTGTATGTGTGCACGCACACGCATGATCAGTGTCAACTATAGTGTGTGCATGTGTGTATGTGTGCACGTGTGTATGTGTGCACGCACACGCATGATCAGTGTCAACTGTAGTGTGTACATGTGTGAGTGTGCATGGGTAGGATATTGATTGAAGGATGGTCGACCTCGCATTTAACAAGCGGGCGCTAATTGAGTAGTGGGCGATGAAGGGTGATTGGCCAACTAGGATTATTGATGGTCTGCATGTTTATACCCAGGGGGCACTGGAGTGAAGCCATAGAGGTGTTATATAATGATTACTATATATAGGCTACTAGCCCTATCGTATCAATAGGGAACACGCGTATGAAAATTGTAATCGATTTTTAAATACCTTGTCTCTCATTTCATAATTTTGTGTCTTTGAATTTTGAAAAACGGATCAGTCTATGCCTCAAAATAATTGGTTTAGTAACGATAAATAAAAGGGCGCGAAAAACGAGCCGCCGCCATGCAGAGTGGATTTGACGTCATGGTTTTGTTCTGCGGTTCGCTCACCGCCTCAGCGATTGGTCTGTTCTGCCACGTCTACAGAACCATTGCGTCACAGCCACCTGTACGCGTTTCAGATCCCCAGTTTAAACTTCAATAAATGCGACCACATCAAACCTATTTAAAAATTTGTGTTTTACTTGGGACTTGCATTAATATACTTTTTGTATCTTATACTACTAAACTAAGTGTTTGGTGTAACAAAAAAAATCGTACGCGTGTTGCCTATTATAGTCACATACCGACCTTGGGGCATTATCTACTACGTACGATAAGGAATCCAGGAATCCATTGATTTTAGTTGAAATAGAGCGCATGGAAGGTCATTTATGCGCACTGCTTCAACGGAAATCAACAGATTTCTGGCGTTCTTTCACACATTCGAATTGAATTTATTGGGTTTAAGGGCGCTTCAACCAGTTAGGTCATTTTGCGCCATTTTATGGTGTTTTGCAAGCTAAGTAAGTAAGTAACTATGAAAGTAGTAATTATGTTTTAATTTTATATGAATAAATTTAAGTTATTTTATATTTAATATTGGTTGTAATGTATTTTTTTAAATTGTTGGAAAAACTGTGTGCGGACAAGAAATTTTAAAAGTTTATCACAATTCTCGTGTGACAAAAGTTCTTCATACAACGGGGAAAGCTTTAATTGTGTTTTCGACACATCATGTTTGGTACATTCTGACAATATGTGACGTACAGTCAGAGTAACGTCACAAGTGTCACCTTTTGGGACAACTTTTTCTCTAGTGAGGAGATAGCTTCACACATTCGAAAGACAGTTTTCCGCTTAGTAGGGTGCACAAGCCTCATTAGTCATTAGTTATGCCCACCCTGTTACGAATTTTCAGGTATCTAACAAAATGTCGTAAATTGCCATTAATGCACCTGTTTCAAGTAGATGGTAGGACCCAAGGTCTACTTGATCTCCGCCTAGCGGAGGCTCGTCCAACTCCCAAGCTAGGTCGTCGCAAGGGAACCAAAATCGCCATTTTGTATCCCACTAAAAAAGCTGTTATAATAATTAAATACCCCTTGTAGATCATGTAATACGATATTTAAAACACCTACAAGAGACATTTTGATAAAATACAATGATTGAAGATAATAAAATTAGATGATTTTTCCTTTTTAGGAGGTAATTCTATTTGACAGATCACTTCATTTGTTTTCTTTCATGTTCCTCCCATTTGAATAACATTTTTAACATTGTGGAACGGACTGCGACGACCTAACTTGGGAGTTCGACGAGCCTCCGCCAGGCGGAGATCAAGTAGACCTTGGTAGGACCTAAGCAAGTAGAAATTAAGTTGGAACTGTTGGACTTGGCTATCTCGTAAACATGAGACGTTAGTTATACGACGGGCCTCTTAGGTCCGTATAAATAATCTTCCCCCACCTCTACGGGCGCCCCTTGTTGCCAGATAACAATTTCATGCATGTTATTTCACATAAAGAGAGGTAGTGGACGACTTGAATTCCAGTTTTAGTCTTAACTAAATATGGGTGTTCAAATTAACTCATAAAATTGTGAAATGTGTGTTGCAACAGCATGTTATTACAAAAGTTAATTAAAAAACTTAATTTTGATAAACAGAAATATTTATTGGAACAAAAAAATCCCTAGAAATAACGTTAAATTCCCTCTAGGGGATTACTTTGGATTACTTTTTGAAAATTTTAAAGCAATTTTAATTCGGACAGGAATCGCAGGGTAGGTCGACTTGTCTCTCCTGTTCAGATATAAAACTTTTTTTTCCTTCTTGTACCAAGATGGCTTTTTCAGCCATTCTTTTGTCTTACTATCCAATATAAAACTGCTTCCTTTTCTGGCCTGCTCATATCATTGGGCAGGGAGTCGATAAAAACCTTGAGAAACTATTTTACAAAGGTACATTTTGTACTTCCACACCCGCACACACAGGTACTAACATTCTGCTCACCATATCTATGTAAATGAACTAAATATGTCACATATTGTGTGTCTCATAAAAAGAACAAAGTCTATTCTGGTATTTTTGAATGCATTAGGGGCCTACTTGTACAATGCACGGCTACAGCCACTCCCCTCTGCGACATTTAAATAGCACAGAGTTGACCTACAATTACAATGTTATGCGATTGTGTACGCATAATTTTACGCGCACGCACACGCGCACGCACACGCACACGCACACGCACACGCACACGCACACGCACACGCACACGCACACGCACACACGCACACACACGGGTGGCTATGCATGCGAGACTGTTGATCGATAGCGGGATTATTCTCTTCTCTCGTGTTCACAAGCAACAAGGTTAATGGAGACGATAAAACCTGCGTTTCGCGCGGCAACATTTGCATTCGTTCACATTATTCACAACTTGCGTAATGCGTGAATCATGTATGCGCGACCTTTAGGCTGCAGAACCTGTGCGTGCGTGTCTCATACGTGAGAAGCAAAGGTTGATGGGTTCACTTTTACAATATTATTTTTCTCACTTTTGGGGCACGCCGGGAATCTGAGCTTTTATACTTTTAACACATTTTTTTTTCTTTTATACCTTTTGTTATGTGATGTTGCTGGACAACTTTCACATCTAAATATGAACATGATTGGTCAAAATTGTGAATTTCAAAATCAAGCTGCAAGACTGGGAAGCATGAGGGTTATTCTCTTCCGTAGAGGTTTTTTTCAACTTTTTTCCTCATGTTATATAATATGTATTGTCTGTTCGAATTGCCAACCCTTATGCTTTTGTGTTAATTTTATGTTAAAATGTTAAAAGTTAACACACTTAGGAAATTTTATGAAGAATGTATGTAATCCTGCTTGTTTATAATTTAATAAATTGTGTTTCTCATCCCGAATTTTACTAATCACAACCTTTATTGATCTCTGCAGCCATAGCTGTTGCCGTAAGACACAGAATAACACAATTTATATCAAAACTAAAATAAAAACGATTACCCATAATACAACACTTATTACTTCCCGATTATACTTATTTTAATTTATTTTTCATACAGTGGGGCAGTGTAGGTGAATAGCAGTATTTCGCGTTGTGTTCTGACAATTTCTGACAGTACTCATATAAAAAAGATGACGGCCATATGCCAAACCAAGGTCTACATGGATTTACTCCTGGCGGAGTAATTGCGAAGCGCAAAGTAAGATCATTGAATGAGATCCAAAATCGCCATTTTGGATCCAACTACAAAAATCGCATTATTATTTAAATAACCCCCACCAATAGTGTGAACTTACGCGTAAGTATTAAAAAAAAATATATATATAGAATGTGAAGACAAAATCTCATTACAGATTGTTATTTTGCCTTTTTGGCCCATAATTTGTTTTTACAGATCAATTCATTTGTTTTTCTGAATGATTCTCCCATTTGAATAACATGTGATTTTTAACATTATTCATAAGAAAGAACAAAGAATTCTCCAAAGAAAGAATTATATTTTGATTTTCATTTGAGTCAATCAATTTAAAAGCATTTTAACAGACCGAAATCGGGTATTCCACAAGGTATGTGAAAATACAGCCGTTTTTGTGTGGATAGACCACAAGTAACTTCCCCCCCCTCCCCCGCCAAGTAACTTCCCCCCCTCCCCCGCCCCTCCACCTGTCCGTGTACGTCACGTACTGAAAATAAGATGGCTCGAGGTTACTAGCCTCTCGTTGATGACGTCACTAACCCCAACAATGGAAATATGCCAAAGATTAACGAACACGGTGTTTGTGTAAAAGTTCAAATACACGCTGGGAAAACAAATAGTTTTGAGTGCGAACGAGCGCGCGGCGAGAATGATAAGGCACAGCCGAGGCTGCCTTTAAACGTTTCAATGTTCCGTTCAAGTTTACTTCAATTCAAGGACAAAAACTAATCAAAGAAAGTGGAGCATTGTTGTAATTTATTATGTTTGTATGTTTTGATGTTTTTTTGTCCCTAAATTCAAGGAAACTTCAATGAAACATTGAACCGTCTAAATTGGGCTTTTTGAACAACATTGAACGCTGATTCGTACCATAATGTTAGGGTTACCGCGTTGGCCTATTTACCTTTGTCACACCACTAACAGTCGTAAATGACTAGTGATTATTGACTAACCACAGGCTTCTTTCATTGGCTGGGAGGGAGAATACTGAGCTCTGATTGGCTGTGACTAAGGATGTCTTGACTTGACTAAGGAATTGAAATATGTTTAATTCCTTAGTCAAGTCTAGACAAACCTTAGTCACAGCCAATCAGAGCGCAGTAGGCCTATTCTCACTCATAGCCAATGAAAAGCCCTTAAGAATGTAATGTGAACGTAGTTAACAGTTACAGAAGTCAATTTAACACTGCCTTCCATAACATACGAATTTCACAAAACTGCTGTTAGTGGTCGTAGTGTAAACAAGCAAACAAAGCAAATGATCGTTAGTTAAACTAAATATATAACAAGATTGTATAAAAACAATGCGTTTTTATCATAAGAATCTCACATCCCTCTCTTTCCCCCCCCCCCCCCCGCCACCCCCACCAAGCTCACCATAAACAAACAAACACGCACAACCATGAGCACACGCGCGCAGCATGCAGAGGACATTGTGTTTGGTTCGGGAGTGTTATTCACACTAAGGTATTTCTACAGCTGCAGTAAAATCAATAATACAAACTAATTAATGGGCTCGATGTTGTATTTTACTTGGATGATTATTGGTGACAAGTTGAAATGCACTAGGAACACATTATTTTGCCAATTAAACTGATTATATATAATTATTTAATTGGGCCTATTTTTAGTTTTACGACGTCGGCCTCTTGGTTGCCTCTTACGACAGGCAGAGCTATCCTGGGCAAAATTCGAGAGATTGATGTCCCATCCATAGATCTATATCTCCCACACCCGTCTAGGCCCGGGGAAGAATAGGCCCAGAGTGACTCTGCTAGTCGTAAGAGGCGACGGAAGGAAATCCTGTCCCTTCCCCCTCACTGTCCCACTGAATATTTCTCCTCCCACTTGGCCCTGCCCTCCCTTGCTGGACTCCCATATGACGACCCATGCGACGTACAATGGATCTGATTCGGATGTGGCTTTATTCTTCATCATCTTTCCCATCTTCATTATCACCCGCTCATCGTCTCGATTAGCTATTGTTGCACATATATGAGACAATCAATCTATATCTCCCACCATGGTAAATGCGCCCCTGTATATCTCACCAACATCCTCTCAACTCCTGCACACCTGTTACAAACACTTGTTCCAGCCTGTTGCGAGGTAGTCTAACTTTATTCTCGTGATTAAATAAATGATGTCATTCTCGCGGGGGGGGGGGGGGGAGGGGAATGTTTACAGTTTACACACGCAACCCACCTCGCATATTACTTGGGAACACTCTTGTGTGTTTTTGGCAAGAAGCCATTTCTATAGGCTCGGGCTCGGGTGAGAACTCAGCACTGAGTACTGGCCACTGAGTACTGGGCACTGAGTACTGGGCACTGAGCACTGGACACTAAGCATGAGCATGAGCATGAGCACTCAGCACTGAGTACTGGGCACTGAGCACTGGCACTGACCATGAGCATGAGCACTGAGCATGAGCACTCAGCACTGAGAACTGAGCACTGGGCACTTAGCACTGTCCAGTACTGGATCAGAAGCTTCATACCCCGGTAATATAGAAGCTGAAATAGGCTTGACGCGGAATTAATTGGTACAGAATTTTTTTTATCAGAAGTTGTTTGCTATATATACCTACATATGCCGAAGAAAGTTTACCGTCGTCCGACCCCCCTAATTAACATTATTAATTAAATTGCTAAAATTAATTAATGCTTATGTAATCGTTATCTTCAAAGATTTTTCTGATATTGTATATTTAATACATTAAGTAAGAACTTCTGTAATAAGAACAACATTGAAAACCTGTATAAAGATATTTCGGCAAGCATTAATTAATTAATATCAATATAATAACATTTTTAATAAAATGGTTCCCGTGTATAATTGGTACAATGGAATATAATGTTGATAGTTGTAAATACATAAGTAATAACATATGAAACTACTGTAGAAAGTTTACCGAAATAAAAGTAATATTCGTATGATAAATCAGCATAATTAATTAAAACATTAATTACCGATTGTTTAAAAGGAATACATATTTGAATGTATGCATTATGGGTATCACAAGAAAGCTGCCGATACGTAGATTTTAATGTCGGTATCTCCGGGTGAAGTAAAACAAAAAAAACTACATTTTTCTTCTGGGGGGGGGGGAGGGGGGATGCACGTATTTCGTCAAACGTATCAAATCAAAGCTAATACTTTGCTTTTAGGAAAAGTACTTTAACAGGGCGATTAAAAAAATGTACCCTAGTGCTTGGCTTATATATTGGGAAGGATGGAGGTTGGGGGTGGCGGCGGGGGGGTAAATAAAATAGAAAAGGCGCTTTCGCAGCGCCGTACTGGTACTTATTTGAATACCACAGCTTACTTACTTTTTATGTATATACATCAAATTCTAGCAATAACTAACTTGTTTCGTATTTTTTTAAATACCAGACATAAATAACATTTCAAAATATACTCAAATAGACCCGATGTGAAATAAACTCAAATTTAGCTAAACGAACAAGTATCACTGACACACTTCCACAACAGAATAGTAATTTCACTACCTTCAGATTATTTTACTATTTGAGTGTTCCAAGGCAAGATCAAAATTCTTCTCTTGTGCATACTGTTTGGAATATAAAGCCCCAACCGCAATTGTCGGTATCGGGATTGCAATCGCAATTAAGAAATCATAGAAGAGTTAACCTACATGGTTCTTATGGCGATGTTCACAATACAATCTTAATGTCGTAATGATTTAGCATGAGAAAATGTACGGTAACGATCCATCCCGACCCCGATTATGAACACGAATATGAATATGAATACGAGAATATGGAATATGAAAAAATAAATAACAATTGCTTTGTATTTTATGGAGGGGTTGACTGCATCGTTTATACTTTGGTCTAGAGACAAATCTTATGAAGAGCTGCTATGCAATATGCATGCTTAGTATACATCAGAAGCAAATACTATAATACCACTGTAGTAGTTGATGGCGAATATAATGGGCTATCAACAATAGCAAAATAAAAAAAAATACATTTTAAACGGAGTGGCATGGAAATAAACGCACTACAATCCAGTTGAGCCAAACATGACTGTTAGCTTGTTGATTTTGCTTGAGCAGCAAACAAAAGTTTCTCACCAACCCTATCAAGTGGCCATATTATTGGTGTGTAATTAACAAATCAAGATTCACTAAGCTTCCTACATCGGGTCAAGACAATAACCTATCATAACAGTACTTCAAGCACAAGATGATGCCGCACACAGAGTCAGCTAACCATGAGAATTCTACCCTCATTGCATGGTGGATCACTGCAAAGTGAATCTTGGTAGACGGGTCTAGAATTTTGTATCGGATTATATTATTGGCGGTGTTTAAAGACGTACTCGACCCCTAAGGTCATATGACGTCTTCCGAATCAGGTCCATCTACATCGCGAGGTCGTCAATCGTCATAAAGGGAGTCCAGCAAGGGAGGGCAGGGACAAGTGGGAGAATAAATCATCAGTGGGATGGTGGAGGTGGAGGAATATCACTGGGTCTCCTTTCGTCACCTCTTCCGACCAGCAGGGTCACTCTGGGCTTACTCTAACCCAGGCCGTGACGGGTCTTTTGTATCGGAGTAATCGAACCTCATATCTATGAAGTCACATAAATTAAATTGGGTAAACATAAAAATTGAGTTTACAAGGCGCTCTTTCACTTAACCCCCCCCCCCCCCTCTACAATATATTAGCCAAGTACTAGGGTACATTTTCTTTTATCGCCCTGTTGAAGTACTTTTCCTAAAAACGACGTATTAATATCTTTCGATTGGTACGTTTAACGAAACATCTGCATTCCCCCCCCCCCCCCCCCCTAGGATTTTTTTTTTTTTTACTTCGCCTAGAGATACCGATATTAAAACCCACGTATCGGCAGCTTTCTTTTGATACCCATGATGCATACATTCAAATATGTATTCCTTTTAAACATCGGTAATTAATGTATGATTAATTATGCTGATTTATCATACGAATATTACTTTTTTTTCGGCAAACTTTCTACGGTAGTTTCATATGTTACTACTCATGTATTTACAACTATTTACCATATATTTCATTATACGAATTATACACGGGAACCATTTTATTAAAAATGTTATTATATTAATGCTTGCCGAAATATCTATACAAAGTTTTTCAATGTTCTTCTAATTACAAAAGGCTTTACTTAATGTATTTAATATACAATATCAGACAAATCTTTCAAAATAACGATTATATAAGCATTAATTAATTATAGAATTTTAATTAATTACGTTAATTAGGGGGGTCGGACGGCGGTAAACTTTCTTCGGCATATGTAGGTATGTATAGCAAACAACTTCTAATAAAAAAAAATTCTGTACCAATTAATTCCGGGTAAAATTGCTATATGACCGGGGTATCAAGATCAAGTCAGCTAACATCCTAAATAGTTATTCGAAACCCACAAGACCGGGGTTTTGTAAACAACAGCTTTGCAGCCAGGCCAGCGTGTAATCAATCACACAACGCTGGCACGTTACAGGAAGTGAACTCAAACAACATATTCCGCTTGAGATCTCAAGATTACGCTGGGCCATTCTTACAAAACAATACTAGGCCTACACCTAAATCACGATTAGTGTGCCCTAGAAACTAGCTTGGTTCCTGTATAATTGTGACGAGCACCCGTGGGACCTACCCCAACATTTCCCTTGAACCGCGGGAAAAGCGTCGGAAAAGTCGACGGCATCGATCCGTCAGCGTCTTCGTCCCTGGCAATGGGATTATTTGCACCGACTGTGAGCGATGGAGAAGGGAAATTCGCGTGACAGCGAAACACACGAACTGCGCTTTTTCGTTCCGTGATTGAAAAGAGATTTCGCAATGTATATTTCTCTCAAGGGTTTTCCAATGTCATTAGATCTCGTTTTACACGAACAACACTATAGTGCGATGTCGTAACGTTGTCTTGTTTTCACAGGTCAATCCCAGCATTCGCCTGATGACTGAGGAAAACCTCGGGCACGTTTAGGATTATCGGTGGCCGGAATCGAATCAACGACCTCTCGGAGTAGAGCATCATGTGTTACCACTGAGCCACCTCTACCAGTGTCATAGCCTTTATACATATATCTATATTAAAATACGGAGGCTTTCGTGGCCCGGTGTTTGTAAAATTAAAAATACATCGGGTTATTACGCCACGTCGGTCACACTCACCTAAAATCATGTTTACGCGTTTCGAGACCGCTCTGGGTCCCCTCGTCAGAACGACTGCAACCGTTCAGACTGCTGTCGTTCTGACGAGGGGACCCAGAGCGGTCTCGAAACGCGTAAACATGGTTTTAGGTGAGTGTGACCGACTTGGCGTAATAACCCGATATATTTTTAATTTTACAAACATACATATATATAGGGCCTATGTGCTTTATGCTTATATTTATAAATGCTATAGGCCTACCGAACAGGTTACTCAATCAGTCACCAATTATAATCCATTTCACTCGAACGTCATAAGTAGATTAAGGGTCGGACAGAAGAATCACTATCCTACACTCACCCTATATTTCTTGGCTGGACGATCCAATATAAAACATAATAGGCCTACCTAGGCTATATAAGCTACGTTGATGAGGAATAACTATCTGTAGGCCTATAAAGCCATATCATACTTTCAAGATAAAATGCAGAAGAGGTGTTAAGAGTAAAGAGTATACGAGTTCACACCTATTCTTGGTCCAACCTGACTAAATCGCTTAGCGTAGTATCAGTCCTATAATTAATGACAAGTTTCCTATTAATCTTCGGTTATAAATTAGAGCTAGGCCTAAGCTCCTCATCTCCTACTCTGCCATTTTGCCATTGGGGAGAACGTATTTTAAACTGATAGTTTATGGTTTAGACCAAGTCCATATCTAAGATCGTCGAAGATTATTCTAATAGGTAATAAACCTCATTCAAATAACAAAGCAATTCCATAGAGTGCCATTTTGACATTGGGTGGGAAGAACATATTTTAAAGTGCTTAAGGCCACGTCTATATCTTTAAAGATCGTCCGAAGATTATTTTTATAGGTAAACCTCATTCAAATAACAAAGCAACCATAGTGCCATTTTGACATTGGGAAGGTCATATTTTAAACTGATCAAGACCACGTCCATATCTAAGATCGTCCGAAGATTATTTTGATAGGTAAACCTCATGCAAATAACAAAGCAACTAGATCCATCAATGTCAAGCCTATTCGTCGTCGAAACTCCATCAGCGGAGGCATTTGGATCACAAAGAGGGCCCGAATATAGGCGAGGATATTGCGAGACAGAAAGAAAGGAATGAAATGAGCGATTCATCTATAATAATAACGAATAATTTACGAAGAAAAAAAATGGTAATTTCGAAATCCAAGTCAGACTGAAAGACAGTGGCGTATACACGGGGGAGAGGGAAGGGGGGGGCGGGGGGGGGGACAACCCCCCCCCCCCTTTTGCAAAGGAAACATGGAAAATGACCGTTTACATTTCAATAGACAGTATCTCAAAAGACATGTTACATGATTTACTTTATAATTATTGTATATTGTTGTAATTAAAAGCAAAAGCAATACGAAAAATATGCAAATTATTGATTGAGGTTCCTTTTATTAGCGGTGCTAAGGAAAAAATGTGTTGCCAGAAACTGAGTAGGCCTAATCTTGTTTCAGTTGGCCGCTGTAAAACGCACAGATTTGTACTAAAATGACCTTGACGAGAATTTTTTCGGAGAGCAAGCCCCCCGGAACCCCAATTATGTTTCGGCTCCACTCTCTATAATATGGGTTGGAAACCCCTCCCTTTCCCAATTCCTGGATACGCTGAAAGAGGCCAACGTTCAGATTTGAAAATCTCTTGGCTAGATTCTAAACGGTTTTCACAGCTTTGCGCGGTGTGAGATATTGATGTTGTTATTAAATATTTACACACCTTCTGCGCCTCGGCATGTTACCATCCCCGGACATCCTCGCAGTTTACTCGACGAATAAAAACTATCTACAACCGAAGAGAAAACGCTCAAGACTAGTATTTTCGCCAGAAGACAGCTGAACCCAGCACGTGGTATTGTTTTGGAAAACACGTACATTTCTACAAAGAGATTGAAAAAGAGAAAACTCTCGTGCTTAGTTTTTATTTATTTTTATTTTAGCGTTTAGCGACATACTACACAACTAAGGAAATTGGACGAATGGGCCAAGTAGGAGGAAAATAGATTTTTAAAGGGGAGTTTTGGGTAGAAAAGGGAAATTGTAGGTTCTCATTTCGTCGACTCTTATGACTGGCAGAGTCACCCCCACTGCTTTCGAATCTGACATGTTTAAAAGAATGCATGAATGAATGAATGAATAAATGAATGAATGCTTTATTTCCAATTTACATACCGGGTTATTGGGTATCTGGTATAACCTGTGATCAGGGTATGGAAAAGTATGAATGACAAATCCATACTAGGCTAGATAATATACTACAGAAAAGCTGTTGAAAAACGCTGAAAATCTTTTCCATGTGAAAAAACGTATAATTTTCTACTTTCCAGTCAATTTTGCGCCTGTTTGCATGTACAAACTAAACTGATCTGATACTATTCGCCTGCAAAGCGTACCTACTGACTGCTTGATTGATAAGTTTTAAGGTCTAGTCAGATTGAGCCGCAAAAGACTCCCAAGTCGACCAACAGTTCACAGTTACCCCCGTTGCGTGTCGAGTATTTGATTGGTTAGAAATGTTACCCGCACGCAAAGCGCAATCATTTCCATTCCAGTAATAGTCCACTTTTAGAGTCCGTACTTTTCTTTGCACTTCGTTTTAGTTCTTATACCTCATTCCCCTTTTCTTGCTTTGAGTATTGGTTGTTCCAAGACGCATTTCAACCAGCAGTGCGATTCTGAATGGCAGTGATAAGTTTAACGCATGCTTTTTGTCGTTACAGTAGGCGAATGCAAGGCGGTGATTGGCTCACTGCCTTTTTTTAACGACTAAAACTCGGGTTAAACTTATCGACGCCGATTCAGAATCGCGGCCCAGGTCATATAATATAGGGTGTATTCACATATAACACATGGTGGCCACATTGGAGGCCACAATGGCATGTGATTGGTAGTTCATTGTTACTATGTTTCAGCTGGCGTTTGATGCAAATTCAACTGTCCTCTAACTTTGGTTTGCTATTATCACTTAAGGCTGGTCCACACAGATTTTTAAGACATAAGGTTTAACGCGTAGTCGTAAAGTTGGATCATAGGAAACACGTACTGGCGTTCACACAAAGTTTTAGTTTTAAGACGTTGTTTTCATTGTTGTTTTTAAAACAACGTCTTAAAACCTTATGCATTATGTCTTCAAAATCTGTGTGGACCAGCCTTAAAAATCAACATTAAAAAAACTCTTTTTTCTCGATTACTCCTTTAATCGTTTACAAAAGCATACAATAATCATTTTCGTACACTTTATCGGGGGGTATACGTGTTCAAACTTGTCATATTTCCCCGTAAACAATATTATTCGTTTTCTATTGACAGCTAAATGAGCCGATGTGACGTCACGTGAATACTCCCTATAGCGTCGGCCAAATCTGATCCATCACACATCACCGGGATCGTCATGTGTGGAATCCAGTCGGGAGTTTTAGGGGGGGGGGGGGGGGGGGGGGGTTGTAGTGCGTTCAGGTCGATATGGAACAGAGAATGCGATTGTTGGAAGAGGAAAGATGATGAAAACTACATGAGGCGAATAAAGAAAGGCAAAAGAGATGCACAAGAGCGCTGGTTGCGGGCACCGGTCACCACGAGGAGGGACCCACCGCGACCGGATGTGGGAACTCTGGAAAATATTTAAACCTCATATTGCCCGAGCATAAAGTGTGATCACCATAGTAAATACAGTCGAGTGTGCTATATGTGATGTGCACATCTTTAGCGTGCGGTGAGTAGAGCAACCTGAAAACCATACATCAACGTTTAGCTTCTACGTAAACAAACTATAAGGAACACACCGGTTAAAGGAACACTCAACAGTGACGAGGTCGATAGAGGAACTGTTTAAGATTAAACAGATGGCAGGTACACAGTCTTGTAGTATTTACACCTTTTAAGGCTAAAGAGTAATCTAATTCTTTAAATTAACGTTTTTTTTTTTTTTTTTTTTTTAGAACGCTTCCCGATTTTGAATAAGGGTTTCATATGCAGGATTTGGTTTTGAATCAGCTCTTTCAAATAATGTAATATACCATTTTTAACATTGATCTAGGACCCTTGGATAGAGTTAATCACGGTCCTCTAGATCTGCAATCACAACAATAAAAAATGAACTTTGACAAAGCACTTGAAAAGCAGTTTTTATTGTTGAGGACCGAATTCAACAAATTGACCAAACGTTTTAATCGGCCGATTTACAAATCTCAGATTGGTTGCCATGGTTTCAACAACATTACACACAAAATGCACAGTGGCTTCTACCGGGCGCCATTTTTTATCTCCGATTAACAGAAACTCGTGTCATTAAAGTTTGGTGAAACTGGTCCTAAGTGTATTAGATCAATTTTGAAAAAGGTCTATAATTGTTAGATTCTTTGCAATACAGCGAGGAAGGATGTGGAAATGCGAGGAGGGGACTGGAATGTAGTTGAGGGGGAAGAGTGGTGGCAGGATAGAAGAAGATGGAGACTGGAGAGGCTTATCTTCAATGCCGACCCAACGCAGAGTTGGACGTGGCAACAGATGATAATGATGATGATGATGATGAATACAGAAATTTTATTCGTAATAATTAAAATATTTGAAAGTTTTTTAAATTCATTCTTGAGCTACCACAAAAAAGAATACGTTTTTCGAAAGCGTTCTCAAGATATCCATGAAATACAGTGACCATCGGAAGGCCGTCATACCACGTGTCCGTCACGTGTCACAGCCCAAACCACGTGTAGTGTGTTGCTGTCTACACCCGATACGCGGCAACGTGGGGGCGATGTAACCTACACGACATGGGTATAAATGAAGTGAAATGAATCTCATCACCCGACACCACAGTCAGAGGGAGCCCAGTATACAGTTCTGCCTGTCAGTCACATCTCAAGAACAATATGCAACATACAGTAGCGTAACTATAGTCGCGTCGCGTTAACTTGCAAGGTGTTGTCGTCACGGATTATGTAATAGTGAAGTGACGCGTGTGACAATTCTACCAACCTAAATCTAGTTGCATCCCGTTCTCCTGCCTCAGGTATTTTAGTGATGATATCGCCCGCATGTTGTCAGACGTGGTGGGGTCGCATTCCATTCAAGGTTAGTGCAGTCAATACAGTGAACAATAACAATGCCGCTATCGGACAATCTCGAGTTGAATACCGTTGTAATAGACCGTGTGGAGCGAACGTCTCTTTTCAGAATTTTAGGGGACACCTTACGTCTTACGGCGTGGCCAGCATATGGGGTGTTTAGTGGTTTAAAGTTAAACCCCTCCCGTTCCCCCCGAAACTGCATTGAGGCTGATATTTTAATGATTGGTTATTATAATTAATATAGGTATAACAAGGTGTGTACTGTGTACCTATCGTATACATTTCAACCGTAATGAATACATCATTCAGTTCAAATGTTGTAGGAAGTAGGAACTATGTACTGGATGGTACTGTAGGGTATGAGGTATGATGTTAAGGATATCACTGCATTGAACCGCCTCGTACAACAGGCAGGTGCCATAGAGTAGTTAGGTAGATCCCCTCGCCCCTCCCCCCCCCCCCCCCCCCCCCCCCAACGTGTGGTAAGCACGACCGTGAAGTTTGTAACCTACACAAGGCAGTCCTCAGATATGACGCAATGTGCGCTGTGATTGGTTGACAATGACATCACCATTGCTTCCAGCAGGTTACGCGAGAAGAATGACAACATTTTACGTCTCATGGTTTGAGTTCGTGGAGGTCATGGATCATAATATTATTGTATTATTTTTGGTTTGATTTGGTAGTTATTCAAATTTTAAACTCGATTTTAAATTATATGGGCTCTATCCAAGTTTTAAACCCCACGAACTACGAACAGCAATGAATACAAATGTATACTGGTGACGCCGTAAGTAGCAAGGTGTCCCCTAAAATTCTGAGAAGAGACGGTCGCTCCACACGGTCTATTTCAACCGTATTCAACTCGAGATTGTCCGATAGTTGCATTGTTACTGTCCACTGTATTGACTGCACCAACCGTGAATGGAATGCGACCCCACCACGTCTGACAACATGAGGCGATATTATCACTAAAATACCTGAGGCAGTAGAACGGGATGCAACTAGATTTAGGTTGGTAATTGTCACACGCGTCACTTCACTATTACATAATCCGTGACGACAACAAACTTATTTATTTATTTTATGTGCTTAAACCAAGTTAGTCACTTGGAGGGGGCACGAGGAAATATTTAAGGAACATCCAACAGGAGAGATTCCTAAGGATCGACCCAGACTTGGAGATATGTGACAAGAAAGAAGACCACGTTAGAAACTAATGGCGCTTTCCAATGGGCACTCATAAATAAAATAAACAAATTCAAGGTTGTTCTGAATCGGCTTTGTTGATTCTGGCATATTTTGTCCGCAGGTGTTCGCACTGTCCAATCACTGATTCATATGTTTCGTATTTGAAATGTCGATCTTTGATTGATTGGTTATCGCTCACTCGTCGATGGTTTTCGAAGCCTACACGGTTGGTTTAGTCACTTTAAATTAAAGTCTCCCACTGCAAATCACTTTAGTTACTGAGTGGGTAGACTCGAAATGTGAATTTATTTATTTTATTTATTTATTCAAGCCATAACACAGCGTCCTCTGCGTGTACCAGTCCCCACATGCAACTTAACCGTTATCAACTACGTGTTTTCAACTGTGGATTTATAATCAACTTCTTTGCGAACAATCTCTACTTGTCAATCAGTGTTTATTGCTTCTTGACTGTGTGTGTTCACTCGCATTGTAGTTTCGCAGTAAACGTAATGACCTATCATTACATTATCACGAGCAAGAACGAGATAAGACCTGGCCAAACAAGAGTTACACGAACGAATGTAGGCTAAGGACAGAAATAGAACGTTTATGTGACAGATTTTTATCTACGAACGGAATATTTTATTTCGTCGGCAGTGTTTTGGTAAATGTGTTTAGTTTCGAAGTCATTTTGTAATTTGTGTCTACTCTTCGTCGAACACACGCACGTCAATAATAATAAACTACTATTACCACCTTAAGTGAATTCATACCCATGGTTATACTACTGCCAAGTGCCAAGATAAGTTATGAGCGACGATTAGATAAATTTAACAATCTGTCACTCTACATTTTATGAACAAAAAGACACCATTGCAATAAACTAAATACATTATATAATAATAATAATAATAATAATAATAATAATAATAATAATAATAATAATAATAATAATAATAATAATAATAATAATAATAATAATAATAATAATAATAATAATAATAATAATAATAATAATGCCCACATTCACAACTTCATAGAGCTATAGTATCGGCAGACAAGTCGCTTTCTCCCCTCAATTTAAATGACGGAAATTTAAACTTGCTTCAAAAACTAAATTCTGACACAGCAAAAGAGATCAGAATATCAGAAAAGACGTTACATAGCAGACATTATAAAGAACTTCTTAAGGATAGCGTCGATAGGGTAGCATCGAACAAATGGTTAACGTCCGGGGACATTTTCAGCGAAACAGAGGGATTTATGATCGCTATTCAAGATAAAGTAATCAAGACTAACAATTACAAAAAATACATACTGAAAGACGTCACAGTGGAAGATAAATGTAGAAAATGTTATTTGAACGGTGAAACAATTGAACATATCGTATCTGGGTGCAAAATGCTTTGTCAAACAGATTATCTTCATAGGCATAACCAAGTTGCAAACATTGTACATCACAAATTAGCCATGAAGTATAAACTTATAAACCCAACCACTGCGTATTACAAATACAAGCCTGAAAAGGTATTAGATAGTAAAGACTACAAATTATATTACGACCGGGCAGTTATTACAGACCAAACCATACATCACAATAGACCGGATATTATATTTATTGACAAGAAGAAACAAGAAACGATTTTAATTGATGTTGCCGTCCCTTTATGCCACAATGTAGAGACAACTTGGCGGGATAAGATAAACAGATATAAGGAATTATCAATTGAAATAAAAAGGTTGTGGAAGCAGAATAATGTAACTGTTATACCGTTAATTATATCAGCAAATGGCATTGTTCCACGTAAACTCCATGACAGTATTAAACTAATTGGTCTCCAACCGAACATATACATCGAGATGCAAAAAGCAATTATTTTGAACACGTGTAGGATAGTGCGAAAATTTTTGAACTAAGAAGAATGAAGACTTCAAGAAGTTCTCCATCCCGATGGTGGTTTTCGTGGTTTCCACCGTACAAAGAGCGAATGCTGGGATGAGTACAAATCGGCCACGACCGTACATAGCATCCACAGTTCGGTTTGGAAAAAATAATGTGGACAATGATATATTAAGTAGTATAGCCAAATGTGGGCATTTGAGAAGCAGAAGAAGAAGAAGAAGAAGAAGAAGAAGAAGAAGAAGAAGAAGAAGATAGTTTAAGTAGTTCTAAGTAGATTTTAATAAGGTAAACACATGGAAATACTTGACATTTGTGTCCGTACAACATGTTTATGCCGGTTTTGACCGAGTTTGTATGTATTGCAACAATAAAATAATAATAATAATAATAATAATAATAATAATAAAAATAAAAAAAATAATAATAATAATAATAATAATAATAATAAAAATAAAAAAAATAATAATAATAATAATAATAATAATAATAATAATAATAGTAATAATAATAAAAATAGTATAAAATTGGAAACTCAATTTAGCTTTAGAGCAATAACATGGACGACATAGAATATCGAAAGAATAATCTCACTATGTTCAAGGTTGTAGGCCTACTTTAAACTTATTTCAAAGGGGAACCAAAATCGCTGTATTCAATCGCAGGGTACCTAGGGCAAGATGTATCCCTCTGCAGGGTACCTATATATTATCTTTGTGTCTAATATGCAAGAAATGTCCGAGGGCTGATTGTTGGATCCAGTCCCAGAATAGTCGGTTAAAGTAGTAGACTTCTATTACAGACATCTTTGAAAACGTCTAGAAAATGTAGCATCAGCCAGGATTACCGGTGACGGGAATTGAACCTGCAACCTCTCTATTCTAACCTTCGTGCACTAACACTGCACCACTCCTCCTCCTGCCAGGTGCAAAGAACTCAATGGGCAGATGCGGACTCCAAAGTAGTTAGTTAGGATGAACCGCGTCCTAGAAATATTTGCCAACAAACACGATCTAAATGTTTTAAGTGAATTTATACTTCCGTTGAGTTTACTCAGTCGTGGGAGAGATGTCGCAATACCGGGGGATAGTATCATTGAGTTGGTAGAACATTTTATGGGACATTCGACACGGTAAATAGCAATACCGGGGGAATGGGGATAGTATCATTGAGTTGGTAGAACATTTTATGGGACATTCGACACCGTAAATAGCTCATCTCATACCTTACTCTATCCTTACATTTATGAAGGGATGCAAATTAATGTGACGAATACTCGAATATTTAAGGCATGATAACTAAACCGGATGTATAAATATTAAATAATACCTATTAAGTTATACAATAGGTTACTCCTGACTTAGAAAAAAACAATGCTAAACCAATGAATTAGAATTTGCATACCGAACCCTACTTGAACATGTATTTAATTTTTGAACACAAGATACAAACATTTACTCACATAACATTAGAAAATGATTGTGTTATAAGACTAGTTAAACGATTGTTTTAAAAACGATGTAAATGGAGTTGACCAGAACTGTTATGTGTTTGTTTCTTTGATTATTCTTCCCTAACATTGGATAATAATATTTTGAGTTTAAAAGTCTCATATTTTTGCAACGATGCTAATCGAGACGATGAGTGGGTGATTATGAAGATTATGAAAAGCCCCATCCATGCCCAAAGCAGGATTCGAACCAAGAACGCAGAGACCGCGGTTTGCCAACTGCGCTAAGATGAGTGGCTAGATGAGCACGAAACAACCTACCACACGTCATATTGAAACTGGGATTTGAATCCGAATATGTGGCTGTGGATCCGGAGTCTACGTATTACAAAGAATTTTGTCGTTGGTATTATGTTTTTTGACGTAGGGTTCCTTGCTGTAGGGTGCATACATGTTTCAAGTAATTTACCCTTCTCCAGTATTAGAGTATTTAGATAGTTTGGAAAGATTTCCGTAGGGCTCAATACAACTATATGACTGGTCAAAGTTACAACGTCCATTCGGATGGGACGTAAAGCCGATGGTCCCCTTGGTACTTTTCGACAGGAGTACGCTACGTGCCGGTACCAGGCTTCTCCTCCTCCCTTCCTCATTATCATTCATCAATCATTACTCATCAAGCTAAAGAGGGCATTGTGCCCTACACTGGCCTTAATTACAATAAAGTAAAGTAAAGTAAATTCACCATACGATGTAGGAAAACCTCGGGCAAAACATGGTAGCCAGGATTGCAGGAGTCTGGAATCGAACCGACGACCTACCGATTAGAATATCGCGTGTTTCCGCCGAGCCCATCTCTCGGTGTTTTATTGGTTCTGTTCGTTATAAGGTGTAAAGAGGAAGGAACGTTATTTGTTCTGGAGTAATATAGCTGCTAGACGGGTGTGCGTGCGTTTAAAGAGGGGTGGCGGATTACTCGGAAGGAATTATACCATTTCCGAGGGACAATCATCCCGAGCCTCCATTAGATATTTAGTCTCCCCAACGAATGATATCCCCGTGGTGACCCAGTTTTTCCAAAACACACAACCCCACATGGAATCGACTCATGCATGCGTTACTATAGCCACAACAAAGCACAACACATAATTCTGACGTCATGTGTATCTCTGACAGGGGTGAACTAGGGGGTGGTTCTGCGCCGGTTTTCTGCGCATACATTGATCTGAGCCCTCCAAAACGCCAACACCATTGTTCATACGTCGAAACAGATCTACTCTCGAAAGATGCTAACTCAACTCAAAACACAAAACCGAACATTTTCCCGTTTATATACTTAATAAATAAAATCTATTTTAAATATCTGAGACGTTGTTGATGTGAACAGTGATAATATAAATAATTATCTCACTTTAAAAAGCTCGTTTACCTTTGTTGTGGAATGAGTAGTTCTAGTAAAGTGATTGTTTGGGAAGTGGGGCCCGAACAGGCTCCAGTGTATTGGTTTCACTTTCACTCGAGTGTCACTGAGTGTGTTGATGTGTGAGTGTGATCGCGGGAACAGTTGAGATAACGCGCGCGCGAAGCTCCTTCGCTGTCGGAGTCACTGGCGGGACTAACTTAACTCAACGCGCGCGTTGGATCCGAGGTGTGAACGCACAGTCACACGCGCAGGCTCGCTCGCCGCGCTCGGATTTTGGAAACTAGTCAAAGAAATAATTTCACTGTATGTATCTATGTTTATAAGATACCTCCTGAAAATGACGGTCAACAATTGTGAGTAAATGTATTGATTGATAAGAGTAAATTTTTTTTGTTGTGTTTGTGTTTTGAATTTGCGCGCGATTTATTCTGGAAAGTTTCTGGTTTGAGATAAAATGACGTCATCATCTTGAAGCGATGAGTCATACGATTTAGAACCCATATGAGTCACCACCCTTGTCAACCTTAAGATGCTGAGTCATAGCTCTTGTCAACCCTTACAACATATGAGGAATAGCTCCGGCCAAAAGCGTATTTCTTCGTATGAGAATAAAATAAATAGAAATGTTATTTTTTTATTGCAATTAAAATCTAAAGTTGGTTATCAGTGGAAAACGTTTTCGCATTTCATGTCTAGTCTACGAGTGAATGCAAGAGTCCAGTGGCGGATTTATAGACTTGGAGTCCAGTGGCGGATTTATAGACTTGAGTCATGGGAGGGGCGATTCAGAAAATCACCTTTCTACGTCCACTCGTTCTTATACCCCACCCCCACCCCTCCTCAAGAAACAAAAAATAATGAATACTGGAAAATTTGGGCGGGTGGGAAAATAGATTATATATTGTAAAGTTCTAGCATAATTTGCTGAGATATTCGAATACCGTTAAGATCTTCAAATGTATTTTTATTTGTTTACGAACGTAGATGAACGTATGCGATTTTTTTGTTATAGTTATGCATACTTTCAACACACAAACACATCAGAGTGCTATGGAATAGGGTGCTCAAGATAACAATGAGGGTAAGCATGGGATGATGATGAATGATATCAAAGTGTGCATCACATCTAGTGTTATGGAATAGGGTGCTCAAGATAACAATGAGGGTAAGCATGGGATGATGATGAATGATATCAAAGTGTGCATCACATCTAGTGTTATGGAATAGGGTGCTCAAGATAACAATGAGGGTAAGCATGGGATGATGATGAATGATATCAAAGTGTGCATCACATCTAGTGTTATGGAATAGGGTGCTCAAGATAACAATGAGGGTAAGCATGGGACGATGATGAATGATATCAAAGTGTGCATCACATAATACGTTACCAAAGTTCGAGTAACTTACAAAAAAAGGGATAGCTTTGTGACGTTCTAATTGTTAATTTGCAGAATGGGATTAAAGGATACAGCAAGACACAAATCGATACAACTTAACAAATTTGAATGAATGTTATTTTGCAAAGAATACACTTAAATGAACAGAAAAAAATACAAAACTAAGGTATGATCATTAATTGTTGTTGATAGAACTATTCTTATGCTACCATTTTAATTCACCAATAAAGCCAACACATGTTGGCGTTATGGGCATAAATCTGGTATACAAGATCCAATATGAAGACATTTTCACAAAAAAAAAAAAAAAATCATAAGCCAAGACAATAGGGAACACGCGAATGAAAATTTTTATCAATTTTTAAATACCTAGTCTCTCATTTAATAATTTTTTGTCTTTGAATTTTGAAAAACGGACCAGTCTATGCCTGAAAATAATTGGTTTAGTAACGATAAATAAAAGGGCGCGAAAAACGAGCCGCCGCCATGTAGAGTGGATTTGACGTCATAGTTTTGTTCTGCGTACGCTCACCGCCTCAGCGATAGGTCTGTTACGCCACGTTTACTGAATCATTGCGTCACAGCCACCTGTACGCGTTTCAGATTCCCGAGTTGAAACTTCAATAAATGCGACCACATTTTAAACCTATTTAAAAATTTCTTTTTTACGTGCGACTTGCATTAATATACTTTTTATCTAATAGTATTAAACCAAGTGTTTGGTTTAACAAAAAAAATCATACGCGTGTTGCCTATTCAAACATCACCTGAAGACGACGGGGAAAATTAATTTCCATTTCATCCCAATAATTTCATTTTACTGAAGTTTGATAATACCCATAGGTACAAACACAAGTCTAATTCTGGGCCTTAGAGTACACACTCTTACTCTTTAGTACTTAGAATTATGCCTTAACAAATACATAAATATGTTGCTGCTACAGAAATATAGATGTGAACTAGACTACATTGTTATTTATTTAGGGTAGAATAAATGTGAGGGACAATCTCCCATTGCAAGCTGCTTGATACAGCAAATGCACCTTTTCCAAACACCTCGATAGAAAAGTGTATTTGTTTAGAAGTTAATAAATAGCAACTAATCACCACAGACAATTAAACTAAGGGGTCATAACAATGTGATTAATAATGTAATATCAGTGGCGGCTGGTGGGGGGAGGCAAGGGAGGCCGGGCCTCCTCAAACATTTCCGGAGGGAGGAGGATTAATCTTGTCTGTGATCTTGTTTAAAATGGTTCTATGTATTTTAATGTTCATCTTACATAATATACATATTTATCGTAAAAGTTTTCAAACAAAAAATGTTCAACGTTTCTAAGTTTCGCGCCTCTTCAGAATGTGGCTGCTAGCCACGTTGAGCCAGTAGAAACGCGAGGAACTTCGTGAGTCCGGGCCTCCAGTTGTTCAGCTTATAGGTACCTGAGCGGTGTGCGGGGAAATGCGGTAGGCATACTCCCACCCTCCCCGCCTAAGTTGCTACACGTGCAATAAGATGCCAGAGGAGGCCGACCGCTTCGTTTATTTTCGGATTTTGCACGAAAGTAACCGAGTCGCCCGCTTTTCATAATATATCATACTCAGCAGATTGTAGTTTGCAGGGGATTGTCAGTTGTTTTTCTGTTGTTCTTCCTGTGTTGTTGCTTGATTCAATGAAGTCAAATATAGTGGACGAGTTATTAGTGCGAACATTAACGAGACATGCTTCGAGGAAAGAGTAAATATAGATTTAAAACAAGACGGAAGACTGAAACCAGCTTTGCCATTACTGCAAAGGGATGGAGAAGAACAGGCGAGTTTTGTTCGTTATGGTATGGAGATTGTAATGGTTAACGGCAAGTGTCAACTTAAATCCGGCAACTTAAATCCACATCCACAACCACATTATAACACCCAAAACAACGTAGAAAAATGCAGTTTTAAAAAAAATCGCCCTGCGGGCCAAACTGGGGGGCTCGCCTCCCAGACCCCCCTGAACATCCACTAATTTCCATTGCTTCCGTATTCGATTTTTCTTGAATTGTCCTGGCCTCCCTATTATTTTATACCACGAGCCGCCACTGTGTAATATGCTATGTGTCTGGAAATAAAACTAATAATGCAATATAAAGGAAGTTTGCTAATTAGTCGCATGATGATTTAGCAATTTTTTACACATATTTTTATCACACATTCCTGAAAGTAGGATTAATTACTTGCACTTACTATGCAATATAATGACATTTCGATATTAGTCGCATAATGATTTAGCAATATAAAGGAATTTATTGCATTTATTGCAATTTACATATTTAGCACACATTCCAGAAAGTAGGAAGAAAAAAAGTAGGATAAGCCACACGAACTAATGTGATTTCCCTACTGACCCTAGTGTGAAATATCAACAACCGCTGTACATTGTACATTGTACACAGCTATCTAGAAACATTTTTTGACGCTGTTCTGATACCTAATTTGGATGTTATGCTTAGATATGTGTTTGTTTACTATTTTCCTTACGAGTTTTGCAATACATGAATCAGAGGTTATATACTTAAAGGGCATCACAACACTGTGATTTTCCGGCGTTATATAATGCGTTATTTTTTTTAAAGATTTATGGCGAAAACTAGAAGTCTCTAGCTTGCACCAGAAATTTATAATAAATTATTGAAATGACCCAAGTTTTGGTGATGCGCGCGCACCCGATATTCGTGACGTCACGCTTGCGCATTTTTCAAGTCGAAGCAGACGCCAAACTATGAGCCAGCGCCGTGAAAAACTCTCGCTGTAGCTGAAGATATGGTGGTCAGAGAAAAACAAATGATATCATCGTGTTCTGCGACCTTTTCTCTTCAATATTATTGTTAAAGAAAATATTTTTGTTGAACAGAAAATATAGTTTTGATTAATTTTCCAAATGCCTTCAATTTCACTAAATAAGCGTGTTTTTAACAACATTGAAAGCGGATAAGATAAACGAAATGTTAAGATATTTTCATACTGACATGTAGCCACATGCATGCAGAAAAATAAAAAAAATATGTCACATATAATTCTTTTCAAAATGTGCAAGTATTTGTGTGGTATATCCAGGCGTGTTTTGTTGTTGATTCGCGCAGCAGCCTACCGCTGTATGACAGAAATCTCGTTGCGGCTTTTCAGAAAACATTAACCTTTTTACTACTCGTTTGAAACTTAGCCCACGGGTAACACCACAGAAACCATTATTATTCTTATTATGCGGATTTGTTAGTAGTAATTTAATATTATTTATTACTATGGTAACAATATATTAATTATTATTATTATTATTATTATTATTATTATTATTATTATTATTATTATTATTATTATTATTATTATTAATAGTAATATTATTAAAAATAATAATAATTATTATTATTACTATTATTATTGTTATTGTTATTGTTATTATTATTTTTATTATTATTATTATTACTATTATTATTATTATTATTATTATTTTTTTTACACTTTCATTAGAGGATTTATTATAGAGATACATGAGAGGATGAGTGTATAATAGGTGATGATGACCGATAACATTTAACACATGCATACGGGATATAAACCCACGTCCCTGTGTCTCATACTAGTCAGGTGTGCGCCAGTTATGATCCATCACGAGCTACAGCGGTTGGGGTGAAGTTTACGTTTGTTGGATGAGTAGTATTCTGACAACAGTCAGCCGCGGGCGTGACTCGTTCTGGCGATCGCTTGTACTGCCGCCCAGTTAACCGAAAATGCATCTAAATATATTAAACGCACACGTGCACACGTTTTCCTCAATATACATGCCGTATTTTTTTTATTTTTCTGCATGCATGTGGCTATATGTCAGTATGAAAATATCTTAACATTTCGTTTATCTTATCCGCTTTCAATGTTGTTAAAAACACGCTAATTTAGTGAAATTGAAGGCATTTGGAAAATTAATTAAAACTATGTTTTCTGTTACAACAAAAATATTTTTTTAACAATGTTATTGAAGAGAAAAGATCGCAGAACACAATGATATCATTTGTTTTGCTCTGAACACCATATCTTCAGCTACAGCGAGAGTTTTTCACGGCGCTGGCTCATAATTTGGCGTCTGCTTCGACTTGAAAAATGCGCAAGCGTGACGTCACGATTATCGGGTGCGCGCGCACCACCAAAACTTGGGTCATTTCAATAATTTATTGTACATTTCTGGTACAAGCTAGAGACTTCTAGTTTTCGCCATAAATCATTAAAAAAAATAACGCATTTTATAACGCCGGAAAATCACAGTGTTGTGATGTCCTTTAAAGTATTATTATAATTAATAATAATAATAGGTAATCTGTAGCCTTACATTATAACCCCACACCATATGTAATTGGCTAATTGATATGCCATTATCTGAAGGCCACCACTAATTAACAGCCGTACTGGCTGTACATTTACTGTACTGGCTGTACATACATTTCCCAAGAGCTCTATGTGCTCTTTGGAAATGTGAAAAGGGCAAAGCGGGTAAATTATCCACTAACGCTATATTGATACAAGATCTTTTGTGATGAATGTGATGATTAATCACCAAAACATAAATATCTAGGTTAGTGTCACGTACCCGTATGTACCAGTACCAGTACCACGATGCATAGGTAAAATTATATGAGTATAATCGATATACGCACTTTATATCTCACTATGGCAGTATGACACCAATGTAAAAGAAGAATAGATTTACATTCTATGCTACAATAAGAATAACTAATATACTAAGTAATTGTAAATTTGTGTTTAAGCTGTGAAAGATTTTTTGTTTCATTATTTTATTTACATTGCTCTTAAGGCTGGTCCACACAGATTTTGAAGACATAATGCATAAGGTTTTAAGACGTTTTAAAAACAACAATGAAAACAACGTCTTAAAACTAAAACTTTGTGTGAACGCCAGTACGTGTTTCCTATGATCCAACTTTGCGACTATGCGTTAAACCTTAAATCGTATGTCTTAAAAATCTGTGTGGACCAGCCTTTAGGTGTGAGTCACTTTGCCTGTACTTTCGGGCAATGCGGATAATTTAAATTTTTTTTCTGAAAATCAAAACAAAAATTACAAACATCGGTGCATAGGTAAATTATATTAGTATAATCGATAAACGCACTTTATATCTCACTATGACAGTATAACACCAATGTGAAAGAAGAATAAAGTTCAGATCTACATTCTATGCTATAATAAGAATAACTTGATTTATGTATTAATCAATTTAGATTGCTAAGAATTACTAATATACTAAGTAATTGTATTTGTGTTTAAGCTAAGAAAGATTTTTTTTTCATTATTTACTTTGCTCTTGGGTGTTATTCACTTTGCCTGTACTTTCGGGCAAAGCGGATAATTTTTTTTTTTTTTTTAACTTAACAAACAAAAATTACAAACATCTATCGCACTTATCTGTATTTCTTATGTTGTTAACAGTGAGTTACTGTGTACTAATAATTAAATTGTTTGTTTTACTTTTGAAACATAAATATGTATTTTATTCTAAACCTGAACATATCCACTTTGCCTGGATCTACCATATCGATGAAAAAAAGAAAGCGAAATAAATAACGAGCTGAAATGAAACATTACTTCGGTTCTTGGTGCCCACACATGAGCTTTATGTGCCTCGCAAGGTTAGACCTCATTGTAAACGTTTTTGCACAAGTAGGACACGTGTGGGGTTGTTTGCGACCACAGTTTTTCTTAATATGCGAATACAGACTCTGTTTAGCTACAAACGTTCTGGCACACTTGGGACATTTGTGCGGTTCTTGGCGACCACAGTCGTGTTTTAAATGCACAAATAGACCCTGTTTGAATGCAAACGTTTTGTTACATGAATTACATTTGTAAGGTTCTTGGCGACCACAGTCGTGCTTCAAATGCGAATTGAGGCCTCTTTTTAATGAAAACGTTTTTTGGCAGGAAGGACATTTGTGTCGCTCCTTGCGACCACAGTCATGATTTATATGAAATGATAAATTTTGTTTCAGCTTGAAGTTCGCGGAGCAGCCAGGACACTGAAACCTCCTCCCATCCTGCATGCCAATATCAGCAACAGGACGCCACACGTCACCGGCAACTGCAACACATTAAATATAAGAATGTAAATATAGATAGCATATTTCCCTATTTATGTTTAGATAGTGTTTTAATTGAAACTAAAATAAAGAGTCCCTATATTGGACCAATACTGCCCCTATATTGTGGCTGATATAAATAAATCATACATAGAAAGTATATCTACAAAAGAACGTGATCAAAGGATATTGAACATGTATTCCCAGCAACCCATACCAGGGGCAGCATGCTCCCCAGCACCTCCTAGTGGCAAGCTGTCACATCTCACCAGCCTGACTGTGGCGACTGGAAGAGTTGGTGTTGGAGGGAGACCTGTGGGAGAAAGAATACGTGTGACGATACGATGACAATAATACTAGACAACTCAGAGACACGTTATTGTTGGAAGTTGATAACATTAGTTATGACAATCTGTTTCATGTAACACGTGGCAGTTTTAATTCATACTACATTGGAACTTCTTGTTCCTTCCAGAGTACGGAGGACACTACGTGTGTGCAATGCACATTGACAACGCCTGCCAACATCCGAGCTGATAGTACCACTACCATACAGGAAGCAGAGAACTCATATATGTCACTACAGCATTACATCTATGACGACAATACCTTCCAAGATAAGGCGTAGCCGGTATCGAACCACGACACGAGTAATATATAATATTAATATTCCCCATATCATTAGGAACATCATCATAATCCTTCAGCATTGAAATGTTGTATTAACATTATGCCAAACATAAAAGACAAGTCTTTGGTAGCAATTAAACAAGTGCATATCAGACGTTCAATCCTATACAGACTTGCCAAGTGAAAACATAAAAATATCTCATTAAAGAAAATATTAGTACCAATGCAAAAGGTCGCTTTATACTGCATGTGTACGTTATGTTTTAATAAGTTTATACATTATAGAAAGAAAGTTCCAGGATAGAAAAGTATAAAGGATTACAGAAAAGTCAATTCACTCCATCACAAGAACTAGTATCGTCTTTGTGAGGGTTGCATTCAAGAGAGGAATAGATGCAACAAGTACAGTGTTGCATACTCGCATCACTCACCATCAAGGCCAGCATGTCTGTCGAATTGAGTCTGAGTCAAGCTTCTAACAGATTCTATCACAGGTTGGACACATCCTGAAACATGATCACAATAGGGGTAAAACAAAGTGTGTAAAGTAATAAATATTTAGTATGATACGATTTGGTTAATAAGCAACAAACAAACCATTACAGAGCTACCCCAACCAACACATAAAGGTAGCACATAATACCGCATAAACAAGCTACATGCAAGCATAATTGTCAGCGAGGATACTAATAATGGAAAGCATTGGGAAACCGACATTATTATTTCAAATAAAATACAATAACAAACAAGAATGAAAGCATTTATTCATCAAGCGTTTAGAGCTGCTCAGTTGATGAAGACGAGCGTAAGTGACGTTTAGAATTCCATGATGTCAAAGTTAGCTTGATGAGGCATATCTCCGTCAGTGCAAACACGAGAATAACTTCACGCAAAGGTCTTTTGTGTAATCAGGATGATCTTGAAATAATCCATTATGTTGCAGAGCGGACATAAGATAGGCGATGCTGGAGTCTAACAGAAAAAGATATTCTGGAGTTTCTATGATTGTTAACTTATCTGGAACAGACAAATTATACAAGTTAAATAAATTGGCAGATATCTTACAATTGGTTATTGATATCGTAAATACACTTGATTGTATTCTCTACAAAAAGTAATCAATACCGTAGCGGTAAATGTTTTAAACACTATATACAACAAGAATTGCTTACTGTGGCAAGGAGAGCGAACGAAAGCCAACAGAAAGAAACTTGTACACATAATTAAAAGTGAAATATACCTAATGTTGACACCGTGCAAATATTCCGATCCTTAGTCATATTTGTTAGAGTAAGTACTACCATCTAGCTACACCCTATAAACTACCATATATGCTAAATTATTCATTTGTCGTGCTCTTATTTTGTTCACTAGATCCATAATAATTACTAAACAATGACATCCATACGTATGTGGTAATTTCAATTGCATAGCACAACGTATGTAGTGCATACAACGTGAAAGGTGCTGTGTACTCACTATTCGAAATGGTGAATGATTCCCCAGACAAGACTAAAAATGGTTATTTCCATTGGCAGATCACAAGAATTATACCTTAGCCTTAATACGAGGCCAGTCAAGAGACCAATGCAGTTAGTTTACATCAAGATTCTTGAGATGTAAACAGATGCTGTGGATCAGCCTTGTAAACAGTGTCTGGAACAAAAACACGGAGGTAGAATGTGTAACAAGTAACATGAGAACGAATAACAGCCAGCCGACATCCCAGGATTAAATTCTAATAAGTAAAAATCAGGTTCAAGAAAAACAGTTTAAATAAATGAAGGCCTTGGTGTTAAATGTAGGTACCCAAATAATTACCAAAATATTAAAGGATGAGGGTAATGATGAATGTGATCAAAGTGTGCATAACACCAGAGTGTTATGGAATAGTGTGCTCAAGATAACAATGAGGGTATACATGGGATGATGATGAATGATATCAAAGTGTGCATCACATCACAGTGTTATGGAATAGAGTGCTGAAGATAACAATGAGGGTAAGCATGGGATGATGATGAATGATATCCAAGGGTGCATCACATCAGACTGTTATGGAATAGGGTGCTCAAGATTACAATGAGGGTAAGCATGTGATGTTGATGAATGATATCAAAGTGTGCAACACATCACAGTGTTATGGGAAAGGGTGCCCAAGATAACAATGAGGATAAGCAGGGGATGATGATGAATGATATCAAAGTGTGCATCACATCATACGTGACCAGAGTTTGAGTAACTTACAAAAGGAAGGGATAGTTTTGTGTGGTTCTAAATGTTAAATTGCGGATAGACACAGATCGATACAACTTAACAAATTTCAATGTATGTTATTTTGCAAAGAATACATTAACATAAACAGAAAAATATACAAAACTAAGGTATGATCATTGTTGTGGATATAGCTATTCTACTGCTACCATTTTAGTTCACCAATAATGCAAACACATGATGTTGGAGTGTTATAGGCATTAGGCCGCTATAAAAGATCCAATATGAATAATGCTACTGATACAAGGACTATATTTCACAAGAAACAAAGCTTTCATAAGCAAAGATATTTCAAACATCACCTGCAGACGACGGGGAAAATTAATTTTCATTTCATCCTAAATGTTTTTATTTTACTGAAGGTTGATAATACCCATAGGTACAAACACAAGTCTAATCCCTGGACTTAGAGTACAAAATCTTCATCTCTAGTAGTTTGAATTGTGGCTTAATAAATACATAGATACGTTGCTGTTACAGAAATACAGATGTGTAGCAGACTATATTGTTATTTATTATTAGAGTAGAATAATTTAGGGAGTATTTTCCAATTGCATCCTTGGTTGATACAGCAAATGCACCTTTTCGACACACATCAATAAAAAGTTTCTTTGTTTATAAGTAGGTAAATAGCAACTTATCATCACAGACACATAAACTAAGGGGTCATCACAAAGTGTTAATAATAATGTAATATGCTACATGTCCGGAAATAAAACTTACTAGTATACAATATAATGAAATTTTGCTTATTAGTCGCACACAATCCAGAAAGACAGATTAATGACTAGCACTTACCATGCAATATAATGGTGTTTCGATTATTAGCCGCATGATGATTAAGAAATTGTTTTTACATATTTAGCACACATTCCAGATTTGAAAGAAGGATTTGTTACTTGCACTTACTATGCAATATAATGGAATTTTGCTTATTAGTTGCATAGTGATTAAGCAATTGTTTTAACATATTTAGCACACATTCCAGAATGTAGGATTAAAGGTAGCCACGAGAATTCATGTGGTTGCCTTTCTTACCGTATTGTGAAAATATCTATAACAACCATAGTATTGTAATTGTGTCTTAATCAAAAATTGAATTAAATTGAAACCATAAAGGTGAATAAGATAATAAACATATTAACTTTATTATTTTACTACGGTTGCTAGCTTGAAACATGATTATAACACGTATATTTAAGATGGACACCGATCTAAACTTCTCACCACAGGTTCCATATTAGAATCATCGGTCAGCTCTACTGATACCTAATTGTGTCATCAGACAACACCTAACCTTAAATGTAGTGGAAAAGTTGGCCATGTATTGTAGCCTACTTAATTGTTAATAATTACACCAGTAAGGGAGATTTTGTAATAATCTGACAATTTATAATACACGCATGCTTTAAAACATGCATAGGGGAAACCCAGCAAAGTGGATACCACAGCTTACAAGAATAAGACGTATTACTGCTAGGCACCATTAGATGGCAGCACGCGACTTTTTCCGCTGTAGCCGGTACCTACACAGCTAAGCGAGAAACATTTTTAGACGCTGTTTTGATACCAAAATGGATGTTATGCTAAGATATGTGTGCGTTTACTACTTTTCTTACGATTTTTGCAATATATGTAGTAATTGTATATATGTATCAGGTTATAAACTTAAAGTATAATTATAATTAATAGGTAATCTGCAGCCTTACAATTTAACCCCACAGCATATGTAATTGCTATGCCATTATCTGAAGGCCAACACTAATGTACAGCCGTACTGGCTGCTCTATGTGCTCTTGGGAAATGTGGATAGGACAAAGCTGGTAAGTGATCCATTAACACTTTATTGGTAGAAGATATTTTGTGATGAATGTGATATATAACCACTAAATATAAATAACTAGGTTAGTGTCACATACCAGTATGTACCAGTACCAGTGTGTATAGGTAAAATTATATTAATAAAATACCATATATTTTATATCTTACTACAACACTTATGTAAAAGAAGAATAAAGTTCAGATCGATATTCTATGCTATAATAAGCATTATTTGATATATGTGTGAATCAATTTAGATTGTTAAGAACTAATATATGTACTTATTAATTGCTTTTATGCTTAAGCAGTGTGAGGATTTTTTTTCAATTTTTCACTTTGCGCTTACGTGGTATTGTTTTTGCCTGTTCATTCGGGCAAAGTGAAAATTTTTAAATGTTGTGTTAAAGACAAAATAAACAAAAAATATAAACATCCATTGCACTGATCTGTATTTTTAATGTTGTTTACAGCGAGTTACTCTATGTGCTTTTAAATATCGATAAAAACCTTCAATTCAATTCAATTCAATACTGAATAATAATATTTAAACTTTTTTTTTTTACTATCAAAACATAAGCATATATTTTATTCTAAACCTTAACATAACCACTCTGCCTGGGTCTCCCATATCGGTGTAAAAAATGAAGCTAAATAAATAACATAATGATATGCAATGAAACATTACATCGGTCCATGGTGCCCACACAAGTGCTTAATGTGCCTCACAAGGTTCCCCCTTATTGTAAACGTTTTTGCACAAGTAGGACACGTGTGGGGTTGTTGGCGACCACAGTCATTCTTGATATGCGAATCTAGACTATTTTTAACTTCAAACATTCTGGCACACTTGGGACATTTGTGGGGTTCTTGGCGACCACAGTCGTTCTTCTAATGCACATTTAGTTGTTGTTTTAAGGCAAACGTTTTGCTACATGTAGAACATTTGTGACGTTCTTTGCGACTACAGTCATTTTGAATGTGAAATGACAAATGTTTTTTCCACTTGTAGTTCGCGGGGCAGCCAGGACACTGAAACCTCTTCCCATCCTGCATGCCACAATCAGGTACAGGATGCCACACGTCACCGGAAACTGCAACACATTAAGTATTGTAAATAAAGATTCAAAATGTAGCACAGCATATTAACCTTTAATGTTTACATAGTGTTTTGATTGAAACTAGAATAAAGTGTCCCTATATTGTAGGATAAAAATAAATCATACCTAGAAAGTTTTTCTACAAAAGAACGTGAGCAAAGAATATAGAAGATGTATTCCCAGCAACCCATACCAGGTGCATCACGCTCCCCAGCACCTCTTAGCAACAAGCTGTCACATCTCACCAGCCTGACTATGGCAACTGGAAGAGTTGGTGTGGGAGGGAGACCTGTGAGTGAAAGAATACGTGTGACGATACGATGACAATAATACTAGACAACACAGAGACACGATATTGTTGTAAGTTGATAATATTAGTTATGACAATCTGTGTCATGTAACACGTGACAGTTTTAATTCATACTACATTGGAACTTCTTGTTCCTTCCACAGTACGGAGGACACAAGGTGTTTGCAATGCACATTGACAACGCCTGCCAACATCCGAGCTGATAGTACCACTACTATACAGGGAGCAGAGAACTCATATATGTAACTACAGCATTACATCTATGACGACAATACCTTTCAAGATAAGGCGTAGCTGGTATCGAACCACGACACGAGTAATATATAATATTCCCCATATCATAAGAAACATCATCAAAATCCTTCAGCATTGAAATGTTGTATTAACAATATGCCAAACATTGCTAAACAGTACACATTGTAAAGGACAAGTCTTAGGTAGCAATAAAACAAGTGCTTATCAGACGTTCAATCCTATACATACTTGCCAAGTGAAAACATAAAAATATCTTATTAAAGAAAGAATTAGTACCAATGCAAAAGGTCGCTATCATAATGCATGTGTACGTTATGTTTCAATAGGTTTATACATTATAGAAAGAAAGATCCAGGATAAAAAAGTATTAAGGATTGAAGAAAGGCAATGCACTCAACACAAGAACTAGTATCGTCTTTGTGAGGGTTGCATTCAAGAGAGGAATAGATGCAACAAGTACAGTGTTGCCACACTCGTATCACTCACCATCAAGGCCGGCATGTCTGTCAAATTGAGTCTGAGTCAAGCTTCTAACAGATTCTATCACAGGTTGAACACATTCTGAAACATGATCACAATAGGGGTAAAACAAAGTGAATAAAGTAATAAAAATTCAGTATGTTACGATTTGGTTAAGAAGCAACAAACAAACCATTACAGAGCTACCCCAACCACCACAGAAAAGTAGCACATAATACTGCATCAATAAGAAACATACAAGCATAAATTGTCAGCGAGGATACTAATAATGGAAAGCATTGGGGAACAGAAATATTATTTATTCTTATAAAATACAATAACAAACTAGAATGAAAGCATTTATTCGTCAAGCGTTTAGAGCTGCCCGGTTGACAAAGACGAGCATGAGTGACGTCAAGAGATCCATGACGTCACAGTTAACTTGGTGAGGAGTCCTGAAGCTCATCTCTCCGTCAGTGCAAACACAACCGTCTTTTGTGCAATCAGGATCATCTTGAACTGATCCATTATGGTGCAGGGCGGACATGACACAAGTGATGCTGGAAACTCACGGAAAAAATATTCTGGAGTATTAATGACTGCGTATCTGAAACAAAGAAATTATTGAAGTAAAATAAATTGGAAGATATCTAGTAATTGGTCAGTGATATTGACCTTGTTTTAAGACACACCCTTGATTGTATTCTCCACAAAAACTTGGCAAGACCGTAGCGGTATATGTTTAAACACTATATACAACAACCATTGCTTACTGTGGCAACGAGAGCGAAAGAAAGCGAACAGAAAGAAATTTGTACACATAATGAAAACTGAAATATACCTAATGTTAAAACCGTGCAAATATACCGATCTCTAGTCATATTAGTAAGAGTTAAGTATCACCATCTGGCTAGATTAACAGTACACACTATAAACTACCGTACATGCTAAATTATTCATCCGTCAAGCTCTTCTTTTGTTCACTAGATCTATAATAATAACTAAACAATGACATCCATATAAATGTTGTAATTTCAATTGGATAGCACAATGTATGTAGTGCATATAACGTGAAAGGTGTTGTGTACTCACTATTCAAAATGGTATAGATTCCCCAGACAAGACTAACAATGGGAATTTCCGTGGAAACATCACTAGGATTATTCCTCAGCCTTAATACGAGACCAATCAAGAGACCAATGCAGATAGTTTACATCAAGATTCTTGAGATGTAAACAGATGGTGTGAGTCAGCCTTGTTAACAGTGTCTGGAACAAATACACGGAGTTAGAATGTGAAACAAGTTACATGAGAACGAATAACAGCCAGCCGACATCCAAGGATTAGGAACTAATAAGTAATCATCATGTTCAAAGCCTAGGTGTTAAACGTACAAAAACGATTTCCGTATTTCTTCTGAATTTGTTTACAATTTTCTTTTTTATGTACACGGTAGGCAAAAATGGACAATGTAAAACAGTGTATTCCTCAAAATACAACCAAAGACATCAACAGAGACAGCAACAAGCCTGTAAAGCTTTTCAATTTTTTCCCACTTGCTTCACAAGACAGGGGTAGTTCGTCTACGCGTCTTTAACTCATCGCAGAAGATTCCATGTTACAAACAAACTAAACACATGTTAGCCTCTTGACATCTACAGTGACACTTCAAGTGAAATGTCAATCCCTAGAGGGGTGGCCTTAATGGGATGGTACTATCATGCAGTTCGTAGACCACCATCTGCGGGACAGGAAGGTCAGACTTGATGGCAAAAACTGAAATAAGTATGCATTCCATAAAATAAAAAAACTTGATTCTTTCAAAAATTATAAAATTGCCAATTCATTCCACAAAGAAAATAACCAAATTTTGTACACTAAAGGTACATAGGGATAATACTTGGATAATACTGTGATTCTACCATATTTAATGAATGAACAGTACACCATTTATATAGACAGTATATTAAATTTGCATTCGTAAGATTTTAGTCCTAATGCAGATAAAGACAAAATAATAAAACTTATAAAAATAATAATAATAACAACACAATAATAATTATTATTATAATGACAATAGCAATAACAATACTACTAATAATTATAATAATGATGATAAGGTTCACCTGTGAAAAGCATGACAAATACCGAATACGTACGAAAGATATATTTATAATATTAATTTACAATTTCTCATTGATTCACCTTTTGTTGTTTAACTGTGTTTACAACATCGGAATACTAGTAGGGGCTCACCTGCGTATAAGAGTTCCACATGTGTGTAAAATTATAAGGTCAAAGGTGGAAACACGCATCACAGTGTTATGGAATAGAGTGCTCAAGATAACAATGAGGATAAGCATAGGATAATGATGAATGATATCAAAGTGTGCATCACATCTAGTGTTAGGGAATAGGGTGCTCAAGATAACAATGAAGGTAAGCCGGGGATGATGATGAATGTTATCAAAGAGTGCATCACATCCCAGTGTTATGGAATAGGGTGCCCAAGATAACAATGAGGATAAGCATGGGATTATGATGAATGATATCAAAGTGTGCATCACATCATACGTGACCAGAGTTTGAGTAACTTACAAAAGGAAGGGATAGTTTTGTGTGGTTCTAAATGTTAAATTGCGGATAGACACAGATCGATACAACTTAACAAATTTCAATGTATGTTATTTTGCAAAGAATACATTAACATAAACAGAAAAAGATACAAAACCAAGGTCTGATCATTGTTGTTGATATAACTATTCTACTACTACCATTTTAGTTCACCAATAATGCAAACACATGATGTTGGAGTGTTATAGGCATAAAGCCGCTATAAAAGATCCATAATGAATAATGCTACTGATACAACGACTATATTTCACAAGTAACAAAGCTTTCATAAGAAAAGATATTTCAAACATCACCTGCAGACGACGGGGAAAATTAATTTTCATTTCATCCTAAATGTTTTTATTTTACTGAAGTTTGATAATACCCATAGGTACAAACACAAGTCTAATCCCTGGACTTAGAGTACACTCTTCCTCTCTAGTAGTTTGAATTGTGGCTTAATAAATACATAGATACGTTGCTGTAACAGAAATACAGATGTGTAGCAGACTATATTGTTATTTATTATTAGGGTAGAATAAATTAAGGGAGTATTTTCCAATTGCATCCTTGGTTGATACAGCAAATGCACCTTTTCCAAACACATCAATAAAAAGTTTCTTTGTTTATAAGTAGATACATAGCTACTAATCATCACAGACACATAAATTAACTTAGGGGTCATCACAAAGTGTTAATAATAATGTAATATGCTACATGTCCGGAAATAAAACTTACTAGTATACAATATAATGGAATTTTGCTTATTAGTCGCACACAATCCAGAAAGAAAGATTAATTACTTGCACTTACCATGCAATATAATGGTTTTTTGATTATTAGCCGCATGATGATTAAGAAATTGTTTTTACATATTTAGCACACATTCCAGATTTGAAAGAGGGATTTGTTACTTGCACTTACTATGCAATATAATGGAATTTTGCTTATTAGTCGCATAGTGATTAAGCAATTGTTTTAACATATTTAGCACACATTCCAGAATGTAGGAAGGTAGCCACGAGAATTCATGTGGTTGCCTTTCTTACCGTATTGTGAAAATATCTATAACAACCATAGTATTGTAATTGTGTCTTAACAAAAATTGAATTGAATTGAAACCATAAAGGTGAATAAGATAATAAACATATTATCTTTATTATTTTACTACGGTTGCTAGCTTAAACATGATTATAACACGTATATTTAAGATGGACACCGATCTAAACTTCTCACCACAGGTTCCATATTAGAATCGTCTGTCCGCTCCACTGATACCTAATGTGTGTCATCGGATCTCACCTAACCTTAAATGTTGTGGAAAAGTTGGCCATGTATTGTAGCCTACTTAATTGATAATAATTAATACCAGTAAGGGAAATTTTGTAATAATCTGACCATTTTTTAATACACGCATGCTCTATGACATGCATAGGGGGAAACCCAGGCAAAGTGGATACCCCGCGAAACGACAAGAAGACGTATTACTGCTAAGGCACCGTTAGATAGCAGCACGCGGCTTTTTCCGTTGTTGCCGCTACCTATACAGCTACGCAAGAAATATAGTTGACGCTGTTCTGATGCCTAGTTTGGATGTTATGCTAAGATATGGGGGTGTTTACTATTTGCCTTACGATTTTTGCAATATATGTCATTGTATATATCAGGTTTTATACTGAAAGTATTATTATAATTAATAGGTAATCGGCAGCCTTACACTATAACCCCACAGCATATGTAATTGCTATGCCATTATCTGAACGCCAACACTAATGTACAGCCTAATTGGCTTTTCAATGAACTCTTGGAAATTGTGGATAGGGCAAAGCGGGTTAGTTATCCACTAACGCCATATTGGTAGAAGACTCTCTCCGTTGCAACTCCGTTGGTAGATCATATTTTTATGAATGTGACGATTAATCACTAAAACATAAATATGTAGGTTGGTGTCATGAACCAGGATGTACCAGTACCAGTACCACTGTGTATAGGTAAAATTATATTACTATAATATCATAAATGTTATATCCTACTACGGCACTAATGTTAAAGATAAGTAAAGTTTAATCTTTATTCTACGTCATATTAAGAAGTTTTTTTATTTATGTGTGAATTTATTTAGGTTGCTAAGAACTAATATATTATTAATTGTATAAATGTTTAAGCAGTGTCAGGATTTTTTTTTTAATTTTTCACTTTGCGCCTACGTGGTATTGTCTTTTCCTGTACATTTGGGCAAAGTGAAAATTTAAAATTTTGTGTTAAAAAAAAACAAACAAAAAATACAAACATCCATGGCACTGATCTGTATTTTTAATGTTGTTAGCGAGTTATTGTGTAATAATGATTAAATTTTTGTTAAACTTTCAAAACATAAGCATATACGTATTTTATTCCAATCCTTTACATAACCACTTTGCCTGGGTCTCCCATATCGGTGTAAAAAATAAAGCTAAATACATAACTAGATGAAATGAAATGAAACATTACTTCGCTCTTTGGTGCCCACACATGAGCTTTATGTGCGTCACAAGGTTACGCCTCATTGTAAACGTTTTTGCACAAGTAGGACACGTGTGGGGTTGTTGGCGACCACAGTCATACTTCATATGCGAATACAGACTCGGTTTAACTACATACATTCTAGCACACTTGGGACATTTGTGTGGTTCTTGGCGACCACAGTCGTTCTTCTTATGCATATTTAGTTTTTGTTTCATTGAAAACGTTTTGCTACATGTAGAACATTTGTGAGGTTCTTTGCGGCCACAGTCATTTCTTATGTGAAATGACAGGTGATCTTTCCGCTTGTAGTTCGCGGGGCAGACAGGACACTGAAACCTCCTCCCTTCCAGTATGCCGCTATCAGGTACAGGCTGCCACACGTCACCGGCAACTGAAACACATTAAATATAAGAACATAAATAAAGATTCAAAATGGAGCACAGCATAATTACCTATTAATGTTTAAATAGTGTTTTGATTAAAACTACAATAAAGTGTCCCTATATAGTAGGACATTAATAAATCATACATAGAAAGTTTATCTACAAAATAACGTGTGCAAAGAATATTGAACATGTATTCCCAGCAACCCATACCAGGTGCAGCGCGCTCCCCAGCACCTCCTAGCGGCGAGCTGTCACATCTCACCCGCCTGACTGTGGCGACTGGAAGAGTTGGTGTGGGAGGGGGACCTGTGGGAGAAAGAATACGTGTGACGATACGATGACAATAATACTAGACAACACAGAGACACGTTATTCTTGTTAGTTGATAACATTAGTTATGACAATCTTGTTCAAGTAACACGTGGCAGTTTTAATTCATACTACATTGGAACTTCTTGTTCCTTTCACAGTAGGCCTACGGAGGACACTACGTGTGTGCAATGCACCTTGACAACGCCTGCCAACATCCGAGCTGATAGTACCACTACAATACAGGAAGCAGAGTACGAAATAGGTTTTAATTGGCACCTCTTATATATATCACTACATCATTGCATCTATGACGACAATACCTTCCAAGATAAGACGTAGCCAGTATTGAACCACGACACGAGTTATATATTATATTCCCCATATCATGCGAAACATCATACAAATCCTTCTGCATTAAAATGTTGTAGTAACATCATGCCTAACATTGTTAAACATTACACATTCAATGGACTAAGGTAGCAATTAAACAAGTGATATCTGATGTTCATTCCTATACATAGTTGCCAATGCAAAAGGTCGATAGCAGCATGCATGTGTACGTTATGTTTCAATAAGTATATAAATTATAAAAAAAAGGTTCCAGGATATAACAGTATTTAGGATGTAAGAAAAGTCAATTCTATGCATCACAAGAACTTGTATCGTCTTTGTGAGGGTTGCATTCAATAGAGGCATAGATGCAAATCTACAGTGTTGCCAATACTCGCATCACTCACCATCAAGGCCAGCATGTCTGTCGAATTGAGTCTGCGTCAAACTTCTAACAGATTCTATCACAGGTTGGACACATTCTGAAACATGATCACAATAGGGGTAAAACAAAGTGAATAAAGAAAAATTAATTTAGTATGATATGATTTGGTAAAAAAGCAACAAACAAACTATTACAGAGCTACCCCAACCACCACATAAAAGTAGCATATAATACCGCATAAACAAGATACATACAGGCATAAATTGACAACGAGGATACTGATAATGGAAAGCATTAGGGAACAGAAATTTTATTGTTTCTTATAAAATACAATAACAAGCAAGAATGAAAGCATTTATTCATCAAGCGTTTAGAGCTGCTCTGTTGACGAAGACGAGCATGAGTGATGTCACGAATTCTATGACGTCACATTAACTTGATGATGAGTCTTGACGATCATCTCTCCGCCAGTGCTAACACGAGAATAACTTCATACAAACGTTTTTGTGTGATCTGGATCATCTTGATATAATCCATTATGTTGCAGTGCGGACATAAGATAAGTGATGTTGGAAACTCACAGAAAAAGATAGGAGTTTCTATGGGTGTAAACTTATCTGCAACAAACAAATTATACAAGTAAAATACATTGGCAGATATCTAGCAATTAGTTATTGATATCGTACCTGTTGAAAAACACTTGATTGTATTCTCTACAAATAGTAATCTAAACCGTACCAGTTAATGTTTTAACACTATATACAACAAGCATTGCTTTGCTTACTGTGGCAAGGAGAGCGAAAGAAAGCCAACAGAAAGAAATCTGTACACATAATAAAAAGTGAATGATAACAAATGTTAAAACCGTGAAATAAGATATAATATGTATGTTGGCATGCATAAATATGCCGAACTCTAGTCACATTTTTAAGAGTTAAGTATCACCATCAGGCTAGATTAACATTACACACTCTAAACTACCGTACATGCTAAATTATTCATCCATCAAGCTGTTATTTAGTTCACTAGATCAAAAATATTTACTTAACAATGACATCCATACTTAAATGGTAATTTCAATTGGATAGCACAACGTATGTAGTGCATACAACAAGAAAGGTGCTGTGTACTCACTATTCGAAATGGTAAAGATGTCCCAGAAAAGACAACATTGGTTATTTCCTGGGACACTTAGCATTATCCCTCAGCCTTAATACGAGGCCAGTCTAGAGACCAATTCAGTTAGTTTACATCAACATTCTTGAGATGTATAACCGATGCTGTGAGTCAGCTATGTAACAGTGTCCGGAACAAATACACAGAGTTAGAATGTGGGACAAGTTACATGAGAACGAATAACAGCCAGCCGATATCCAAGGATTAGGAACTAATAAGTAATCATCATGTTCAAGAAAATAAGTTTAACTAGATAAGGGCCTTAGTGTTAAACGTACAAAAACGATTACTGTATTAATTTTCTCCTGTTTGTACAGTCATCTTTTTTATGTACATGGTAGGCACAAAATGGACAATGGAAAACAGTATATTTCCCAAAACACAAACAAAGATTTCAGTGGAGACAACAAAAAGCCTGTTTAGCTCTTAAATTTATTTTCACATGCTTAACAAGACTGCCGTAGTCCGTCTACGCGTCTTAAACTCATCGCAGATGATTCCATGTTACAAACAAACTAAGCACATGATGGCCTCTTGACACCCAGAGTCACGCTTCAAGTGAAATGTCAATCCCTAGAGAAACGATGGTGGGATGGTACTATCATGAAGTTTGTAGTCCACCATCTTCGGGAACGGAAGGTCAAACTTGATCGCAACAACTGAAAATAGAACGCATTCCGTAGGCCCACAATAAAAAAAATTTGATCCGTTCAAAAATAATAAAATTGCCATGGAACATCACTAGGATTATACCTCAGCCTTAATACGAGGCCAGTCAAGATACCAATGCAAGTTAGTTTACATCAAGATTCTTGAGATGTAAACAGATGCTGTGAGTCAGCCTTGTTAACAGTATCTGGAACAAAAAAACAGAGTTAGAATGTGAAACAAGTTACATGAGAACGAATAACAGGCAGCCGACATCCAAGGATTAGGAACTAATAAGTTATCATCATGTTCAAGAAAATCAGTTTAAATAGATGAAAGCCTAGGTGTTAAACGTACTTAAATGATTATAATACCATATTTCTCTTGAATTCTTTACAATAATCTTTTTTATGTACACGGTAGGCACAAAACGGACGATGCAAAACAGTGTAATCCCCTAAAATACAACCAAAGACATCAACAGAGACATCAACAAGCCTGCTTAACATTTTAATTTCTTTCCACATGCTTCACAAGACTGCCGTAGTCGTCCACGCGTCTTTAATTCTTCGCAGAAGATTCCATGTTACAAACAAACTAGGCACATGATGGCCTCCTCACCAACAGTTACGCTTTGGGTGAATGAGGTGGCCTTGATGTGATGGTACTATCATGCACTTCGTAGTTCATCATCTTCACGACTGGATATTTATTATATTTTTATTCAATTATTCATTGATTCACCTACAAGGTCAAAGGTGGAAACACGCTTCACAGTGTTATGGAATAGGGTGCTTAAGATAACAATGAGGGTAAGCATGGAATGATGATGAAAGATATCAAAGTGTGCATCACATCAGAGTGTTATGGAATAGGGTGCTCAAGATAAAAATAAGGGTAAGCATGGAATGATGATGAAAGATATCAACGTGTGCATCACATCATAGTGTTATGGAATAGGGTGCTCAAGATAACAATGAGGGTAAGCATGGGATGATGATGAATGATATCAAGACGTGCATCACATCTAGATTTATAGAAAAGGGTGCTCAAGATAACAATGAGGGTAAGCATGGCATGATGATGAATGATATCAAAGTGTGCATCACATCTAGTGTTATAGTAAAGGGTGCTCAAGATAACAATAAGGGTAAGGATGGGATGATGATAAATGATATCAAAGTGTGCATCACATCTAGTGTTATAGTAAAGGGTGCTCAAGATAACAATAAGGGTAAGGATGGGATGATGATGAATGATATCAAAGTGTGCATCACATCTAGTGTTATAGAAAAGGGTGCTCAAGATAACAATGAGGGTAAGCATGGGATGATGATGAATGATATCAAAGTGTGCATCACATCTAGTGTTATAGAAAAGGGTGCTCAAGATAACAATCAGGGTAAGCATGGGATGATGATGAATGATATCAAAATGTGCATCACATCACAGTGTTATTGAATAGGGTGCTCAAGATAACAATGAGGGTAAGCATGGGATGATGATGAATGATATCAAAGTGTGCATCACATCATACGTGACCAGAGTTCGAGTAACTTACAAAAGGAAGGGATAGCTTTGTGTGGTTCTAAATGTTAAATCGCGGATAGACACAGATCGTTACAACTTAACAAATTTCAATGTATGTTATTTTGCAAAGAATACATTAACCTGGACAGAAAAATATACAAAACTAAGGTATGATCATTGTAGTTGATATAACTATTCTAATGCTACCATTTTAGTTCACCAATAATGCGAACACTTGATACACAGATAAGGGATTGCTTGATATGTTAGAGCACAGACAACTAATTTGTGTTAGAGTGTTATAGGCAAGCCGCTATAAAAGATTCAATATGAATAATGCAAGTGATACAAGGACTATATTTCACAAGAAACAAAGCTTTCATAAGCGAAGACTTTTCAAACATTACATGCAGGCGACATGAACAATCAATTTCCATTTCATTCCCTTTGTGTTCATTTTACTGAAGTTTGATAATACCCATAGGTACAAACACAAGTCCAATCCTTGGCCTGCAGAGTTCACCCTCTTCCTTTTTCGTTGTTTGAATTGTGGCTTTATAGATACATAAATAGGTTGATGTTACAGAAGTATAGATGTGAAGCTGACGACATTGTTATTTATTATAAGGGTAGAATAAATGTGAGGGAGTATCTCCCAATTGCATCCTTGGTTGATACAGCAAATGCACCTTTTCGATTACATAAATAAAATGTTTCTTTGTTAATAAGTAAGTATATAGCTAATAATCATCACATTAAACTAAGGGGTCATCACAAAGTGTTTATAATAATGAAATATGCTACATGTCCGGAAATAAAACTTATATAATGGAATTTTGCTTATTAGTCTCACACAATCCAGAAAAGAGGATTAATTACTTGCACTTACCATGCAATATAAGGTTTTTTTTTATTAGTCAAAGGATGATTTAGCAATTGTTTTAACATAATTAGCACACATTCCAGAAAGAAGGATTAATTACTTGCACTTACCATGCAATATAATGGAATTTTGCTTATTTGTCGCATAGTGATTAAGCAATTGTTTTAACATATTTAGCACACATTGCAGAAAGTAGGATTAAAGGTAGCCATGAGAACTCACGTGGTTGCCTTACTTACCGTATTGTGAAATATCTATAACAACCATTGTATTGTAATTGTGTCTTAATAAAAATTGAATTGAAACCATAAAGGTGAATAAAATAATAAACATATCTATATTATTTAACTACGGTTGCTAGCCAGAAACATGATATACACGTATAGTATTTAAGATGGACACTGATCTAAACTTCACCCCACAGGTTCCATATAAGAATCATCTGTCAGCTCCACTGATACCTCATGTGTGTCGTCAGACAACACCTTACCTTAAACGTAGTGGAAAAGTTAGCCATGTATTGTACTTAATAGTAAATAAAAAAAACCGGTAGAGACAATTTTGTAAAAATCTGACAACTTCTAATACGCGCGTGTTTTATGATTTGCATTAGGGAAACCCAGGCAAAGTGGATACCCCAGCTAAGACGTATTACTAGGGACTTAAGTAAATGGTTTTATTTTTAAAACGAAATGTAAAATATTGTGTTTTTGATACAAAATGTGGACGAATCGTTTGACCGTGGACCCGAAAATACATATATTGATTCACGAAATAACACCTTCTTTGCCGTTAACTGAGCAAAGACACCGAAATCTATATTGAAACACGAAATAGCAACTACATATGGATATATCACCATTTAAACACACTGCAATTGTCAAAAAACGGTTTAATCACCGCTCTTAGTCGCTCTCTGCGCAGTTGGCGCCGACTTCAGAAGAATTTGTTTGTCCAACGTCGCTGGCAGTTCAACCATTTCATTTAAAAAATGTAGCAAAAATCCAATACGAGTTGTTTGTCCCAGTGAAATAGGCCTACCATAGGCTGTTATGTCTAGGGCTTCATTTAGGCTTCAAGTTAACCGTAACTATGAAATTATGAAAACAATTATAGCAGAATAGTTAGGCCCAAATGTTAGTATAATATTAATTCATTTTTCGTAGGAATCCCTGTTATATGGTGCTCACTAGCTTTAGCTGATGTACCCCTCTTCAGGTGACTAACTAGGTAGGCTATGTTAGGGTGTTTCGATAGTTAGGAAGGAATGTCTGAGGACTCTAATTAGGACTCTACCTCAGCATTTGTCTTAACGACTGAGGAAAACCTCGGAAAACCCTTCAGTCAGAATTGCCGGTGGCCGAAATACAACCGGCGACCTCCCGAATTAGAGTCTCGCCTCTAACCGCTGAGCCACCTCTAGTATGCAGTTAATCTTTTCATTGAACGGAATACCTTGTCATATCGGATTTTTTATCTTTTTCACTTTTCTTTAACTTTTGACTCGCTTAAAAATAAAACCATAATAACACCGAATTTTCCACTTTTTAGAACCACTTAAAACCTAGTTTTTAATTTTTAAAAACGAATTTGTCCCAAAAATAAAACCATTTACTCGGATCTTTACGTATAACTGCTAGGCACCATTACATAGCAGCACGCAACTTTTTTCGTTGTTGCAGATACCTACACAGCTACGCGAGAAATATTATTTGACGCTGTTCTGATGCCTAGTTTGGATGTTATGCTAAGATATGAAGGTATTTACTATTTGCCTTACGAGTTTTGCAATATATGTAATTGTATATATAAGGTTAGTACCACTTAAAGTATTATTCCAATTAATAGGTAATCAGCAGCCATACACTATAACCCCACAGCATATGTCTGAAGGCCAACAATAATGTACAGCCTAATTGGCTTCTCAATGAACTCTTAGGAATTGTGGATAGGGCGAAGCGGATAAGTTATCCACTAACGCTATATTGGTAGAAGATCATATTTTTATGAATGTGATGATTAATCACTAAAACATAAATATCTAGGTGAGTGTCATGGACCAGTATGTACCAGTACCAGTACCACTGTGTATAGGTAAAATTATATTACTATAATATCAAATATGTTACATCTTGCTACGACACTAATGTAAAAGAAGAGTACAGTTTAATCTATATTCTATGTTACATTAAGAACTATTTGATTAATGTGTAAATTAAGTTAGGTTGCTAAGAACTAATATACTTATTAATTGTATTAATGTTTAAGCAGTGTCAGGATTTTTTCTAAAAATTTTCACTTTGCGTTAACGTGGTATTGTTTTTGCCTGTACATTCGGGCAAAGTGGAAATTTCAAAACTTTTGTGTTAAAAACAAAATAAACAAAAAATACAATTATTTATGGCACTGATCTGTATTTTTAATGTTGTTAACAGCGAGTTACGGTGTAATACTAATTAAACTGTTTGTTTTACTTTCAAAACGTAAGCATATATTTTATTCTAAGCCTTAACATAACCACTTTGCCTTGGTCTCCCATATCGTTGTAAAAAAAAAGCTACAAAATAACAATGAAATGAAATGAAACATTACTTCGGTCCTTGGTGCCCACACCAGAGCTTTATGTGCCTCACAAGGCAAGACCTCGTTGTAAACGTTTTTGCACAAGTAGGACAAGTGTGGGGGTTTTGGCGACCACAGTCATTCTTAATATGCGAATACAGACTCTGTTTAACTACAAACATTCTGGCACACTTGGGACATTTGTGTGGTTCTTGGCGACCACAGTCGTGCTTCTTATGCGCATTTAGTTTTTGTTTCATTGAAAACGTTTTGCTACATGTAGAACATTTGTGAGGTTCTTTGCGACTACAGTCATTTCTCATGTGAAATGACAGATGATCTTTCCGCTTGTAGTTCGCGGGGCAGCCAGGACACTGAAACCTCCTCTCACTCTGCATGCCGCTATCAGGTACAGGCTGCCACACGTCACCGGCAACTGAAACACATTAAATATAAGAACATAAATATAGATTCAAAATGAAGCATAGCATAATATTTGCCTATTAATGTTTAAATAGTGTTTTGATTAAAACTAAAATAAAGTGTCCCTATATCGTAGGACATTAATAAATCATACATAGAAAGTTTATCTACAAAATAACGTGTGCAAAGAATATTGAACATGTATTCCCAGCACCCCATACCAGGTGCAGCGCGCTCCCCACCACCTCCTAGTGGCGAGCTGTCGCATCTCACCAGCCTGACTGTGGCGACTGGAAGAGTTGGTGCGGGAGGGGGACCTGTGGGAGAAGGAATACGTGTGACGATACGATGACGATAATACTAGACAACACAGACACGTTATTCTTGCAAGTTGATAACATTAGTTATGACAATCTGTGTCAAATAACACTTGGCAGTTTTAATTCATACTACATTGGAACTTCTAGTTTCTACCACAGCATGAAGGACACTACCTGTGTTTGCAATGCACCATGACAACGCCTGCCAACATACAAGCTGATATTACCACTACAATTAAGGAAGCATAGAACTAATATATGTCACAACAGCATTACATCTATGACGACAATACCTTCCAAGATAAGGCGTAGCCAGTATCGAAAAAAAGACAAGAGTAATATTTAATATTCCCCATATCAATAGAAACATCAGTAAAATCCTTCAGCATTGTAATGTTGTATGTACATCATGCTAAACATTGTGAACAACACACATTGTAAAGGACTAACGTAGCAATTAAACAAGTGCATATCAGACATTCATTCCTATACATAGTTGCCAAATGAAATCATTAAAATATCACATAAAAGAAAAATTTAGTACCAATGCAAAAGGTCGTTATCATAATGAATGTGTACGTCATGTTTCAATTAGTATATACATTAAATAAGAAAGTTCCAGGATAAATCAGTATTAAGGATTTAAGAGAAGTCAATTCACTTCATCATAAGAACTTGTATCGTCTTAGTGTGAGGGTTGCATTCAAGAGAGGAATAGATGCAACAAGTACTGTTGCCAATACTCGCATCACTCACCATCAAGGCCAGCACGTCCGTCGGTTTGAGTCTGAGTCAAGCTTGTAACAGATTCTATCACGGGTTGGACACATTCTGAACATAGTAACAATAGGGCTAAAGAAAAAGTAAATGTAATAAACCTTCAGTATGATACGATTTGGTAAATAAGCGACAAAAAAACGATTACGGAGAAACTTCAACAAACACATAATAGTAGCACATAATACTGCATAAACAAGAAACATACGAGCATAAATTGACAACAAGGATACTAATAAAAGAAAGCATTTGGAAATCAACATTTTATTATTTCTAATAAAATACAATAACAATCTTGAATAAATGCATTTATTCGTCAATCGTTTAGAGCTGCTCGGTTGACGAAGACGAGCGCGAGTGATGTCAAGAGTTCGATGACATCACAGTTAACTTGACGAGGAGTCTTGAAGCTCATCTCTCCGCCAGTGCTAACACAACCGTCATTTCTGCAATCAGGATCATCTTGACATAATCCATTATGTTTCAGTGCAGACATAAGATAGTTGATGCTGGAAACTCACAAGAAAAAAATATTCTGGAGTATTAGTGACTCTTAACGTATCTGAAACAAAGAAATTATTCAAGTAAAATAAATTGGAAGATATCTAGGAATTGGTCATTAATAACGACCTTGTTTAAATACACACACAAAAACTTGTCAAGACCGTAGCGGTATATGTTTTAAACACTATATACAACAAGCATTGCTTACTGTGGCAAGGAGAGCGAAAGAAAGCCAACAGAAGGTAATTGTACACATAATCAAGAGTGACATATACCAAGTGTTAAAACCGTACAAATATGCCGATCTCTAGTCACAATTGTAAGAGTTAAGTATCACCATCTGGCTAGATAACACTACATAAACTACCGTTTATGCTTAATTATTCATCCGCCAAGCTGCTATTTTGTTCAGTAGATCCATAATAATTACTAAACAATGACATCCATACTAATGTGGTAAATTCAATTGCATAGCACAACGTATGTAGTGCATACAAAGTTAAAGAAACTGTGTACTCACTATTCAAAAATGAAAACGATTCCCCAGACAAGACTAACAATGGGTATTTCCGTGGACACATCACTAGGATTAGACCTTAGCCTTAATACGAGGCGAATCAAGAGACCAATTCAGTTATTTAACATCAAGATTCTTGAGATGTAAACAGATGCTGTGAGGCAGCCTTGTGAACAGTGCCTGAAACAAATATACAGAGTTAGAATGTGGAACAAGTAACATGAGAACCAATTACAGCAAGCCGACATCCAAGGATTAAAAACTTTTAAGTAAAAATCATGTTCAAGAAAATCAGTTTAAAGAAATGAAGGCCTTGGTGTTAAATGTAGCCAAATAATTACCAAAATATTTAAGGATGGGGCTTATGATGAATGATATCCAAGTGTGCATCACATCTAGTGTTATGGAATAGGGAGCTTAAGATAACAATGAGGGTAAGCATGGGATGATGATGAATGATATCAAAATGTGCATCACACCTAGCGTTATGGAATAAGGTGCTCAAGATAACATTGAGGGTATAAGCATGGGATGATGATGAATGATATCAATGTGGGAATCACATCTAGTGTTATGGAATAGGATGCTCAAGATAACAATAAGGGTAAGCGTGGATGATGATGAATGAAATCAAAGTGTTCATCACATCTAGTGTTATAGAATAGGGTGCTCAAGGTAACAATGAGGGTAAGCATGGGATGATGATGAATGATATCAAAGTGTGCATCACATCACAATGTTATGGAATAGGGTGCTCAAGATAACCTAAAAGTAAAGCATGGGATGATGATGAATGATATCAAAGTGGGCATCACATCAGTGTTATGGAATAGGGTGCTCAAGATAACAATGAGGGTAAGCATGGGATAATGATGAATGATATCAAAGTGTGCATCACACCTAGTGTTATGGAATAGGGTGCTCAAGATAACAATGAGGGTAAGCATGGGATAATGATGAATGATATCAAAGTGTGCATCACATCTAGTGTTATGGAATAGGGTGCTCAAGATAACAATGAGGGTAAGCATGGGATGATGATGAATGATATCAAAGTGTGCATCACATCTAGTGTTATGGAATAGGTTGCTCAAGATAACAATGAGGGTAAGCATGGGATAATGATGAATGATATCAAAGTGTGCATCACATCTAGTGTTATGGAATAGGGTGCTCAAGATAACAATGAGGGTAAGCATGGGATAATGATGAATGATATCAAAGTGTGCATCACATCAGAGTGTTATGGAATAGGGTGCTCAAGATAACAATGAGGGTAAGCATGGGATGATGATGAATAATATCAAAGTGTGCATCACACCTAGTGTTATGGAATAGGGTGCTCAAGATAACAATGAGGGTAAGCATGGGATAATGATGAATGATATCAAAGTGTGCATCACACCTAGTGTTATGGAATAGGGTGCTCAAGATAACAATGAGGTTAAGCATGGGATAATGATGAATGATATCAAAGTGTGCATCACATCTAGTGTTATGAAATAGGGTGCTCAAGATAACAATGAGGTTAAGCATGGGATAATGATGAATAATATCAAAGTGTGCATCACACCTAGTGTTATGGAATAGGGTGCTCAAGATAACAATAAGGGTAAGCATGGGATAATGATGAATGATATCAAAGTGTGCATCACACCTAGTGTTATGGAATAGGGTGCTTAAGATAACAATGAGGGAAAGCATGGGATGATGATGAATAATATCAAAGTGTGCATCACATCACAGTGCTATGGAATAGGGTGTGTCAAGATAACAATGAGGGTAAGCATGGGAAGATGATGAATGATATCAAAGTGTGCATCACATCAGTGTTATGGCATAGGGTGCTTAAGAAAACAATGAGGGTAATCATGAGAAGATGATGAATGATGTGCATCACATCATACGTGACCAGGGATAGCTTTGTGATGTTCTAAATGTTAAATTGCGGATATACACAGATCGATACAACTCAACAAATTTCAATGTATGTTATTTTGCAGAGAATACATTAACATGGTCAGAAAAAGATACAAAACTAAGGTATGATCATTGTTGTTGATATAACTATTCTAATGCTACCATTTTAGTTCACCAATAATGCGAACAAATCATATGTTGGAGTGTTATAGGCATAAAGCCTTTAAAAGATCCAATATAAATAATGCTAGTGAGACAAGGACTATATTTTACAAGAAATAAAGCTTTCATAAGCAAAGATATTCCAAACATTACCTGCAGGCGACGGAAACAATCAATTTCCATTTCATTCCCTTTGTTTTCATTTTACTGAAGTTTGATTATATAGTGGACCCAAGGTTACTTTACACCTGCTTTCGTCACATCCGGAGCAGTCATAGCCAACCGGCGAACCGCCCGAGACACACCAGAGCCAATACCGATCGCTGATTGGCTACGAACCAGTCGCCTGTGACGAAAGCATGTGTAAGGTAGTCTTGGGACAACTATACCGATAGGTACAAACAAAAGTCCAATTTATGGTCTGAGAGTACACACTCTTTCTCTCTAGTTGTTTGAATTGTGGCTTAATAAATACATAAATACGTCGCTGTTACAGAAATATTGATGTGAAGCAGACTACATTGTTATTTATTAAGAGCGAAGGATACCTCTACGTCAAAAACCGCAGAAAAGTTTCATTTTTTAACTTTATCTCAAGATTGAAACACAACATCAAAAATCTGAGACACCATAGCGCTGTGGTTTGGTAATCCCTACACACTGAATGATAAATGTATTTAACGTTATCATCAGTATGACTGTGATAACGATTTTCTCAAATTTCTAAGGAAATCGTTATCACAGTCATACTGATGATAACGTTAAATACATTTATCATTCAGTGTGTAGGGCTTACCAAACCACAGCGCTATGGTGTCTCAGGTTTTTGATGTTGTGTTTCAATCTTGAGATATAGTTAAAAAATGAAAATTTTCTGCGGTTTTTGACGTAGAGGTATCCTTCGCTCTTAATAGGGTAGAATAAATGTGAGGGAGTATCTCCCAATTGCATTCTTGGTTGATACAGCAAATGCTTCTTTTCGATTCACATCAATAAAATGTTTCTTTGTTAATAAGTAAGTATATAGTGACATAACATCACAATCACAGGCACTTTAACTTAGGGGTCATCACAAAGGGTTTATTTTATAATAATGAAGTATGCTACCTACATGTCCGGAAATAAAACTTACTATACAATATAATGGAATTTTGCTTATTTATCACACACAATCCAGAAAGAAGGATATTATTTGCACTTACCATGCAATATAATGTTTTTTTATTATTAGTCGCATGATGATTTAGCAATTGTTTTTACATACTTAGTTCACATTCCAGAAGGTAGGATTAATTACTTGCACTTACTATGCAATATAATGTAATGTTGCTTATAAGTCGAATGATGATTTAGCAACTGTTTTTACATATTTAGTACACATTCCAGAAAGTAGGATCAAAGGTGGCCACGAGAACTCATGTGGTATCCTTACTTACTCTCTTGTGAAATATCTATAAGAACAATTGTATTGTAATCGTGTCTTGATAAAAATTGAATTTAAAAGAAACCACAAAGGTGAATAAGATAATAAAATTCACATTATTAACATTATTTTACTACGGTTGCTATTTACACGTATATTTAAGATGGACACCGATCTAAACTTTTCCCCACAGGTTCCATATTAGAATCATCTATCAGCTCCATTATACCTAATGAGTGTCGTCAGACAACACCTTACCTAAAACGTTGTGGAAAAGGTTGCCATGTATTGTACTTAATAGTTTATAATTAATACCAGTAAGGGAAATTTTGTAAAAATCTGACAATTTATAATACACGCATGCTTTAAAACATGCATAGGGGAAACCCAGCAAAGTGGATACCACAGCTTACAAGAATAAGACGTATTACTGCTAGGCACCATTAGATGGCAGCACGCGACTTTTTCCGCTGTAGCCGGTACCTACACAGCTAAGCGAGAAACATTTTTAGACGCTGTTCTGATACCAAAATGGATGTTATGCTAAGACATGGGTGCGTTTACTATTTTTCTTACAATTTTTGCAATATATGTAGTAATTGTATATATGTATCAGGTTATAAACTTAAAGTATAATTATAATTAATAGGTAATCTGCAGCCTTACAATTTAACCCCACAGCATATGTAATTGCTATGCCATTATCTGAAGGCCAACACTAATGTACAGCCGTACTGGCTGCTCTATGTGCTCTTGGGAAATGTGGATAGGACAAAGCTGGTAAGTGATCCATTAACACATTATTGGTAGAAGATATTTTGTGATGAATGTGATATATAACCATTAAAACATAAATAACTAAGTTAGTGTCACATACCAGTATGTACCAGTACCAGTGTGTATAGGTAAAATTATATTAATAAAATACCATATATTTTATATTTTACTACAACACTTATGTAAAAGAAGAATAAAGTTCAGATCGATATTCTCTGCAATAATAAGCATTATTTGATATATGTGTGAATCAATTTAGATTGTTAAGAACTAATATATGTACTTATTAATTGCTTTTATGTTTAAGCAGTGTGAGGATTTTTTTTTCAATTTTTCACTTTGCGCTTACGTGGTATTGTTTTGCCTGTTCATTCGGGCAAAGTGAAAATTTTTAAATGTTGTGTTAAAGACAAAATAAACAAAAAATATAAACATCCATTGCACTGATCTGTATTTTTAATGCTGTTTACAGCGAGTTACTCTATGTGCTTTTAAATATCGATAAAAACCTTCAATTCAATTCAATTCAATACTGAATAATAATATTTAAACTTTTTTTGTTTACTATCAAAACATAAGCATATATTTTATTCTAAACCTTAACATAACCACTTTGCCTGGGTCTCCCATATCGGTGTAAAAAATGAAGCTAAATAAATAACATAATGATATGCAATGAAAAATTACATCGGTCCATGGTGCCCACACAAGTGCTTAATGTGCCTCACAAGGTTCCCCCTTATTGTAAACGTTTTTGCACAAGTAGGACACGTGTGGGGTTGTTGGCGACCACAGTCATTCTTGATATGCGAATCTAGACTATTTTTAACTTCAAACATTCTGGCACACTTGGGACATTTGTGGGGTTCTTGGCGACCACAGTCGTTCTTCTTATGCACATTTAGTTGTTGTTTTAAGGCAAACGTTTTGCTACATGTAGAACATTTGTGACGTTCTTTGCGACTACAGTCATTTTGAATGTGAAATGACAAATGTTTTTTCCACTTGTAGTTCGCGGGGCAGCCAGGACACTGAAACCTCTTCCCATCCTGCATGCCACTATCAGGTACAGGATGCCACACGTCACCGGAAACTGCAACACATTAAGTATTGTAAATAAAGATTCAAAATTTAGCACAGCATATTAACCTTTTAATGTTTACATAGTGTTTTGATTGAAACTAGAATAAAGTGTCCCTATATTGTAGGATAAAAATAAATCATACATAGAAAGTTAATCTACAAAAGAACGTGAGCAAAGAATATAGAAGATGTATTCCCAGCAACCCATACCAGGTGCATCACGCTCCCCAGCACCTCCTAGCAACAAGCTGTCACATCTCACCAGCCTGACTATGGCAACTGGAAGAGTTGGTGTGGGAGGGAGACCTGTGAGAGAAAGAATACGAGTGACGATACGATGACAATAATACTAGACAACACAGAGACACGTTATTGTTGTAAGTTGATAATATTAGTTATGACAATCTGTGTCATGTAACACGTGGCAGATTTAATTCATACTACATTGGAACTTCTTGTTCCTTCCACAGTACGGAGGACACAAGGTGTTTGCAATGCACATTGACAACGCCTGCCAACATCCGAGCTGATAGTACCACTACCATACAGGGAGCAGAGAACTCATATATGTAACTACAGCATGACATCTATGACGACAATACCTTTCAAGATAAGGCGTAGCTGGTATCGAACCACGACACGAGTAATATATAATATTCCCCATATCATTAGAAACATCATCAAAATCCTTCAGCATTGAAATGTTGTATTAACAATATGCCAAACATTGCTAAACAGTACACATTGTAAAGGACAAGTCTTAGGTAGCAATAAAACAAGTGCTTATCAGACGTTCAATCCTATACATACTTGCCAAGTGAAAACATAAAAATATCTTATTAAAGAAAGAATTAGTACCAATGCAAAAGGTCGCTATCATAATGCATGTGTACGTTATGTTTCAATAGGTTTATACATTATAGAAAGAAAGATCCAGGATAAAAAAGTATTAAGGATTGAAGAAAGGCAATGCACTCCAACACAAGAACTAGTATCGTCTTTGTGAGGGTTGCATTCAAGAGAGGAATAGATGCAACAAGTACAGTGTTGCCACACTCGTATCACTCACCATCAAGGCCGGCATGTCTGTCAAATTGAGTCTGAGTCAAGCTTCTAACAGATTCTATCACAGGTTAAACACATTCTGAAACATGATCACAATAGGGGTAAAACAAAGTGAATAAAGTAATAAAAATTCAGAATGCTACGATTTGGTTAAGAAGCAACAAACAAACCATTACAGAGCTACCCCAACCACCACAGAAAAGTAGCACATAATACTGCATCAATAAGAAACATACAAGCATAAATTGGCAGCGAGGATACTAATAATGGAAAGCATTGGGGAACAGAAATATTATTTATTCTTATAAAATACAATAACAAACTAGAATGAAAGCATTTATTCGTCAAGCATTTAGAGCTGCTCGGCTGACGAAGACGAGCGTGAGTGACGTCAAGAGTTCCATGACGTCACAGTTAACTTGGTGAGGAGTCCTGAAGCTCATCTCTCCGTCAGTGCAAACACAACCGTCTTTTGTGCTATCAGGATCATCTTGAACTGATCCATTATGGTGCAGGGCGGACATGACACAAGTGATGCTGGAAACTCACGGAAAAAATATTCTGGAGTATTAATGACTGCGTATCTGAAACAAAGAAATTATTGAAGTAAAATAAATTGGAAGATATCTAGTAATTGGTCAGTGATATTGACCTTGTTTTAAGACACACCCTTGATTGTATTCTCCACAAAAACTTGGCAAGACCGTAGCGGTATATGTTTAAACACTATATACAACAACCATTGCTTACTGTGGCAACGAGAGCGAAAGAAAGCCAACAGAAAGAAATTTGTACACATAATGAAAACTGAAATATACCTAATGTTAAAACCGTGCAAATATACCGATCTCTAGTCATATTAGTAAGAGTTAAGTATCACCATCTGGCTAGATTAACAGTACACACTATAAACTACCGTACATGCTAAATTATTCATCCGTCAAGCTCTTCTTTTGTTCACTAGATCTATAATAATAACAAAACAATGACATCCATATAAATGTTGTAATTTCAATTGGATAGCACAATGTATGTAGTGCATATAACGTGAAAGGTGTTGTGTACTCACTATTCAAAATGGTATAGATTCCCCAGACAAGACTAACAATGGAAATTTCCGTGGAAACATCACTAGGATTATTCCTCAGCCTTAATACGAGACCAGTCAAGAGACCAATGCAGATAGTTTACATCAAGATTCTTGAGATGTAAACAGATGCTGTGAGTCAGCCTTGTTAACAGTGTCTGGAACAAATACACGGAGTTAGAATGTGAAACAAGTTACATGAGAACGAATAACAGCCAGCCGACATCCAAGGATTAGGAACTAATAAGTAATCATCATGTTCAAGGCCTAGGTGTTAAACGTACAAAAACGATTTCCGTATTTCTTCTGAATTTGTTTACAATTTTCTTTTTTATGTACACGGTAGGCAAAAATGGACAATGTAAAACAGTGTATTCCTCAAAATACAACCAAAGACATCAACAGAGACAGCAACAAGCCTGTAAAGCTTTTCAATTTTTGCCCACTTGCTTCACAAGACAGGGGTAGTTCGTCTACGCGTCTTTAACTCATCGCAGAAGATTCCATGTTACAAACAAACTAAACACATGTTAGCCTCTTGACATCTACAGTGACACTTCAAGTGAAATGTCAATCCCTAGAGGGGTGGCCTTAATGGGCTGGTACTATCATGCAGTTCGTAGACCACCATCTACGGGACAGGAAGGTCAGACTTGATGGCAAAAACTGAAATAAGTATGCATTCCATAAAATAAAAAAAACTTGATTCTTTCAAAAATTATAAAATTGCCAATTCATTCCACAAAGAAAATAACCAAATTTTGTACACTAAAGGTACATAGGGATAATACTTGGATAATACTGTGGTTCTACCATATTTAATGAATGAACAGTACACCATTTATATAAACAGTATATTAAATTTGCATTCGTAAGATTTTAGTCCTAATGCAGATAAAGACAAAATAATAAAACTAATAAAAATAATAATAATAACAACACAATAATAATAATTATTATAATGACAATAGCAATAACAATACTAATAATAATAATAATAATGATGATAAGGTTCACCTGTGAAAAGCATGACAAATACCGAATACGTACGAAAGATATATTTATAATATTAATATACAATTACTCATTGATTCACTTTTTGTTGTTTAACTGTGTTTACAACATCGGAATACTAGTAGGGGCTCACCTGCGTATATGAGTTCCACATGTGTGTAAAATTATAAGGTCAAAGGTGGAAACACGCATCACAGTGTTATGGAATAGAGTGCTCAAGATAACAATGAGAATAAGCATGGGATAATAATGAATGATATCAAAGTGTGTATCACATCTAGTGTTAAGGAATAAAGTGCTCAAGATAACAATGAGGGTAAGCATGGGATGATGATGAATGTTATCAAAGAGTGCATCACATCCCAGTGTTATGGGGTAGGGTGCCCAAGATAACAATGAGGATAAGCATGGGATGATGATGAATGTTATCAAAGAGTGCATCACATCCCAGTGTTATGGAATAGGGTGCCCAAGATAACAATGAGGATAAGCATGGGAATTTGAAGAATGATATCAAAGTGTGCATCACATCATACGTGACCAGAGTTTGAGTAACTTACAAAAGGAAGGGATAGTTCTGTGTGGTTCTAAATGTTAAATTGCGGATAGACACAGATCGATACAACTTAACAAATTTCAATGTATGTTATTGTGCAAATAATACATTAACATAAACAGAAAAAGATACAAAACCAAGGTCTGATCATTGTTGTTGATATAACTATTCTACTGCTACCATTTTAGTTCACCAATAATGCAAACACATGATGTTGGAGTGTTATAGGCATAAAGCCGCTATAAAAGATCCAATATGAATAATGCTACTGATACAAGGACTATATTTTACAAGTAACAAAGCTTTCATAAGAAAAGATATTTCAAACATCACCTGCAGACGACGGGGAAAATTAATTTTCATTTCATCCTAAATGTTTTTATTTTACTGAAGTTTGATAATACCCATAGGTACAAACATAAGTCTAATCCCTGGACTTAGAGTACACTCTTCCTCTCTAGTAGTTTGAATTGTGGCTTAATAAATACATAGATATGTTGCTGTAACAGAAATACAGATGTGTAGCAGACTATATTGTTATTTATTATTAGGGTAGAATAAATGTAGGGAGTATTTTCCAATTGCATCCTTGGTTGATACAGCAAATGCACCTTTTCCAAACCCATCAATAAAAAGTTTCTTTGTTTATAAGTAGGTAAATAGCTACTAATCATCACAGACACATAAACTTAGGGGTCATCACAAAGTGTTTATAATAATGTAATATGCTACATGTCCGGAAATAAATAATACTAGTATACAATATAATGGAATTTTGCTTATTAGTCGCACACAATCCAGAAAGAAAGATTAATTACTTGCACTTACCATGCAATATAATGGTTTTTTGATTATTAGCCGCATGATGATAAAGAAATTGTTTTTACATATTTAGCACATTCCAGATTTTAAAGAAGGATTTGTTACTTGCACTCATACTATGCATTATGCAATATAATGGAATTTTGCTTATAAGTTGCATAGTGATTAAGCAATTGTTTTAACATATTTAGCACACATTCCAGAATGTAGGATTAAAGGTAGCCACGAGAATTCATGTGGTTGCATTACTTACCGTGTTGTGAAATATCTATAACAACCATTGTATTGTAATTGTGTATTAAAATAATGGAATTAAATTAAAACCATAATGGTGAATAAGATAATAAACATATCTTTTTTATTTTACTACAGTTGCTAGCTTGAAACATGATTGACACGTATATTTAAGATGGACACCGATCTAAACTTCTCACCACAGGTTCCATATTAGAATCATCTGTCAGCTCCACTAATACCTAATGTGTGTCGTCGAACAACACCTAACCTTAAACGTTGTGGAAAAGTTGGCCATGTATTGTACTTAATAGTTAATACCAGCAGGAGAAATTTTGTAAAAATCTGAAAATTTTTTAATACACGCATGCTTTATGACGTTCATAGGGGAAACTGAGGCAAAGTGGATATCCGAGATAACAAGAATAAGACGTATTACAGCTAGGCACCGTTAGATAGCAGCACACGACTTTTTTTGTTGTTGCCAGTACTTACACAGCTACGCAAGAAATATTATTTGACGCTGTTCTGATGCCTACTTTGGATGTTATGCTAAGATAGGTGGGTGTTTACTGTTTTCCTTACGACTTTTGCAATATATGTCATTGTATTGTATCAGGTTTTATACTGAAAGTATTATTATAATTGATAGGTAATCACTAATCAGAAGCCTTACATAAAAACCCCACAGCGTATGTAATTGTAAATAACGAAATTAAATTAAACATTACTTTGGTTCTTGGTGCCCACACATGAGCTTTATGTGCCTCACAAGGCTAGACCTGATTGTGAACGTTTTTGCACAAGTAGGACACGTATGGGGTTGTTGGCGACCACAGTCGTGCTTTAAATGCGAATTTAGATGTTGTTTCCATGCAAACGTTTTGTTACACGAATTACATTTGTAAGGTTCTATGCGACCACAGTAGTGCTTCTTATGCGCATTTAGAGTTTGTTTAAATGCAAACGTTTTGTTACATGAATGACATTTGTGAGGTTCTTTGCGGCTACAGTCGTTCTTCTTATGCGCATTTAGTTTTTGTTTCAATGCAAACGTTTTGCTACATGTAGAGCATTTGTGAGGTTCTTTGCGACCACAGTCGTGTTTCTTATGCGCATTTAGTTTTTTTTTCATTGAAAACGTTTTGCTACATGTAGAACACTTGTGAGGTTCTTTGCGACCACAGTCGTGCTTAATATGCGCATTGAGTTGTTGTTTCAATGCAAAGGTTTTGCTACATGTAGAACATTTGCGACGTTCTTTGCGACTACAGTCATTTTTTATGTGAAATAACAAATGTTTTTTCCGCTTGTAGTTCGCGGGGCAGCTAGGACACTGAAACCTCCTTCCACCCAAGATGCCGCTATCAGGTACAGGATGCCACACGTCACCGGCAACTGCAACACATTAAATATGAGAATGTAATATTTAAAAAAATGTAGCACAGCATATTTACATTTTAATGTTTACATGTTGTGTTGATTGAAACTAGAGTGTCCCTATATTGTAGGATATAAATAAATCATACATAAAAAGTTTATCTACAAAAGAACGTGAGCAAAGAATATAAAAGATGTATTCCCAGCAACCCATACCAGGGGCAGCATGCTCCCCAGCACCTCCTTGCGGCGAGCTGTCACATCTCACCAGCCTGACTGTGGCGACTGGAAGAGTTGGTGTTGGAGGGGGGCCTGTTGGAGAAGGAATACGTGTGACGATACCGATACGATGACAATAATACTAGACAACTCAGAGACACGTTATTCTTGTAAGTTGATAACATTAGTTATGACAATCTGTGTCATATAACACGTGGCAGTTTTAATTCATACTACATTGGAACTTCTTGTTCCTTCCAGAGTACGGAGGACACTACGTGTGTGCAATGCAGATTGACAACGCCTGCCAACATCCGAGCTGATAGTACCACTACCATACAGGAAGCAGAGAACAAAATAGGTTTAAGTTGGCATCTCTCATATATGAAATGTTGTAATAACATTATGCCAAACACTGTGAAACAGTACACATTGTAAAGGACAAGACTTAGGTAGCAATTAAACAAGTGCATATCAGATGAACATTCCTATACAATACAAAGTTGGCAAGTGAAATCATAAAAATATCTCATTAAAGAAAAAATGAGTACCAATGCAAAAGGTCGCTGCATACTGCATGTGTACGTTATGTTTCAATAAGTTTATACATTATAGAAAGAAAGTTTCAGGATAGAAAAGTATAAAGGATTAAAGAAAAGTCAATTCACTCCATCACAAGAACTTGTATCGTCTTTCTGAGGGTTGCATTCAAGAGAGGCATTGATGCAAATCTACAGTGTTGCCAATACTCGCATCACTCACCATCAAGGCCAGCATGTCCGTCGAATTGAGTCTGCGTCAAGCTTCTAACAGATTCTATCACAGGTTGGACACATTCTGAAACATGATCACAATAGGGGTAAAACAAAGTGAATAAAGAAAAATTAATTTAGTATGATATGATTTGGTTAAAAAAGCAACAAACAAACCATTACAGAGCTACCCCAATCCCCACATAAAAGTAGCACATAATACTACATAAACAAGATACATACAAACATAAATTGACAACGAGGATACTAATAATGGAAAGCATTGGGGAACAGAAATATTATTATTTCATATAAAATACAATAACAAGCAAGAATGAAAGCATTTATTCATCAAGCGTTTAGAGCTGCTCTGTTGACGAAGACGAGCGTGAGTGATGTCACATATTCACTACGTCACATTAACTTGATGAGGAGTCTTGACGGTCATCTCTCTGTCAGAGCTAACACGAGAATAACTTCACGCAATGTCTTTTGTGTAATCAGGATGATCTTGACATAATCCATTTTGTTGCAGTGCAGACATAAGATAGGTGATGCTTGAAGCTCACAGAAAAAGTTATTCTGGAGTTTCAATGATTGTTTACTTATCTGGAACACACAAATTATACATGTTAAATAAATTGGCAGGTATCTAGCAATTGGTCATTGATATCGACCTGGTTTTAATACACACCCTTGATTGTATTCTCTACAAAAACTTGTCAAGACCGTAGCGGTATATGGTTTAAACACTATATACAACAAGAATTGCTTACTGTGGCAAGGAGAGCGAAAGAAAGCCAACAGAAAGCAACTTGTACACATTATAAAGAGTGAAATAAACCTAATGTTAAAACCGTGCAAATATGCCGATCTCCAGTCACATTTGTAAGAGTTAAGTATCACCATCTGGCTAGATTAACACTACACATTATTAACTACCGTACATGCTAAATTATTCATCCGCCAAGCTGTTATTTTGTCCACTAGATCCATAGTTATTACTCAACAATGACGTGAATACTAAGGTGGTAATTTCAATTGCATAGCACAACGAATGTAGTGCATACTGCATACAACGTGAAAGGTGCTGTGTACTTACTATTTAAAATGGTGAACGAATCCCCAGACAAGACTAACAATGATTATTTCCATGGACACATCACAAGAATTATACCTCAGCCATAATACGAGGCCAGTCCAGAGACCAATGCAGATAGTTTACATCAAGATTCCTGGGATGTAAACAGATACTGTGAGTCAGACTTGTGAACAGTGTCTGGAACAAATACACAGAGTTCACATTAAGTGTTATGAAATTGGGTGCTACAGATAACAATGAGGGTAAGCATGGGATAATGATAAATAATATCAAAGTGTGCATCACATCTAGTGTTATGGAATAGAGTGCTCAAGATAACAATGAGGGTAAGCATGGGATGATGATGAATGATATCAAAGTGTGCATCACATCTAGTGTTATGGAATAGGGTGCTCAAGGTAACAATGAGGGTAAGCATGGGATGATGATGAATGATATCAAAGTGTGCATCACATCTAGTGTTATGGAATAGGGTGCTCAAGGTAACAATAAGGGTAAGCATGGGATGATGATGAATGATATCAAAGTGTGCATCACATCTAGTGTTATGGAATAGGGTGCTCAAGGTAACAAGGAGGGTAAGCATGGGATGATGATGAATGATATCAAAGTGTGCATCACATCACAGTGTTATGGAATAGGGTGCTCAAGATAACAATGAGGGTAAGCATGGGATGATGATAAATGATATCAAAGTGTGCATCACATCTAGTGTTATGGAATAGGGTCTCAAGATAACAATGAGGGTAAGCATGGGATGATGATGAATGATATCAAAGTGTGCATCACATCTAGTGTAAGGAATAGAGTGCTCAAGATAACAATGAGGGTAAGCATCGGATGATGATGAATGATATCAAAGTGTGAATCACATCTAGTGTTATGGAATAGGGTCTCAAGATAACAATGAGGGTAAGCATGGGATGATGATGAATGATATCAAAGTGTGCATCACATCTAGTGTTATGGAATAGGGTGCTCAAGATAACAATGAGGGTAAGCATGGGATGATGATGAATGATATCAAAGTGTGCATCACATCTAGTGTTATGGAATAGGGTGCTCAAGATAACAATGAGGGTAAGCATGGGATGATGATGAATGATTTCAAAGTGTATATCACATCTAATGTTATGGAATAGGGTGCTCAAGATAACAATGAGGGTAAGCATGGGATGATGATGAATGATATCAAAGTGTGCATCACATCTAGTGTTATGGAATAGGGTGCTTAAGATAACAATAAGGGTAAGGATGGGATGATGATGAATGATTTTAAAGTGTGCATCACATCTAGTGTTATGGAATAGGGTGCTCAAGATAACAATGAGGGTAAGCATGGGATGATGATGAATGATATCAAAGTGTGTATCACATCTAGTGTTATGGAATAGGGTGCTCAAGATAACAATGAGGGTAAGCATGGGATGATGATGAATGATGTCATAGTGTGCATCACATCTAGTGTTATGGAATAGGGTGCTCAAGATAACAATGAGGGTAAGCATGGGATGATGTTGAATGATATCAAAGTGTGTATCACATCTAGTGTTATGGAATAGGGTGCTCAAGATAACAATGAGGGTAAGCATGGGATGATGATGAATGATTTCAAAGTGTGTATCACATCACAGTGTTATGGAATAGGATGCTCAAGATAACAATGAGGGTAAGCATGGGATGATGATGAATGATTTCAAAGTGTGCATCACATCTAGTGTTATGGAATAGGGTGCTCAAGATAACAATGAGGGTAAGCATGGGATGATGATGAATGATATCAAAGTGTGCATCACATCACATCTAGTGTTATGGAATAGGGTGCTCAAGATAACAATGAGGGGAAGCATGGGATGATGATGAATGATATCAAAGTGTGCATCACATCTAGTGTTATGGAATAGGGTGCTCAAGATAACAATGAGGGTAAGCATGGGATGATGATGAATGATATCAAAGTGTGCATCACATCTAGTGTTATGGAATAGGGTTCTTAAGATAACAATGAGGGTAAGCATGGGATGATGATGAATGATATCAAAGTGTGCATCACATCACAGTGTTATGGAATAGGGTGCTCAAGATAACAATGAGGGTAAGCATGGGATGATGATGAATGATATCAAAGTGTGCATCACATCTAGTGTTATGGAATAACGTGCTCAAGATAACAATGAGGATAAGCATGGGATAATGATGAATGATATCAAAGTGTGCTTCACATCACAGTGTTATGGAAAAGGGTGCTCAAGATAACAATGAGGGTAAGCATGGGATGATGATGAATGATATCAAAGTGTGCATCACATCTAGTGTTATGGAATAACGTACTCAAGATAACAATGAGGAAAAGCATGGGCTTATGATGAATGATATCAAAGTGTGTACCACATCTAGTGTTATGGAATAGGGTGCTCAAGATAACAATGAGGGTAAGCATGGGATGATGATGAATGATATCAAAGTGTGCATCACATCAAAGTGTTATGGAATAGGGTGCTCAAGATAACAATGAGGGTAAGCATGGGATGATGATGAATGATATCAAAGTGTGCATCACATCACATCTATTGTTATGGAATAGGGTGCTCAAGATAACAATGAGGGTAAGCATGGGATGATGATGAATGATATCAAAGTGTGCATCACATCTAGTGTTATGGAATAGGGTGCTCAAGATAACAATGAGGGTAAGCATGGGATGATGATGAATGATATCAAAGTGTGCATCACATCACAGTGTTATGGATTAGGGTGCTCAAGATAACAATGAGGGTAAGCATGGGATGATGATGAATGATATCAAAGTGTGCATCACATCTAGTGTTATGGAATAACGTGCTCAAGATAACAATGAGGATAAGCATGGGATAATGATGAATGATATCAAAGTGTGCATCACATCACAGTGTTATGGAATAACGTGCTCAAGATAACAATGCAGATAAGCATGGGATAATGATGAATGATATCAAAGTGTGCATCACATCACAGTGTTATGGAATAACGTGCTCAAGATAACAATGAGGATAAGCATGGGATAATGATGAATGATATCAAAGTGTGCATCACATCGCAGTGTTATGGAATAGGGTGCTCAAGATAACAATGGGGGTAAGCATGGGAAGATGATGAATGATATCAAAGTGTGCATCACATCACAGTGTTATGGAATAGGGTGCTTAAGATAACATTGAGGGTAAGCATGGGATGATGATGAATGTTATCAAAGTGTGCTTCACATCATACGTGACCAGAGTTCGAGTAACTTACAAAAGGAAGGGATAGCAATTTGTGTGGTTCTTAATGTTTAATTGCGGATACACACAGATCAATACAACTTAACAATTTTCAATTTATGTTATTTTGCAAAGAATACATTAACATGGACAGAAAAATATACAAAACTAAGGTATGATCATTGTTGTTGATAACTATTCTAATGCTACCATTTTAGTTCACCAATAATGCGAACACATGATTTGTTGGTGGGTTAAAGGCATAAAACCGCTATAAAAGATCCAATATGAATTATGCTAGTGATACAAGGAATACATTTCACAAGAAACAAAGATTTCATAAGCAAAGACTTTTCAAACATTACCTGCAGGCGACGGGAACAATCAATTTTCATTTCATTCTCTTTGTTTTCATAAACTGAAGTTTGATAATACCCATAAGTATTAACACAAGTCCAATCGTTGGCCTTAGAGTACACACTCTTCCTGTCTAGAAGTTTGAATTCTTTGTTAATAAGTAAGTATATAGCTACTAAACAACACAGGCACTTTAACTTAGGGGTCATCACAAAGGGTTTATTTTATAATATTGTAATATGCTACATGTCCGAAAATAAAACTTACTATACAAAATAATGGAATTTTGCTTATTAGTCGGACACAATGCAGAAAGGAGGACTAATTACTTGCACTTATCATGCAATATAATGGAATTTTGCTTATTAGTTGCATAGTGATTAAGCAATTGCTTTAACATATTAAGCACACATTCCAGAAAGTAGGATTAAAAGTAGCCACGAGAACTCACGTGGTTGCCTTACTTACCGTGTTGTGAGATATCTTTAACAACCATTGTATTGTAATTGTGTATTAATAAAAATTGAATTAAATCATAACCATAAAGGTGAATAAGATAATAAACATATCTATATTATTTTACTACGGTTGCTAGCTTGAAACATGATTTACACGTATATTTAAATGGACACCGATCTAAACTTCTCCCCACAGGTTTCTTATTAGAATCATCTGTCAGCTCCACTGATACCTAATGTGTGTCGTTGGACAACACCTAACCTTAAACGTTGTGGAAAATTTGGCCATGTATTGTACTTAATAGTTAATAATTAAAACCAGTAAGGACAATTTTGTAAGAATCTGACAATTTTTTAATACACGCATGCTTAATGACATGCATGGGGGAAACCCAGGCAAAGTGGATACCCCGAGAAACGACAAGAAGACGTATTACTGCTAGGCACCGTTAGATAGCAGCACGCGACTTTTTCCGTTGTTCTGATACCTACACAGCTACGCGAGAAATATTATTTGACGCTGTTCAGATGCCTAGTTTAGATGTTATTCTAAGATATGTGGGTGTTTACTATTTACCTTACGATTTTTGCATTATATGTTATTGTGTATATCAGGTTAGTACCGCTTAAAGAATTATTATAATTAATAGGTAATCAGCAGCCTTACACTATAACCCCACAGCATATGTTATTGCTATGCCGCTATCTGAAGGCCAACACTAATGTACAGCCTTAAACTTGGCTTCTCAATGAACTCTTGGGAATTGTGGATAAGGCAAAGCGGGTAAGTTATCCACTTACGCTTTATGGGTAGAAAATAGTTTGTGATGAATGTGATGATTAATCATAAAACATAAATATCTAGGTTAGTGTCACGTACCTGTATGTACCGGTACCAGTACTAGTGGGTATAGGTAACATTATATTTGTATAATCCATATGTTTTATGTCTCACTTATACACCAATGTAAAAGAAGAATAAAGTTCTGATCTATATTCTATGTAATAATAAGAATAACTTGATTTATGTGTGAATCAATTAAGATTGCTAAGAACTAATATTTTAAGTAATTGTTTTTGTGTTTATGCTGTGAAAGATTTTTTTTCACTATTCACTTTGCCCTTACGTGTTATTCACTTCGTCTGTACTTTCGGGCAAAGAGGATGATTTTAATTTTTCATGTTAAAAATAAAACAAACATTAATTACAAACAACCATTGCACTTATCTGTATTTCTAATGTTGTAAACAGTGAGTTACTGTGTATTAATAATTAAATTGCTTGTTTTGCTCTTGAAACATCAACATATATTTTATTCTAAACCTGAACATATCCACTTTGCCTGGATCTACCATATCAATGAAAAAAGAAAGCTTACTAAATAACAAATTTAAATGAAATATTACTTCGGTTCTTGGTGCCCACACTTGAGCTTTATGTGCCTCGCAAGGTTACGCCTTATTGTAAACGTTTTTGCACAAGTAGGACACGTGTGGGGTTGTTGCTGACCACAGTCATTCTTGATATGCGAATGCAGACTACTTTTAACTACAAACATTCTGGCACATTTGGGACATTTGTGTGGTTCTTGGCGACCACAGTCGTGCTTTAAATGCGAAAATAGACTTTTTTTAAATGCAAACGTTTTGTTACATGTGGAACATTTGTGAGGTTCTTTGCGGCCACAGTCGTGCTTCTTATGCACATTTAGATTTTGTTTCGATGCAAACGTTTTGTTACATGTAGAACATTTGTGAGGTTCTTTGCGGCCACAGTCATTTTTGATGTGAAATGACAAATGTTTTTTCCACTTGTAGTTCGCGGGGCAGCCAGGACACTGAAACCTTCTCCCATCCTGCATGCCGCTATCAGGTACAGGATGCCACACGTCACCGGCAACTGTAACACATTAAGTATTGTAAATAAAGATTCAAAATGTAGCACAGCATATTAACCTTTTAATGTTTACATAGTGTTTTGATTGAAACTAGAATAAAGTGTCTCTATATTGTAGGATAAAAATAAATCATACATAGAAAGTTTATCTACAAAAGAACGTGAGCAAAGAATAAAGAAGATGTATTCCCAGCAACCCATACCAGGGGCACCGCACTCCCCAGCACCTCCTAGTGGCGAGCTGTCGCATCTCACCAGCCTGACTGTGGCGACTGGAAATGTTGGTGTGGGAGGGGGACCTGTGGGAGAAAGAATACGTGTGACGATACGATGACGATAATACTAGACAACACAGAGACACGTTATTCTTGTAAGTTGATTACATAAGCTATGACAATCTGTTTCATGTAACACGTGGCAGTTTTTATTCATACTACATTGAAACTTCTTGTTCTTTTCACAGTACGGAGGACACTACCCCTGTTTGCAATGCACCTTGACAACGCCTGCCAACATACGAGCTGATAGTACCACTACAATACAGGAAGCAAAGAATAAAAAAGGTAGCCAGTATCGACGAAAGACACGAGAAGTATTTAACTTTAATCAAAATCCTTCAGCATTGTGATGTTGTATTAACATTATGCCAAACATTGTAAAACAAAACACATTGAACAGGACGAGTCTTAGGTAGCAATTAAACAAGTGCATATCAAACGTTTATTCCTATACATAGTTGCCAAGTGAAATCATAAAAATATCTCATTGAAGAAAAATTAGTACCAATGCAAAAAATCGATATCAGAATGAATGTGTACGTTATGTGCAAATAAGTAAATACATTATAATATGAAAGTCCCAGGATAAAAAAGTGTTCAGGCCGTATCTCAAAGCTCCTTAGTAGGCGAAATAGTCAACTATTTTGGAACAAAGTGACGCAATAAGTAGGCGACAAAAGCTCAAAGTCGTTACACTTTTAGTCGATAGCTGTTAGGAACCGAAAGTGGTGACTACATTCGACAGCTAACGTCTAAAGATGGAGGACTTTGAAGAAAAAGCTGAGGTGCACATCAAATGTGAGTAAACATTGTATTATTTTACAATATCTGACTTTATGTCAATGTAGACATAGCTTATTGCATCATTTAAATAATATGCTGTGGGCTCTATTAATATTTTTGGGGTTTTCATTGGATTTAAAGGTTATGTATTTCCACACCTAGTTGTCACAACAACCAGCAGGGTCACGGCTTCCTAAAATCTTAAAATATGCAACTGTCCATTCACACTGGGCATTGAGTCGCTACCATCTAGTCATCATGTCCAAAGCTCTAGTGATTAGCATTAAGCAGTTAATTTAGTTCCCGAAAATAGTTGACTAACATTTTAGTCCATACTTGGAGCTTTCAGATACGGCCTAAGGATTTATGAAAAGTCAATTCACTCCATCATATGAACTTGTATCATCTTTGTGAGGGTTGCATTCAAGAGAGGCATTGATGCAACCAGTACAGTGTTGCCAATACTCGCATCACTCACCATCAAGGCCGGCATGTCTGTCGGTTTGTTTCTGAGTCAAGCTAGTAACAGATTCGATCCCAGGCTGGACACATTCTGAAACATCATCACAATAGGGATACAACAAAGTGAATAAAGTAATAACAATTTAGTATGATATGATTAGTATGATTTGCACTAGTGGATGTAATTATCTGTTGCAAATAAAGACTTAATAATAATAAAAGCAACAAACAAACCATTACAGAGCTACCCCAACCACCACATGAAAGTAGCACATAATACCGCATAAACAAGGTAGGGGGTACATACAAGCATAAATTGACAACGAGGATACTAATAATGGAAAGCATTGGGGAACAGAAATATTAATATTTCTTATAAAATACAATAACAAGCAAGAATGAAAGCATTTATTCGTCAAGCGTTTAGAGCTGCCCGGTTGACAAAGACGAGCGTGAGTGACGTCAAGTGTTCCATGACGTCACAGATAACATGTTAGAGGCGACGAAAGGAGACCCTGTCTGTCCCTTCCCTATCCACCCTTTGTCCCACTGTAGGTCGCTCCTCCCACTTGGCCCTGCCCTCCCTTGCTGGCCTCCCGTATGACGACCCACGCGACGTACATGATGGCTCTGATTCGGATGTGATTTTTTTCTTCATCATCATCTTCCTCATCATCACTATCACCAGTTCATCGTCTCGATTAGCCATTGTTGCACAAATATGAGACGTTAAGCCCCATTTATCAATCAATCTTGAAGCTCATCTCTCCGTCAGTGCAAACACGAGAATAACTTCACGGAATCGTCTTATGTGTATTCAGGATGATCTTGAAATAATCCATTATGTTGCAGTGCGGACATAAGATAGGTGATGTTGGAAACTCACAGAAAAAGATATCCTCGATTTTCTATGATTGTAAACTTATCTGAAACAAACAAATTATACAAGTAAAATACATTGGCAGCTATCTAGCAACTAGTTATTGATATCGTACTTGTTGGAATACACTTGATTGTATTCTCTACATATAGTAATCAAAACCGCAGCAGTATATGTTTAAATTACTATATACAACAAGCATTGTTAACTGTGGCAAGGAGAACGAAAGAAAGCCAACTGAAAGAAAATTGTACACATAATAAAGAGTGAAATATACCTTATGTGTAAACCGTGCAAATATGCCGATCTCTAGTCACATTTGTAAGAGTTAAGTATCACCATCTGGCTAGATTAACACTACACACTATAAACTACCGTAGATGCTAAATTATTCATCCATAAAGCTGTTATATAGTTCACTTGATCCATAATAATTACTAAACAATGACATCCATACTTAATACCATGTATATAGAGCATACAACGTGAAAGGTGCTGTGTACTCACTACTCCAAATGGTAAAGATGTCCCAGAAAAAACAACATTGGTTATTTCCTGGGACACTTAGCATTATCCCTCAGCCTTAATACGAGGCCAGTCTAGAGACCAATTCAGTTAGTTTACATCAAGATTCTTGAGATGTAAACAGATGCTGTGACTCAGCTTTGTGCCTGGAACAAAAACACAGAGTTAAAATGTAGGACAGGTTACATGAGAACAAATAACAGCCAGCCGACATCCAAGGATTAGGAACTAATAAGTAATCATCATGTTCAAGAAAATTAGTTTAAATATGAAAGCCTAGGTGTTAAATGTAAGATGGCGTCCGGCTGTCAGTCACGCGTACCTCGCGCTCCGTTGTTTATCTTTTTTTCGGTATTTCTAATCGGTGTTATTTTCTTGTGTCATGTCAAAACAAATTGTGGTGTCATCGCGCGTCCGACTGATGAGTTTTATGATGGTGTGTTGATTAGTTTGTTTTCTAAACGCAGTTTTAGTTTTTCCGCGAGTGTGATCGCTGGCTTGCCTGCGCATGGGCTCGCTACCTCCAAACGCGGTGCTGTTCGTGGACGCTCTGCAGTGTTGCCGCAGTTACTAGTGTTTCTAATTCTACTGTCAGGCGATGTGCAGCTGAACCCTGGACCTTCAACGGCCACTTTGAACACCTACTACCAAAACGTCTGCAGCCTCAAAAACAAATTTACGGATTGCGTCACAAATGTGAATAATTTATCGGGCTACGATGTTATCGCCTTCACGGAGACTAAACTGTGTGAGTATGTGACCAACGCTGAAATTCCGCTATCTTCAGACTTCACCATTTTTCGCCGGGACAGAACTTCTCGGGGAGGCGGAGTGCTGATAGGCATCAATTCGAAGTGGCCTTGTAGGGCTAGACCTGACCTTAATCGGGACTGCGAGATAGTTTGGTCGGAACTGTGCACTCCCGGTAATAAACTGTTAATTGGCTGTTATTACAGACCCCCTCGCAGCACTATCCAGTCTCTTGAAGCTTGTCTCGATTCAGTTCTTGCAGCGCTTGCAAACGGTCGTGTATTACTATTCGGGGATTTTAATCTGGGAATCCAGTGGACATCTACTGAGTCGGGCATTGCGAGTGACGTCAATGACAGGTGGTTCATCGATAACTTCATAAACGGTCTTGGACTTCAACAACTGTGCCTCCACCCAACAAGAAATCTTGCAACACTGGATCTTGTGTTGACGAGCCTCGAGCCAGACACCTGCACCCTCACACCGGGTCAAAATATTTTCAAGTCTGACCACGAATCTTTGGACACGTCAATCACTCTACCTGCCATTGTCCCTCGGCGCCGCCACTCGACTCCTTGGAGACCGACCCCCTGTTGGCGGAAGGCTAATTGGCCTGGTATTGCTGGTGCTTTAAATTCCCTCCCCTGGCGACAATTCGAGGAACTCGATGTAAACAACGCAGTTCAACTTTTCAATGAATGGATACTAAATATTATCACTGATTTTGTTCCCACTCGTAAAGTTAAATCTAATAAGTTTCCTGTTTGGATGACTGACCGCACCAAACAAGCATTGTATAACAAAAACCAAGCTTGGAAGCTGTGGAAGAGTTCCTTGACTCCTCACACACGCCTCGCGTATGAGAATGCGCGGAAACTAGCGAAAACATTGTCAAGGACAGACTACAAAAACTACACTGACAAAATTACTAGTGAAACTGCATCTAATCCGAAGAGGTTCTGGTCTCTTATTAATTCACGTAGAAAATCCGAAAGAATTCCCCTCGAAGTGCACTCTGAAGATGTGACTGCATCTGAACACCAAAGACCCGCCCTGTTCAATGACCACTTTGCAAGCAATTTTTCTGTACCTACTACCCATCCGATAACATCGCCTCTACAAACCAAGTGTTCTTTCTCACTCGCATCTCTTACAACCGATGAGAGGGAAATACGCAATTTCATAACAAAATTATCTCCGAACCGTGCAACTGGCCCTGATAACATTAGTGCAATTTTTATCAAACGCACAGTTTCCCAACTAACGTTCCCATTGTCCATCTTGTTTAATAAAATTTTTTCTAGCGGTGTGTTTCCGGATTGCTGGAAAACGGCAAACGTGGTCCCTATATTAAAATCGGGGGACAAAAAACAAGTAAAAAACTATAGGCCTATTTCTCTCCTTCCCATTCTGTCCACGATTTGTGAGAGAATAATCCACCAGCGACTACTTACATTTACACTGCCACACCTATCTCAAATTCAGCACGGTTTTCTACCAGGTAATTCATGCCAGACTAACTTGGTAATGTTGCAACATGAAGCAATGTCTGCTGTTGAGGCCGGGGAGCAACTCGATGTTGCATTCATCGATTTTGCGAAAGCATTTGACTCGGTGAGTCACAGACATTTACTACATAAGATAAAACATCGCTTTGGAATTCATGGTAATTTCCTAGCAGTCATTGCCAGTTTTTTGGAAAACCGTCTTCAACGCGTCGTCATTTCTGGGGTCGAATCTGGCTGGGTCAGTGTGACCTCTGGGGTCCCCCAAGGAAGTGTCCTTGGGCCCCTTCTCTTCACACTCTTCATGGATGACATGCAAGACTCCGTTGACTCCTGGATTTGTGACTTCCTTTTGTATGCTGATGACTGCAAACTCATGAAACGCATTCGGGATGCAAGTGATGTAATCATGCTTCAACGTGGACTTGATCTATTTAACCGCTGGTGCACCGACTGGGAAATGAAGCCGAACCCCAGGAAATGTTCAATACTTTCCATAACTCTCCGCCGCGCCCCCCTTCTGCATGGCTATCAATTGGGTGGTGAAGTGATTCAGCGTGTTGAGAGGCAGCGTGACCTTGGAGTAACTGTAGACGGTAAACTACTGTTTGTAGATCATATTGATACTGTTACCTCCAGGGCCATGCGTCTTCTTGGAATGTTGTATCGTTTCACCGAAATTCGTAACGTCATAGCACTCCGTACCTACTTCACTGCATGTGTGCTACCCGTGGTTGAGTACGGCTCTGTGATTTGGGGCATGTCTTCCCCGACTAATTTGAAGAAGTTGGATCGTGTTATGTCTTTTTTTCTTTCAATTGTTAAACATCGAGTCACAAACTTTCAGGACACGTCAAAAGTAGAAATAATGTCTTCCCTTAATTTACGCTCCTTAACTAGTCGTCGCTCTCTGGCTGACTTAAAGTTTTTGCATAAAATTGTTAACGGCAATCTCCGACCTCCTCTGATCAATCTTTTCTCCCTACATGTACCATGCCGCCTAACCAGATCGACTCAACTATTTCATTTACCTATTCCTCGCCTTGAAATCATCAAACGCTCCCTCTTCTACCGTTTACCCTTCACCTACAACTCACTTACCACATCCACCCTCGACATTTTTTCATCCCGCCGGGAGTTCATGACTAACGCCAAACCTCTTGTGTGACTTGTAGCCATGTAGTTTTTTTTTTTTTTTTTTTTTTTTCCTCTCTTATGTTTTTTGTCATGTTAAAACATTCTTCTGTTTTTACTATTATAATTATTCATTACCCCATGTTTCGTACACATGTTATCACGTATTGTTAGTTAATATGTTAGTTTAGTTAATTAAGTTAGCTTTAGGTAGCTTAGTAATATTATTACGTTTACACGCACAATGTAAAATGGCCTATGGCTGTATTTGTGTCCTATCAAATAAATAAAATAAAATAAAAAAAATGATTACCGATTTCTCCTGAATGTGTTTAGACTTATCTTTTTTTATGTAGCCTACCCGGTAGGCACACAACGAACAGTGTAAGACTGTATTTCCCAAAATACAACCAAAGACATCAACAGAGACAGCAAAAAGTATGTCGAGCTTTTAAATTTCTTTTCTCATGCTTTACAAGACTGCGGTTGTCCATCTACGCGTCTTTAACTCATCGCAAAAGGTTCCATGTTACAAACAAACTAAACACATGTTGGCCTCTTGACACCCACTATCACACTTCAGGTGAAATGTCAATCCCTAGAGAGCTGGATGATGTGAAGGTACTGTCATGCAGTTCGTAGTCCACCATCTTCCGGAACGGAAGGTCAGACTTGATCGCGACAAATGAAAATAGAATGCATTCCACAAAATAAAAAATCTTGATTCTTACAAAAATTTTAAAATTGCAAATTCATTCCAAAGAAAATACCAAATTTTGTAGACTTAAGGTTTATATGACGATAATACTTAGATAAATGTTCTACCTTTTTAATTAATGAACAGTGTAACATTTAAATAGACAGTACATTAAACTAACATTAGTAAGATTTCGGTCCTGTTGCAAATATAAACATAATAATAGTAATAATAAAAATAATAATAATCAAATAATAATAATAATAATAATAATAATAAGGTTCAGCAGTAAAAAGCACGACAAATACGTTTAAAAGTTATATTTAAAATATATATTATTTCAATCATTCATTGATTGTTGATTGTGTTTATAACATCAAACTGCCAGTTGAGGTTCACCTGCATATAAGGGTTCCCCACGTGTGTAACACGGTGAGTGATAAACCCAAGCAAGGATAAAATTATAAGGTCAAAGGTGGAAGCACGAATCACAGTGTTATGGAATAGGGTGCTCAAGATAACAATGAGGGTAAGCATGGGATGATGATGAATTATATCAAAGTGTGCATCACATCACAGTGTTATGGAATACGGTGCTCAAGATAACAATAAGGGTAAGCATGGGATGATGATGAATGATATCAAAGTGTGCATCACATCACAGTGTTATGGAATACGGTGCTCAAGATAACAATACGGGTAAGCATGGGATGATGATGAATGATATCAAAGTGTGCATCACATCACTGTGTTATGGAATAGGGTGCTCAAGATAACAATGAGGGTAAGCATGGGATGATGATGAATTATATCAAAGTGTGCATCACATCACAGTGTTATGGAATACGGTGCTCAAGATAACAATAAGGGTAAGCATGGGATGATGATGAATGATATCAAAGTGTGAATCACATCTAGTGTTATGGAATAGGGTGCTCGAGATAACAATGAGAGTAAGCATGGGATGATGATGAATAATATCAAAGTGTGCATCACATCTAGTGTTATGGAATAGGTTGCTCAAGATAACAATGAGGGTAAGCATGGGATGATGATGAATGATATCAAAGTGTGAATCACATCTAGTGTTATGGAATAGGTTGCTCAAGATAACAATGAGGGTAAGCATGGGATGATGATGAATGATATCAAAGTGTGAATCACATCTAGTGTTATGGAATAGGGTGCTCGAGATAACAATGAGGGTAAGCATGGGATGATGATGAATGATATCAAAGTGTGAATCACATCTAGTGTTATGGAATAGGTTGCTCAAGATAACAATGAGGGTAAGCATGGGATGATGATGAATGATATCAAAGTGTGAATCACATCTAGTGTTATGGAATTAGGTGCTCGAGATAACAATGAGGGTAAGCATGGGATGATGATGAATAATATCAAAGTGTGCATCACATCTAGTGTTATGGAATAGGGTGCTCAAGATAAAAATGAGGGTAAGCATGGGATGATGATGAATAATATCAAAGTGTGCATCACATTTAGTGTTATGGAAGAGGGTAATCACGATAACAATGAGGGTAAGCATGGGATGATGATGAATGATATCCAAGTGTGCATTACATAATACGTGACCAAATTTTGAGTAACTTGCAAAAGGAAGATAGCTTTGTGTGGTTCTAAATTTTAAATTGCGGAATGGGATTAAAGGCTACAGCTAGACACAGATCGATACAACTTAACAAATTTCAATGTATGATATTTTGCAAAGAATACACTTAAATGGACAGACAAACCTAAGGTCAGATCATTGTTGTGGATATAACTATTCTAATGCTACCATTTTAGTTCACCAATAATGTGAACACATGATATGTTGGAGTGCTATAGGCATAAAGCAGGTATACAAGATCCAATATATAATGCTAATAATGCTAGTGATACAAGAACTATATTTTACAAGAAACAACGATTTCATAAGCAAATATATTTTAAACATCACCTGCAGGCGACGGGGAAAAATTTATTCCATTTTATTCCCTTGGTTTTCATTTTACTGAAGTTTGATAATATTCATTGGTACAAACACAAGTCCAATCCTTGCCTTAGAGTTCACACTCTTCCCCTTTCATAACCCCAAAGTATATGAAATTGCTAAGCTATTATCTAAAGGCCAACACTAATGAACAGCCTTACTGGCTGCTTAATGTACTCATGGGAAATGTGGATAGGGCAAAGGGGGCTAGTTATCCACTAGCGCTATATTGGAAGAAGATCATATTTTGTGATGAATGTGATGGTTAATCACTAAAACATAAGTATCTAGACTAGTGTCATGTACCAGTACTAGTGTGTATAGGTTAAATTATACTAGAACCATACAGTATAATACAATTTATTTTATATCTTACTACGACACTAATGTAAAAGAAGAATAAACATCAAATTTATATTCTATGCTATAATAAGGCTCGAATGCATAGTTCACACTCACGCCCTCCTAAACTCAGCCTCTCCTCAGTCTCACCTGGCCACCAATCACAGAGCCGTATGCATGGCAATGCTGTTCTGTGATTGGTGGTTAGGCGAGGCTGAGGAGTGGCTGAGTTGAGGAAGGCTTGAGTCTGGACTATGCATTTAGACCTAAGAATCAGTGGATTTATGATTTAGATTGTTAAGAACTAATATAAGAAGTAAATGTATTTATGTTTAAGCTGTGAAAGAATTTTTTTCCCTTATTAACTTTGCTCTTACGTGATATTCACTTTGCCTGTACTTTTGGGCAAAGTGGAACCTTTAATATTATGTTGTACAAAACTCTAAACAAACAAAAAATACAAACATCCACAGCACTTATCTGTATTCTAAATATGTTGTAAACATTGAGTAAGTGTGTATTTATAGTTAAATTGTTTGTTTTACTTTCCAAATATAAGCATGTATTTATTTCATAACCATAACAGAGCCACTTTGCCTGTATCTCCCATATAGGTGTGGAAAACAAAGCTTAATAAGTAACTTAATGAAATGGAATGAACCATTACTTCGGTTCTTGGTGCCCACACACGTGCTTTATGTGCCTCACAAGGCTACACCTCATTGTAAACGTTTTTGCACAGGTGGGACACGTGTGGGGTTGTTGGCGACCACAATCATCCTTTATATGAGAATACAGACTACGTTTAAAGGCAAACGTTTTGTTACATGAATGACATTTGTGAGGTTCTTTGCGACCACAGTCATGCTTTAAATGCGCATTTAGATTATGTTTCCATGCAAACGTTCTTTTACACGAATTACATTTGTATGGTTCTTTGCGACCACAGTTGTGCTTCATATGCGCATTAAGATTTTGTTTCATTGCAAACGTTTTGTAACATGAAGAACATTTGTGAGGATCTGTGCGGCCACAGTCGTGCTTCTTATGCGCGTTTAATTTTTTTTTCAATGCAAAAGTTTTGCTACATGAAGAACATTTGTGAGGTTCTTTGCGACCACAGTCATTTCTTATGTGAAATTACAGATGTTCTTTCCGCTTGTAGTTCGCGGGGCAGCCAGGACACCGAAACCTCCTCTCACTCTGCACGCCACTATCAGGTACAGGATGCCACACGTCACCGGCAACTGTAACACATTAAATAAAAGAACGTAGATTCAAAATGTAGCACAGCATATTTACCTTTTAATGCTTACATAGTGTTTTGATTAAAACTAGAATAAAGTGTCCCTATATTGTAGGATATAAATAAATCATATATAGAAAGTGTATCAAAAAAAGAACGTGATCAAAGAATATTGAACATGTATTCCCATCACCCCATACCAGGTGCAGCGCGCTCCCCAGCACCTCCTTGCGGCGAGCTGTCACATCTCACCAGCCTGACTGTGGCGACTGGAAGAGTTGGTGTGGGAGGGGGACCTGTGGGAGAAAGAATACGTGTGACGATACGATGACGATAATACTAGACAACGCAGAGACACGTTATTCTTGTAAGTTGATAACATTAGCAATGAGAATCTGTGTCAAGTAACACGTGGCAGTTTTAATTCATACTACATTTCAACTTCTAATTCCTTTCACAGTACGGAGGACACTACGTGTTTGCAATGCACCTTGACAACGCCTGCCAACATACGAGCTGATAGTACCACTACCATACAGGAAGCAGAGTAAGAAATAGGTTTAAGTTGGCATCTCTCATATATGTCACTACAGCATTACATCTATGACGACAATACCTTCCAAGATAAGGCGTAGCCAGTATCAAACCATGACACGAGTAATATATAATATTCCCCATATCATTAGAAACATCATCAAAATCCTTCATCATTAGAAACATCATCAAAATCCTTCAGCATTGTAATGCTGTATTTACATCATGCCAAACATTGTTAAACAATACACATTGAAAAGGACGAGTCTTAGGTAGCAACGAAACAAGTGCATATCAAACGTTCATTCCTATACATAGGTGCCAAGTGAAATCATAAAAAAACATTATTTAATAAAAAATTAGTACCAATGCGAAAGGTGATATCAAAATGCATGTAAACGTTATGTTTGAATAAGTATAAACATTTTAATATGAAAGTCGAAACAAAACAATATTAATGGGTAAAGAAAAAGTCAATTCACTCCATTATAAGAACTTGTATCCTCTTAGTGTGAGGGTTGCATTCAAGAGAGGAAAAGATGCAACTACAGTGTTGCCAATACTCGCATCACTCACCATCAAGGCCAGCATGTCTGTCGAATTGAGTCTGAGTCAAGCAAGTAACAGATTCTATCCCTGGTTGGACACATTCTGAAAAATAATTACAATTGGACTAAAAAAAGTTTATATTGTAATATAAATTCAGCATGATACGATTTGGTAAATAAGCAACAAATAAACCATTACAGAGCTACCCCAACCAACACATAAAAGTAGCACATAATAACGCATAAACAAGAAACATACTAGCATAAATTGTCAGCGAGGATACTTATAATGGAAAGCATTGGTAAACCGACATATTATTATTTCTAATAAAATACAAAAACAAACAAGAATGAAAGCATTTATTTGTCAAGCGTTTAGAGCTGCTCGGTTGACGAAGACGAGCGTGAGTGACGTCAAGAGCTCCATGACGTCACAGTTTACTTGATGAGGAGTCTTGAAGCTCATCTCTCCGTCAGTGCAAACACGAGAATAACATTATGCAAACGTCTTTTGTGTAATCAGGATGATCTTGAAATAATCCATTATGTTGCAGTGCGGATATAAATAGGTGATGCTGGAAACTCACAGAAAAAGATATTCTGGAGTTTCAATGATTGTTAAAACAGATCTGGAACAAACAAATTATACAAGTAAAATAAATTGGTAGATATCTAGCAATTGGTTATTAATGTCGTATTTGTTGAAATACACTTGATTGTTAAAACCATGCAAATATGCCGAACTCTAGTAACATTTGTAAGAGTTAAGTATCACCATCTGGCTAGATTAACACTACACACTATAACTACCATATGTGCTAAATTATTCATCCATCAAGCTTTTATTTAGTTCACTAAATCCATAATAATTACTAAACAATGACATCCATACTTATGTGGTAATTTCAATTGCATAGCACAACGTATGTAGTGCATACAACTTGAAAGGTGCTGTGTACTCACTATTCGAAATGGTGAACGATTCCCCAGAGAAGACTAACAATAAGTATTTTCTTGGACACATCACTAGGATTTTATCTCAGCCTTAATACGAGACCAGTCAATTGACCAATGCTGTTAGTCTGTATCACGATTGTTGAGATGTAAACAGATGCTGTAAGTCAGCCTTGTTACAGTGCCTGGAATAAATATACAGAGTTAAAATGTGGTACAAGTTAAATGAGAACAAATAACACCCAACCGACATCCAAGGATTAGGAACAAATTAATTAAAATCAGGTTAGAGAACATCAGTTTAAAAAAATGAAAGCCTTGGTGTAAAATGTACCCAAAGAATTACCAAGATATTAAAGGATGGGGCAAATGATGAATGATATCCAAGTGTGCAACACATTGAGTTTTATGGAATAGGGTGGTCATGATAACAATGAGGGTAAGCATGGGATGATGATGAATGATATCAAAGTGTGCATCACATCAGAGTGTTAGGGAATAGGGTGCTCAAGATAACAATGAGGGTAAGCATGGGATGATGATGAATAATATAAAAAAGTGCATCACATCTAGTGTTGGAATAGGGTGCTCAAGATAACAATGAGGGTAAGCATGGGATGATGATGACTGATATCAAAGTGTGCATCACATCTAGTGTTATGGAATAGGATGCTCAAGATAACAATGAGGGTAAGCATGAGATGATCATGAATGATATCAAAGTGTGCATCACATCTTGTGTTATGGAATAGAGTGCTCAAGATAACATTGAGGGTAAGCATGGGATGATGATGAATGATATCAAGGTGTGCATCACATCTAGTGTAATGAAATAGGATGCTCAAGACAACAATGAGGGTAAGCATGAGATGATCATGAATGATATCAAAGTGTGCATCACATCTTGTGTTATGGAATAGAGTGCTCAAGATAACAATGAGGGTAAGCATGGGATGATGATGACTGATATCAAAGTGTGCATCACATCTAGTGTTATGGAATAGAATGCTCAAGAAAACAATGGGGGTAAGCATGGGATGATGATGACTGATATCAAAGTGTGCATCACATCTAGTGTAATGAAATAGGATGCTCAAGATAACAATGAGGGTAAGCATGGGATGATGATGAATGATATCAAAGTGTGCATCACATCTAGTGTTATGGAATAGAATGCTCAAGAAAACAATGGGGGTAAGCATGGGATGATGATGACTGATATCAAAGTGTGCATCACATCTAGTGTTATGGAATAGGATGCTCAAGATAACAATGAGGGTAAGCATGGGATGATGATGAATGATATCAAGGTGTGCATCACATCTAGTGTAATGGAATAGGATGCTCCAGATAACAATGAGGGTAAGCATGGGATGATGATGACTGATATCAAAGTGTGCATCACATCTAGTGTTATGGAATAGAATGCTCAAGGAAACAATGGGGGTAAGCATGGGATAATGATAAATGATATCCAAAAGTGCATCACATTTAGTGTTATGGAAGAGGGTTATCACGATAACAATGAGGGTAAGCATGGAATGATGATGAATGATATCCAAGTGTTCATCACATCATACGTGACCAAATTTTGAGTAACTTACAAAAGGAAGATAGCTTTGTGTGGTACTAAATGTTTAATTGCAGAAGAGGAGTAAGGGATACAGATAGACACAGATCGATACCACTTAACGAATTCCAATGTTAGGTATTTTTGCAAAGAATACACTTAAATGCACAGAAAAAGATACAAACCTAAGGTCAGATCATTGTTGTGAATATAACGATTCTAATGCTACCATTTTAGTTCACTAATAATTAGGGATGTGCGGGTAGTGTATTTGAGTTCGGGTCGGTCTCGGGTCGGGTACTGCAAGTACCCGCGGGTTCGGGTTCGGGTCGGGTCGGGTAGTGTAAATAACTAATAATTAATAAAAATGTATCAATCAATAGAAAATACGTTACATAAAATGTAGTTGTGTACGAATTTACGATATTTGAATGCGAATCTACTTCAACACATTCGAATTTTCTAATTATTTGAAAATTTGAATTTCCCGTCGTATTTCACGCTATTTCCGCCAAGAAGGCGGTGGGGAGTTCTGGCATATGGTCGCCATCTTTGTTTAGATCATGGTGAAATGTAAAATACATCGTCAAATCATGGTGAAATATTGTTATTCACCTAGGCTACACTATATTCATGAAATAATAATAAAGTAAGATAGAAGGTAAGGCATCCTCATATAAATATCAGTTCCTCCCAGGCTTCCTCGTCTTGCAGCTTCATATTGAAATTCACAATTTCGACCAATCATAACCTCGAAATTATGTTGTACTAGGCCTAGGCTACCCGACCCGGTTTTTTCGGGCATAATTTACGGCCAGATCCGACCTCGGGTAAATTTTTCCCGAAAAATACCCGTTTTTCGGGTACCCGCACATCCCTACCAATAATGTGAACACATGATATGTTAGAGTATTATAGGCATAAAGCAGGTATACAAGATCCAATATATAATGCTAATAATGCTAGTGATACAAGGACTATATTTCACAAGAAACAACGATTTCATAAGCAAAGATATTTCAAACATCACCTGCAGGCGACGGGGAAAAATTATTTCCATTTTATTCCCTTTGTTTTCATTTTACTGAAGTTTGATAATAGCCATAGGTACAAACACAAGTCCAATCCTTGCCTTAGAGTTAAAACTCTTCCCATTTCAAAGTTTAAATTGTGGCTTAATAAATACATAAATACGTCGATGTTACAGATATATAGATGTGAGCCAGACTACATTGTTATTTATTATAAGGGTAGAATAAATGTGAGGGACTATCTCCCATTGCAACCTGCTTGATACAGCAAATGCGCTTTTTTAAGCACCTCAATAAAAAAGTTTATTTGTTTAGAAGTTAATATATATAGACGGAGAGCCAGCAACATAAAAGCTCCCCTCATAAGGTACATATGTTTTGACTTTTGAAACAGGAGCGGAAAAACTACTCTACTAACAAAACGCGCGTCTTACTCCTCAACGTGGGGGCTTTTAGGCCCCACAGGGGGCCAAAAAAGCCGAAAAAAGACCCAAGGTTCCCCTCATAAGGTACATGGATGGAGTAAACGCCATTTTGTAGAGATAAGTGTCGCAAATAGGAATTCGAAGAGTAAGACGGGATATTAGGGGGCGTTTACCGATCAGACGCCATTTTACCCAAAAAGGGCCATTTTTTATCTTCGCACATGTATGCGCTTAAACACTCAAAACATATCCGGAAATGTCTCGAGACGTAGAAAAACATACATTTTAAAGAAATTTTGGGTTATTGTCCTCGCCAGACGCCCTCAAAAGGGGCCCAAAAAGGCCAAGGTTCCCCTCATAAGGTACATGAATGGAGTAAACGCCATTTTGTAGAGATTAGTGTCCCAAATAGGAATTCGAAGAGTAAGACGGGATATTAGGGGGCGTTTACCGATCAGACGCAATTTTACCCAATTGGGCCATTTTTTATTTTCGCACATGCATGCGCTTAAACACTCAAAACATATCCGGAAATGTCTCGAGACGTAGAAAAACATACATTTTAAAAAATTTTTGGGTTATTGTCCTCGCCAGACGCCCTCAAAAGGGGCCCAAAAAGGCCAAGGTTCCCCTCATAAGGTATATGAATGGAGTAAACGCCATTTTGTAGAGATGAGTGTCCCAAATAGGAATTTGAAGAGTAAGACGGGATATTAGGGGGCGTTTACCGATCAGACGCCATTTTGACCAAAAAGGGCCGCTTTTTATTTTCACACATGCACGCACTTAACACCCAAAACATATCCTTAAATCCTGACATTAATAATAATAAATACTGGTATATTAAAGTTAGGGGTGGGCGGAGCTTCAAAACTATCGCATCCGGATCGAGGCTGTGGGGGGGGGGGGGGGGGGGCTGGCGAGGACATCACACAATATCTTAGAAATGTATTCACCTCTAGGGGCATTTAAGGATATGTTTTGGGTGTTAAAGCGCGTGCACGTGTGAAAATAAAAAGTGGCCCTTTTTGGACAAAATGGCGTCTGATCGGTAAACGCCCCCTAATATCCCGTCTTACTCTTTGAATTCGTATTTGGGACACTTATCTCTACAAAATGGCGTTTACTCCACTCATGTACCTTATGAGGGGAACCTTGGCCTTTTTGGGCCGCTTTTGAGGGCGTCTGGCGAGGACAATAACCCAAAATTTCTTTAAAATGTATGTTTTTCTACGTCTCGAGACATTTCCGGATATGATTTGAGTATTTAAGCGCATGCATGTGCGAAAATAAAAAATGGCCCTTTTTAGGTAAAATGGCGTCTGATCGGTAAACGCCCCCTAATATCCCGTCTTACTCTTCGAATTCCTTTTTAGGACACTTATCTCTACAAAATGGCGTTTACTCCATCCATGTACCTTATGAGGGGAACCTTGGGCCTTTTTTCGGCTTTTTTGGCCCCCTGTGGGGCCTAAAAGCCCCCACGTTGAGGAGTAAGACGCGCGTTTTGTTAGTAGAGTAGTTTTTCCGCTCCTATTCCAATAGTCAAAACATATGTACCTTATGAGGGGAGCTTTTATGTTGCTGGCTCTTGGACTAATAGCTACTAATTACCACAGACAATGAAACTTAGGGGTCATAACAATGTGTTTAATAATGTTATATGCTATGTGTCTGGAAATAAAACTAATTATGGAACTAAGAAGATGTTTGTTTGATAGTCGCATATGATTTAGCAATTGTTTATACATATTTACCACACATTCCTGAAAGTGGGATAAATAACTTGCACTTACTATGCAATATAATGAAATTTTGATATTAGTCGCATAATGATTTAGCAATTGGTTTTTACATTTTTAGCACACATTCCAGAAAGTAGGAAGAAAAGAAGTAAGATAAGCCACAATAACTAATGTGGTTGCCTTACTTACCGTATTGTGAAATATCTATAACAACCATTGTACTGTACTCGTGTCTTAATAAAAATTGAACTTCAACCATTATGGTTAATAAGATAATAAACATATGTATATAGGAAATATATAGAACAGGCCAAAAGGCTAGTACATGTGTGAGAGGAAAAGAAAGATAGGAGCCAACAGCTTACCTGAAACCATTTGGCAGGCTGCGTAGCATAGATGACACAAAACAAAACAAAAAACACAACACAAAAACTTCTGGACGTTTCGACGCGTCGCGCGCATTTCGTTTTGTGTCATCTATGCTACGCAGCCTGCCAAATGGTTTTAGGTAAGCTGTTGGCTCCTATCCTTCTTTCCCTCTCAGACACATATATATATATATATATATATTATTTTACTACGGTTCCTAGCCAGAAACATGATTTACACGTATATTTAAGATGACAACAATCTAAACTTCTTCCCACAGGTTTCATATTAGAATAATCTTCTGCTCCACTGATACCCAATGACTGTTGTCAGACAACACCTCACCTTAAACGTAGGGGAAAAGTTGGCCATGTATTGTAATTGATAGTAAATAATAAAAACCGGTAGACAATTTTGTAAAAATCTGACAATTTATAACACATGCATACAGCATACTTTATGACATGCATAGGGGGAACTCAGACATAGTGAATACTCCAGGCAACGAGAATAAGACTTATTACTGCAAATCACCGTTAGATAGCAACACGCAACTTTTTCCGTTAAGTAAGTATCTAGGTTAGTGTCATGTACCAGTACTAGTGTGTATAGGTTAAATTATACTAGTACAGTATAATAAAATATATTTTATATCTTACTACGACACTAATGTAAAAGAAGAATAAAGTTCAGATCTATATTCTATGCTATAATAAGAATTGTTTGATTTATGTGTTAATCAATTTAGATTGTTAAGAACTAATATAATAAGTAATTGTATTTATGTTTAAGCTGTGAAAGAATTTTTTCCCTAATTAACTTTGCTCTTACGTGATATTCACTTTGCCTGTACTTTTGGGCAAAGTGGAACATTTAATATTATGTTGTAACAAACTCTCAACAAACAAAAAATATAAACATCCACATCACTTATCTGTATCCTAAATATGTTGTAAACATTGAGTAACTGTGTATTTATAGTTAAATTGTTTGTTTTACTTTCCAAATATAAGCATATATTTTTTTCATAACCATAACGCAGCCACTTTGCCTGTATCTCCCATATCGGTGTGGAAAACAAAGCTAAATAAATAATTAAATGATATGGAATGAACCATTACTTCGGTACTTGGTGCCCACACACGTGCTTTATGTGCCTCACAAGGTTACACCTCATTGTAAACGTTTTTGCACAAGTAGAACAAGTGTGGGGTTGTTGGCGACCACAGTCATCCTTCATATGCAAATACAGACTCTGTTTAACTACAAAAATTGTGGCACACTTAGGACATTTGTGAGGTTCTTTGCGGCCACAGTCGTGCTTTATATGCGCATTTAGATTTTGTTTCAATGCAAACGTTTTGTTACATGTACAACATTTGTGTCGTTCCTTGCGACCACAGTCATAATTCATATGACGCGTTAAATTTTTTTTCTGCTTGTAGCTCGAGGAGCAGCTAGGACACTGAAACCTCCTCCAACCCAGTACGCCGCTATCAGGAACAGGATGCCACATGTCACCGGCAACTGTAACGCAATAAATATGAGAATGTAAATATAGATTCAAAAAGTAGCACAGCATATTTACTATTATTTATTTATTTTTATTTGTTTAGATAGTGTTGTGATTGAAACTAAAATAAAGTGCCCCTATATTGTAGTATATAAAAAAATCATAGGCTACATAGAAAGTTTATCTACAAAAGAACCTGAGCAAAGAATATTAAAGATGTATTCCCAGCACCCCATACCAGGTGCAGCGCGCTCCCCAGCACCTCCTGGTGGCGAGCTGTCGCATCTCACCAGCCTGACTGTGGCGACTGGAAGAGTTGGTGTGGGAGGGGGACCTGTGGGAGAAAGGATACGTGTGACGATACGATGACGATAATACTAGACAACGCAGAGACACGTTATTGTTGTAAGTTGATAACATTAGATGACAATCTGTTTCATGGAACACCTGGCAGTTTTATTTTATACTACATTAGAACTTCTTGTTCCTTCCACAGAACGGAGGACTAGGTGTTTGCAATGCACCTTGACAACGCCTGCCAACATACGTGCTGATAGTACTACTACCATACAAGAAGCAGAGAACGAAATACTGTAGGTTTAAGTTGGCATCTCTCATATATGTCACTTCAGCATTACATCTATGATGACAATACCTTCCACGATAAGGCGTAGCCAGTATCGAAAAAGACAAGAGTAATATTTAATATTCCCCATATCATAAGAAACAACATAAAATAACTTCAGAATATTAATGTTGTATTAAGATCATGCCAAACATTGTTAAACAATACACATTCAACATTGTTAAGGAAGAGTCTTAGGTAGCAATGAAACAAGTGCATATCAGATGTTCATTCCTATACATACTTGCCAAGTAATATAAAAATATCTTATTTAAGAAAAAAAAAAAACAATGCAAAGGGTGATATCAAAATGCATGTGTACGTTATGTTTCAATAAGTATACATTATAATAAGCAAGTTCCAGGATAAAACAGTATTAAGGATTTAAGAAAAGTAAATTCACTCCATCACAAGAACTTGTATCGTCTTTGTGAGGGTTGCATTCAAGAGATAAATAGATGCAACAAGTACAGTGTTGCCAATACTCGCATCACTCACCATCAAGGCCAGCATGTTCGTCAAATTGAGCCTGAGTCAAGCTTGTAAGAGATTCGATCACGGGTTGGACACATTCTGAAACATGATCACAATAGGGCTAAAACAAAGTGAATAAAGTTATAAAAATTCAGTATGTTACGATTTGGTTAAGAAGCAACAAACAAACCATTACAAAGCTACCCCAACCACCACAGAAAAGTAGCACATAATACTGCATCAATAAGAAACATACAAGCATAAATTGTCAGCGAGGATACTAATAATGGAAAGCATTGGGAAACCGACATATTATTATTTCTAATAAAATACAATAACAAACTAGAATTAAAGCATTTATTCGTCAAGCGTTTAGAGCTGCTCGGCTGACGAAGACGAGCGTGAGTGACGTCACGAGTTCCATGACGTCACCGTTAACTGGACGAGGAGTCTTGAAGCTCATCTCTCTGTCAGTCCAAACACAACCGTCTTTTGTGCAATCAGGATGATCTTGAAATAATCTCTGATGTTGCAGTGCAGACATAAGGCAAGTGTTGCCGGAAACTCTAGAAAAAAATAGTGTGGAGTTCACTGATTGTTAACTTATCTGGAAAAAACAAATTATACAACTAAAAACAAATTGGAAGATATCTAGCAATTTGGTTAATTATATCGATCTTGTTGAAATACACTTGATTGTATTATATACAAAAGATAATTAAGAACGTAGCAGAAATGTTTTAAACACTATATACAACAAAGCATTGTTTACTGTGGCAAGGAGAGCGAAAGAAAGTAAACTGAAAGTTAATTGTACACATAATAAAGAGTGAAATATACCTAATGTGTAAACCGTGCAAATATGCCGATCTCTAGTCACATTTGTAAGAGTTAAGTATCACCATCTGGCTAGATTAACACTACACACTATAAACTACCATACATGCTAAATTATTCATCCGTCAAGCGGTTTTCTAGTTCACAAGATCCATAATAATTACTTAACACTGACATCCATTCTAATGTGGTAGTTTCAATTGCATAGCACAACGTATGTAGTGCATACAACGTGAAAGGTGCTGTGTACTCACTATTCGAAATGGTGAACGATTCCCCAGACAAGACTAACAGTGGTTATTTCCATGGACGCATCACTAGGATTATACCTCAGCCTTAATACGAGGCCAGTCAAGAGACCAATGCAGTTAGTTTACATCAAGATACTTGAGATGTAAACAGATGCTGTGAGTCATCCTTGTTAACAGTGTCTGGAACAAATACACGAAGTTAGAATGTGAAACAAGTTACGTGAGAACGAATAACAGGCAGCCAACATCCAAGGATTAGGAACTAATAAGTAATCATCATGTTCAAGAAAATCAATTTTAATAGATTAAGGGCTGGGTGTTAAACGTATGAAAACGATTGCTGCATTTCTCCTGAATTTGTGTACAATTATCTTGTTTTTGTACATGGTAGGCACAAAATGGACAGTGGAAAACATTGTATTTCACAAAACACAAACAAAGACATCAGTAGAGACATTAACAAGCCTGTTTAGCTTTTAAATTTCTTTTCACATGCATGACAAGACTGCCGTAGTTCGTCTTCGCGTCTTTAACTCATCGCAGAAGATTCCATGTTACAAACAAACTAAGCACATGTTGGCCCTTTGACATCCAGAGTCACGCTTCAAGTAAAATGTCAATCCCTATTGAGATGGATGATGTGATGGTACTATAATGCACTTCGTAGTCCATCATCTTCGGGACAGGATGTTAATTAAATTTTTATTCAATTAGGGGTGTATTCATTGATTCACCTAGAAGGTCAAAGGTGGAAACACGCATCACAGTGTTATGGCATATGGTGCTCAAGATAACAATGAAGGTAAGCATGAGATGATGATGAATGATATCAAAGTGTGCATCACATGAAGTGTTATGAAATAGAGTGCTCAAGATTACAATGAGGGTAAGCATGGGATGATGATGAATGATATCAAAGTGTGCATCACATCTAGTGTTATGGAATAGAATGCTCACGATTACAATGAGGGTAAGCATGGGTTGATGGTAAATAATATCAAAGTGTGCCACACATCTAGTGTTATGGAATATATTGCTCAAGATAACAATGAGGGTAAGCATGGGATGATGATGAATGATATCAAAGTGTGCATCACATCTAGTGTTATGGAATAGGGTGCTCAAGATAACAATCAGGGTAAGCGTAGATGATGATGAATGATATCAAAGTGTGCATCACATCTAGTGTTATAGAATAGGGTGCTCAAGGTAACAATAAGGGTAAGCATGGGATGATGATGAATGACATCAAAGTGTGCATCACATCAGTGTTATGGAATAGGGTGCTAAAAATAACAATGAGGGGAAGCATGGGAAGATGATGAATGATATCAAACTGTGCATCACATCAAAGTGTTATGGAATAGGTTGCTCAAGGTAAAAATGAGGGTAAGCATGGGATGATGATGAATGATATCAAAGAGTGCATCACATCATACATTACCAAAGTTAAAGTAATTCTGACAAAAAGAAGGGATAGCTTTGTGTGGTTATAATTGTTTAATTGTGGAATGGGATTAAGGGCTACAGCTAGAAACAGATTGATAACTTAACAAATTTCAATGTATGTTATTTTGCAAAGAATACACTTAAATGGGCAGAAAAAGATACAAACCTAAGGTCTGATCATTGTTGTGGATATAACTATTCAAATGCTACAATTTTATTTCACCAATAATGCGAACACATGATATGTTGGAGTGTTATAGGCGTAAAGCCGGTAAACAAGATACAATATGAACAATGCTAGTGTTTCAAGGAAAAAACTTTCACAAGAAACAAAGATTGCATAAGCAAAGACATTTCCAACACCACCTGAAGGCAATGAGGAAAATTTATTTCTATTAATTTCCCATTGTTTTCACTTTTATGAAGTTTGATAATACCCATAGGTACAAACACAAGTCCAATCCTTGGCGTTTAAGTACACACTCTTCCTCTCTATATGTTTGAATTGTGGCTTAATTAATACATAGATACGTTGCTGTTACAGAAATATATATGTGTAGCAGACTAAAATGTGAGGGAGTATCTCCCAATTGCATCCTTGGTTGATACAGCAAATGCACCTTTTTCAAACACATCAATAAAAAGGTGTCTTTGTTTATAAGTAGGTAACTAGCTACTTATCATCACAGACACTTAAACTTAAAGGTCATCACAAAGTGTTTATAATAATGTAATATGCTACATGTCCGGAAATAAAACTTACTATACAATATATTGGAATGTTGCTTATTAGTCGCACACAATCCAGAAAGAAGGATAAATTACTTGCACTTACCATGCAATATAATTTTTTTTTATTATTAGTCGCATGATGATTTAGCAATTGTTTTAACATATTTAGCACACATTCCAGAAAGTAGGATTAATTACTTGCTTTACTATACAATATAATGGAATTTTGCTTATTAGTCGCATAGTGATTAAGCAATGCTTTAACATATTTAGCACACATTCCAGAAAGAAGGATTAAAGGTAGCCACAAGAAATCACGTGATTGCTTTACTTACCGTATTGTGAAATAGCTATAACAACCATTGTATTGTTATTGTGTCTTAATACAAATTGAATTGAAACCATAAAGGTGAATAAGATAATAAACATATCTATATTATTTTACTACGGTTGCTAGCCAGCAACATGATTTACACGTATAGTATTTAAGATGGACACTGATCTAAACTTCTCACCACAGGTTCCATGATAGAATCATCTCTCAGCTCAACTGATACCAAATGAATGTCGTCAGACAACACCTAACCTTAAACGTAGAGGAGAAGTTGGCCATGTATTGTACTTATTAGTAAATAATAAAAACCGGTAGACAATTTTGTAGAAATAACAATTTACAATACACGCATGCTTTATGACATTCATAGGGGGAACGCAGGCAAAGTGGATACCCCGGCAACGAGAATAAGACGTATTACTACTGGCCTACTGCTAGTCACTGTTAGATAGCAGCACGGGACTTTTTCTGTTGTTGCCGGTACCTACACAGCTACGCGAGAAATATTATTTGACGCTGTTCAGATGCCTAGTTTAGATGTTATTCTAAGATATGTGGGTGTTTACTATTTACCTTACGATTTTTGCATTATATGTTATTTTATATATCAGGTTAGTACCGCTTAAAGAATAATTAAAATTAATAGGTAATCAGCAGCCTTACACTATAACCCCACAGCATATGTAATTGCTATGCCGTTATCTGAAGGCCAACACTAATGTACAGCCTTACTTGGCTTCTCAATGAACTCTTGGGAATTGTGGCTAGGGCAAAGCGGGTAAGTTATCCACTTACGCTATATTGGTAGAAAATAATTTGTGATGAATGTGATGATGAATCATAAAACATAAATATCTAGGTTACTGTCACGTACCTGTATGTACCGGTACCAGTACCAGTCGGTATAGGTAACATTATATTAGTATAATCCATATGTTTTATGTTTCACTTATACACCAATGTAAAAGAAGAATACAGTTCTGATCTATATTCTATGTAATAATAAGAATAACTTGATTTATGTGTGAATCAATTAAGATTGCTAAGAACTACTATTTGAAGTAATTGTTTTAGTGTTTATGCTGTGAAGGATTTTTTTTCACTATCTATTCACTTTGCCCTTACGTGTTATTCACTTCGTCTGTACTTTCGGGCAAAGAGGATGATTTTAATTTTTCATGTTAAAAACTAAACAAACAATAATTACAAACATCCATTGCACTTATCTGTATTTCTAATGTTGCTAACAGTGAGTTACTGTGTATTTAAGCGAGCGAAGCGAGCGTTTCCACTTGACTCTTATGGCACTTCATTCTGTTTTTTTTTGTTTGTTTGTTTGTTTTTTTGTTTGTTTGTTTGTTTGTTTGTTTGTTTGTTTTTTTTTTTTTTTTTTTATGTCCGTCGATAGCGGTCGAACGGAAAGTCCGATCAACTTGAAATTTGAACCATCCACAAGCCTCGATGTGGATTAAAGGTGTATAGTTTTGAGGCAAAATCGTTCGAAAAGTTACATAGTTACACCATAGTTACTGCAAATTATTTTTCTGAAACAAAATGGCGGAAAAATGTGAGATAGCCAGATTTTTCTAGAGATTTTTCCAGTTACGAATATGTTAATGTAATGGCGATCTGATAAGTATTGGCAAAGTTACACGAAAGTTACTCGAAAATATTTTTCTAAAACGCAGTAACGGCAAAATGTGAGGTGGCTATCTGATAGTAAATTTTGGTCCGGTCACGAATATACTAATGTAAACGCGATCCAATACGTATTAGAGGCAGAAATTACATTTTTATTGCTGTCAAAAAGTGATAGTAACGGTGGCGGACCGTGTTGAGAACATGACCACGAAAATTCTTAGCAACGCACATTGCACTGCATACAACAATGTCGGAAAGTATAATAGCCATGAACATAAGAACAATTTTTGCAATGCGCATTCTTGAATTGTTGTTAATTGTTGTTCGTATTAGCGTTGAAAACTTTTCGCCAGAAAGTTCGTAGATATTGACGCGCTCGCTTATCAACGCGTCAAACAGAGCGTTTTCCCAGTAATAATTAAATTGCTTGTTTTGCTCTTGAAACATCAACATATATTTTATTCTTAACCTGAACATATCCACTTTGCCTGGATCTACCATATCAATGAAAAAAAGAAAGCTTAATAAATAGCGAAATGAAATGAAATGAAATATTACTTCGGTTCTTGGTGCCCACACTTGAGCTTTATGTGCCTCGCAAGGTTACGCCTTACTGTAAACGTTTTTGCACAAGTAGGACACGTGTGGGGTTGTTGCTGACCACAGTCATTCTTGATATGCGAATGCAGACTACTTTTAACTATAAACATTCTAGCACACTTGGGGCATTTGTGTGGTGCTTGGCGACCACAGTCGTGCTTTAAATGCGCACTTAGATTTTGTTTTAATGTAAACGTCTTGTTACATGAATGACATTTGTGACGTTCTTTGCGACCACATTCATGCTTTAAATGCGCATTTAGATTATGTTTCCATGCAAACGTTATGTTACACAAATTACATTTGTAAGGTTTTTTGCGACCACAGTTGTGTTTCATATGCGCATTAAGAGTTTGTTTCATTGCAAACGTTTTGTTACATGTAGAACATTTGTGAGGTTCTTTGCGGCCACAGTCGTGCTTCTTATGCGCATTTAGTTTTTGTTTAAATGCAAACGTTTTGTTACATGTAGAACATTTGTGAGGTTCTTTGAGACCACAGTCGTGCTTCAAATGCGAACTGAGATTTCTTTTTAATGAAAACGTTTTGTTGCAGGAAGGACATTCGTGACGTTCTTTGCGACTACAGTTATTTCTTATGTGAAATGACAGATCGTGTTTCTGCTTGTAGCTCAAGGAGCATTCATGACACTGAAACCTCCTCCCACTCTGCACGCCACTATCAGGTACAGGACGCCACACGTCACCGGAAACTGTAACACATTAAATATGAGACTGTAAATATAGATTAAAACTGCAGCACAACATATTAACCTACTTACAGTATGTTAAAATAGTGTTTTGATTTAACTAAAAAAAGTATCCCTATATGGTACCAATATTATCCCTATATTGTAACTGATATAAATAAATCATACATAGAAAGTTTATCTACAAAAGAACGTGAGCAAAGAATATAAAATATGTATTCCCAGCAACCCATACCAGGGGCAGCATGCTTCCTAGCACCTCCTTGCGGCGAGCTGTCGCATCTCACCAGCCTGACTGAGGCGACTGAAAGAGTTGGTGTGGGAGGGGGACCTGTGGGAGAAGGAATACGTGTGACGATACGATGACGATAATACTAGACAACACAGAGACACGTTATTCTTGTAAGTTGATAACATTAGTTATGACAATCTGTTTCAAGTAACACGTGGCAGTTTTAATTCATACTACATTGGAACTTCTTGTTCCTTCCAGAGTACGAAGGACACTACGTGTGTGCAATGCACATTGACAACGCCTGCCAACATCCGAGCTGATAGTACCACTACCATACAGGACGCAGAGAACTCATATATGTCACTACAGCATAACATATATGACGACAATACCTTCCAAGATAAGGCGTAGCCAGTATCGAACCACGACACAAGTAATATATTATATTCCCATATCATTAGAAACATCATCAAAATCCTTCAGCATTAAAATGTTGTAATAACATTATGCCAAATATTGTGAAACAGTACACATTGTAAAGGACAAGTCTTAGGTAGCAATTAAACAAGTGCATATCAGATGTACATTCCAATACAATACATAGTTGGCAAGTGAAATCATAAAAATATCTCATTAATAAAAAACTAGTACTAATGCAATGGGTGATATTAGAATGCATGTGTATGTTATGTTTCAATAAGTACTGTTTTACATTTTTAATATGAAAGTCCCAGGATAAAACAGTATTAAGGATTAAAGAAAAGTCAATTCACTCCATCACCCCAGTCAGTCACTCGATCTCCCCAGCTCATCTGTCCAGAGGAGGCCTCCACCCCAGTAAACGGGGCAACGAAATCCTCCACAATATGTTGGTTGAAGTGTTCTCCGTCATGAGTTGGCAACCCATGCCGAGCCCCTCCCCTAACTCCAGCGTACCTATCCGCAAAAGCAACGGTCACAACCTCACCCCCCCAGGCCTCACCCCAACAAAATCCTTGCAAATAATCAGGCAACATTCCAAACATATCAGCGAACAGACGTCCACAAAGCCATCTCGGGGACCTCCCACCTTCAGCATTCATGAAATAAAGTCCGACATTTTCTGCACACCAGCCCACTTCCCCCTTGTGCACTGCGTGGCAAAGGACTTAAGCCTCTCGGCAGGCATTGCAATCGAATTCAAACAAAAGTTTGGAGGGGTGGACTACCTCAAGTCCCAGAAGGCCGACGTTGGCGAGGTTGCCTACCTCCACCAAAAAGGCAGGCTTGTCTGCAATCTGGTTACAAAACATCGCTCCCACCACAAACCTACGCTCGAAGCCCTACACCAATCACTGAAGTCTCTTCGCAACCACTGCGACTACTATGGAATTAAGCATCTAGCCATGCCCAGGCTAGGAACTGGCTGTGACTGCCTGAGTTGGACGCAGGTGAAGCAACTAATCATAAACAACTTCTCCAGCTCGGATATCGAGATCTTAGTTTGTGTACTGCCCAACGCTAAATCCCAAAACACAGCAAGCCTAGCTGACAATCCTGTTGCCTCCACAACAAGCAGCCGATTCATGGGCCCAGTCTCTCCCCGAGCTTCGGAAAACTTGGACAAGCTCAAACCAGCGTTGACATCTACACCACCACATACAACCCCAGGAAACACTGAGACCCCGGCCAAGGGAGACTTGGACCAGCCAGAGGCCCCAATCGTACCCTCAATGCAGCCCATGACACCAGGTAACCTAGAGTACAAGGCCACGAGAAGCGAGCCGCATCTAGGGGCCGCAGTCGAGTCCTCGATACAGCCCGCGAAACCTGTAAACTCATGGACCGAGACCACGGGAAGTTTGATACAGCCAGAGGCCATCACAACTGAGTCCTCGTCGCAACACGCGACACTTGATAACTCTGGGACCGAGACCACGGGAAGCTTGTCGCAGCCAGGAACCACTGCAGAACCGGATAACTCTGGGTTCGAGGCCATGGGAAGCCTGACACAACCCGAGGCCACAGCCGAGTCCTCAATGCAGCCCGCGACACCTGTAAACTCTGTGACTGGGACCATAGTAGAGTCCCAAACGCAGCCTATGACACCTGGAAACCCCGGGACCGAGACCATGAGAAGCCTGACCCAGCCGGCCGTTGACGGTTCTCCAGTGGTTGTGGAATCTGCAATCCCTGACGCGGAGCCTCCCAGAGATTCCCTACTGAGCCCAGCTGTCGTCGCCGCTACACCAGTGGCTACAGGATCCGAAATTCCCGACGCCGAGCCTCCCAGTGATTCTCCACCGAGCCCAACTGTCGTCGCCAAGGTCTCCGCAACTGAAGCCGTAAACCCGACCCTGAGTACGGAGCATCAAGACCAAACTCATCCTCTGACTCGTCCTTCAGACACTAGCCCCTTGCTAACAGCTACTGTCCCAGTCCTTTTCTTGCGTGACCCGATCAGCACACGCTCCAAACGCCCCAACTCCACCATTAATATCACCCCAAATTTAACAAATCTCACAAATTTTCAAATGGCTCCTCCTCTTTCCCACCCCCCGTAATACGTGACATCAGCAACTCTCCCAATTACCCCAACCACAAACCCCAAATTGCATTTCTCAATATCTGTTCCATCCGCAATAAAATCGAGGAACTCGAACTTGAACTCACCAAAAATTTAGATCCCGAAATTCTCTGCCTGTCCGAGCACTGGCTCACCCCTGACGAAATTAACTCCTTTTGCATTGCCGATTACTCCAACACCCAAATCTTCTGCCGCTCTACCTTTACCCATGGAGGAGTCGGCATTCTCTCCAAACCATACCTCAATATTTCCCCTATTGTAGAAACAAGGGACTTCTGTCTCGAAAAAGTATTTGAATGTGCTGGTGTCATTTGGCTTCTCCCCAACCACCAAATTATAGTTCTCTCCATCTACAGATCCCCCCTTGGAGATATACCATCCTTTCTAACCAGACTGGAAGATGTATTAATCCTTACTACCAAGCTGCACCCCTCAGCTGAAATCGTTGTGTGCGGGGATCACAATATAGACCTTCTCACACCCTCCGCCCACAGAACTAAACTCTTAGATTTATTCCACTCCTTCAACACCCGCGAAACTATTACTTCTCCAACCCGTGTGACTAGCACTAGTAGTACCCTCATTGACAATATTTTCACCTCCCTTGATAATACCCTGTTCTCAGTAAACTCTTATAACCCAGGCCTCTCTGACCACCACCTTCTCACAATTTCTCTTGGTCTCTCCAATGTGGAGCCAAAGCCTAAAATTTTAAAACGTCTCATTAACAGTACCAATACAGACTATTTCCGTTCTCTTCTAAGCCAGGAAGTGTGGCATTCTCTTAATTCTGTTGCTGATGCTGACCAACTGTTCTCATCATTTCTATCAACTTTCTTACATCATTTTAATACGGCTTTCCCACGCAAAAGCTACTCCCCTAGGAAAACACCAGCAAGCCCTTGGATCTCTCACGAGCTACGTATGGAAGCTCAAAACCTGCGGTCTCTTCATCTAAAAGTTAAACTCTCCAACAACAGTCACGTTTCCAAACAACAATACCTCAACCTTAAAAAATCTCATAGGAGAAACATCCGCCAGGCTAAACTCCACTTTAACGATAATGTAATAACTTCTTCTAACAACATTGCCAAAGCAACATGGTCCATGATTAAATCACAGACCATGGCTCCCACACCGAAAGTAAACCTTTCAATTGTTGCTAACAAACAGACAATCTCGGACCCCGGCTCCCTTGCAGACCATTTTAATAACTTCTTTTTAAACTCAAACATATCAAGTCAGCCTTCTTCCAGCCACCCCAATCACCCTGCCTCCCATGTGCACACCAACACCTATCACAAAAAAAATCCCCCTGACCCCTCTATATTCCTCTACCCCACCACTGAAATCGAAGTGGTTCAAGTAGCAAAAAAACTAGGATCCAAACACTCTAGTGGATTAGATGAAATTCCCGGATCTCTTCTGGCTAAATGTGCACCTTATATTGCTGCCCCCCTTAACATTCTTAATTAACGAGTCATTTTCTTCTGGTATTTTCCCATCTCAACTTAAGAATGCCAGAGTGATACCAATTTACAAACACAAAGGTACAAAAACAGACATGAATAATTATAGGCCTATCTCCATCCTCTCATCCTTTTCCAAGATTTTTGAACACATCATGCATGACCGACTACTATCCTTTCTAAACTATCACTCTCTTTTATCACCCAGCCAGCATGGTTTCCTAAAAAATAAATCCACCACTACTGCAATCTTTAGCTTCCTCTCTCCTCTTTACTCCGCTCTGGACAAAGGAGAGCATGCTGTGGGCCTTTTCTATGATTTAAGCAAGGCTTTTGATACCATCGACCACAAAATTCTTCTCACAAAGCTAGAAAGCTTTGGTATAAGAGGAGTAGCCCTCAAATGGATGGCCTCATACCTGTCCAGCCGGACCCAAGCAGTAGAAATCCAGGCTTCGGTAAATAACTCGACTCACAAATTTTTATCTCCACCAAGAACTCTGGTCACCGGGGTCCCTCAGGGCTCAATCTTGGGCCCTTTGGCCTTCATTCTATATGTCGATGATCTGCAGGGTTGTCTAAACGAAGGTACCCTGACACAATACGCCGATGACTCGAGCCACCTCTTAACTCTCCCTAAAGATTGTGCCCCTGCCCTCCCAGCACTGGTGAACAAACAAGCTTCTCTGATGTCCTCCTACTGCCACATCAATCTTTTAACTCTCTCACTGCCCAAGACCATTTATCTTTACTTCTACACCCCCCAAAATGCTCCAACATCCAGTCCCTTAGTCCGGCTTGACGATAAAAGTATTGCCCGCACCAACTCTGCCAAGTTGCTAGGCCTGAACGTCACCGAAACATTAGACTGGTCCATCCACATTGAACAAGTCACCTCCAAAATCAATAGTGGTTGTTTCATGCTTAGGAAACTGAAACAAATAGTTCACCCTCATGTTCTCAAATTAGTTTATTTTTCTCATATTCACTCACACTTATCATATGGCATACTATTTTGGGGTGCATCCCCACAATCAACTAGACTCTTCATCCTCCAGAAGAGGGCTATCCGCATTATTGCTGGGGTATCCAGAAAGCATTCTTGCCGAGAGCTCTTCAAAGATCTGGGAATACCAACTCTTGCGGGTTCCCTGATTCAAGCGGCATCAATTTTTGTTCGGTTAAATCCTAATCTTTTCCCTTTAAACATAACAGTTCACTCCCATTTCACAAGGTCAAACCTCCAAATTCGTATCCCCACCCACAATCTGTCTCTATTCTCCAAAAGCCCTAAGTACTTGGCCCTAACCATCTTCAACAAGCTACCCAACAACATCAAAACATCCCCCACCATAGCTTCCTTTAAAGCTAATTTGAATTCCTTTGTCACATCCAAGAGCTTCTACTCCCTCCAAGAATACTTCTCTTCTTAACTGTAAATACTACTACTATGCTCTTATTATATTGTTTTATCTTAAGTGTATTTCATTTATAGCCACTCTCTTTTACTATCATGTCGGTATTTTACCATTTGTGCACATTATTGTATGCCCGCTCTCATTTACAATCATGTTAGATTTATACTTTGTGTGCAGTTTTGTGTATAGCCTCTCACTCTTATTCTCATGCTAGAATTACACCATAGGCTATACCATTTCACCTGACCTGGTGATTATTATATTAAACCAATTCATTGTAGCCCTATAGCTGGTCCTTTTTATAATCCTATTTTGATATTATCCAGTATGCGCATATTATTGTAACCGCTCTCTTTAATAATCATGTTAGCATTATACCATATGTGCATCTCTTTGTATAGCCACTATCTTTTATAATTATGCTTATATTATACCGTTTGTGCATTTCATGGTACAACCTGCCCTTATTATGATTATGTTAGCATTTTATTTTATTCTATTTTATTTTATTGCACTAATTTTACTGTACTCTTACCATAAATTGCATTATTGTATGTGTTAGCCAATAGAGTATCTGGCACCCTGTATCAGCCAGCTGTTTATAAAATTGTAAATATCTGTAAAATAATCTGACGAAACCAATATTTGTACCATGTACAGGTCTGATGGTGAATAAAAATCTTATCTTATCTTATCTTATCAAAAACTTGTATCGTCTTTCTGAGGGTTGCATTCAAGAGAGGCATAGATGCAAATCTACAGTGTTGCCAATACTCGCATCACTCACCATCAAGGCCAGCATGTCCGTCGAATTGAGTCTGCGTCAAGCTTCTAACAGATTCTATCACAGGTTGGACACATTCTGAAACATGATCACAATAGGGGTAAAACAAAGTGAATAAAGAAAAATTAATTTAGTATGATATGATTTGGTAAAAAAGCAACAAACAAACCATTACAGAGCCACCCCAACCACCACATAAAAGTAGCTCATAATACAGCATAAACAAGATACATACAGGCATAAATTGACAACGAGGATACTGATAATGGAAAGCATTAAGGAACAGAAATTTTATTGTTTCTTATAAAATACAATAACAAACAAGAACGAAAGCAGTAATTCGTCAAGCGTTTGGAGCTGTTTGGTTGACGAAGACAAGCGTGAGTGACGTCAAGAGTTCCATGAGGTCACAGTTAACTTGATGAGGAGTCTTGACGCTCATCTCTCCGTCAGAGCTTACACGAGAATAACTTCACGCAAACGGATCATCTTGAAATTATCCATTATGTTGCAGTGCGGACATAAGATAGGCGATGCTGGAAACTCACAGAATATCATATTCTGGAGTTTTTATGATTGTTAACTTATCTAGAAGTAACAAATTATAAAAGTAAAGTATATTGGCAGATATCTAGCAATGAGTTATTAATATCGTATTTGTTGAAATACACTTGATTGTATTCTCTACAAATTGTAATCAATGCCGTAGCGGTAAATGTAATAGACACTATAAACAACAAGAATTGCTTACTGTGGAAGACGAGCAAAAGAAAGCCAACAGAAAGATCCTTGTACACATAATACAGAGTGAAATATACCTAATTTTAAAACCGTGCAAATATGCCAAACTCGAGTCACATTTGAATGAGCAAATTATCACCATCTGGCTAGATTAACACTACATAAGCTACCGTTTATGCTTAATTATTCATCCGCCAAGCTGTTATTTTGTTCAGTATCCATAATAATTACTAAACAATGACATCCATACTAATGGAGTAATTTTAATTGCATAGCACAACGTATGTAGTGCATACAGAGTAAAGGAACTGTGTACTCACTATTCAAAATGGAAAACGATTCCCCAGACAAGACTAACAAAGGTTATTTCCATGGAAACATAACTAGGATTATATCTCAGCCTTAATACGAGACCAGTCAAGAGACCAATGTAGATAGTTTTCATCATGATTCTTGAGATGTAAACAGATGCTGTGAGTCAGCCTTGTAACAGTATCTGGAACAAATATACAGAGTTAGAATGTGGAAAATGTTACATGAGAACAAATAACAGCCAACCGACATCCAAGGAAGTCCACAAACTAATTAATTAAAATCAGGTTAGGGAACATCAGTTTAAATAAATGAAAGCCTTGGTGTAAAATGTACCCAAATAATTACCAAAATACTAAAGGATGGGGCAAATGATGAATGATATCCAAGTGTGCATCACTTTTAGTTTTATGGAATAGGGTGCTCAAGATAACAATTAGGGTAAGCATGGGATGATGATGAATGATATCAAAGTGTGCATCACATCTAGTGTTGGAATAGGGTGCTCAAGATAACAATAAGAGTAAGCATGGGATAATGATGAATTATATCAAGGTGTGCATCACATCTAGTATTATGGAATAGGGTGCTCAAGATAACAATAAGAGTAAGCATGGGATAATGATGAATTATATCAAGGTGTGCATCACATCTAGTATTATGGAATAGGGTGCTCAAGATAACAATTAAGGTAAGCATGGGATGATGATGAATGATATCAAAGTGTGCATCACATCTAGTGTTGGAATAGGGTGCTCAAGATAACAATAAGAGTAAGCATGGGTTAATGATGAATTATATCAAGGTGTGCATCACACCTAGTGTTATGGAATAGGGTGCTCAAGATAACAATGAGGGTAAGCATGGGACGATGATGAATGATATCAAAGTGTGCTTCACATCTAGTGTTATGGAATAGGGTGCTCAAGATAACAATGAGGGTAAGCATGGGATGATAATGAATGATATCAAAGTGTGCACACCACAAAGTGTTATGGAATAGGGTGCTCAAGATAACAACGAGGGTAAGCGCGGGATGATAATGAATGATATCAAAGTGTGCATCACATCAGAGTAATATAGAATAGGGTGCTTAAGATAACAATGAGGGTAAGCATGGAATGATGATGAATGATATCAAAGTGTGCATCACATTAGAGTGTTATGGAATAGGGTGCTCAAGATAACAATGAGGGTAAGCATGGGATGATGATGATTGATATAAAGAGTGCATCACATCATACATTACCAAAGTTTAAGTAATTCTGACAAAAAGAAGGAATAGATTTGTGTGGTTATAATTGTTAAATTGCAGAATAGGATTAAGGGCTACAGCTAGACACAGATCGATACAACTTAAAAAATTTGAATGAATGTTTTTTTGCAAAGAATACACTTAAAATGGACAGAAAAAGATACAAAACTAAGGTCTGATCATTGTTGTTGTCATAACTATTCTAATGCTACCATTTTAATTCACCGATAAAGCTAACACATGATATGTTGGAGTGTTTTTGCGTAAACCCGGTATACAAGACACAATATGAATAATGCTAGTCATCCAAGGACTAAATTTCACCAGAAAATAAGATTTCATAAGCAAAGACAATTCAAACATCACCTGCAGGCGACGGGGAAAATTAATTTCTATTTCATCCCGTTTGTTTTAATTTTACTGAAGTTTGATTATACCTATAGGTACACACACAAGTCCAATTCTTGGCCTTAGAGTACACCCTCTTCCTTTTTAGTTCTTTGAATTGTAGCTTAATAAATACATTGCTGCTACAGAAATACAGGCTTGTTACTCATTATGAGGGTAGAATAAATGTGAGAGACTATCTCCCATTGCATCCTGCTTGATACACCAAATGCACTTTTTCCAAAATACCACAATAAAAATGTTTATTTGTTTAGAAGTTAGTAAATGGGTACTTATCATCCCAAACACTTAAACTTAGGGGTCTTCACAAAGTGACTATAATAATGTAATATGCTATGTGTCTGGTAATAAAACTTAGTAAGCAATATAATGGAATTTTGCTTATTAGTCGCATTTGATTTAGCAATTGTTTATGTTTACATATTTATGACAAATTCCTGAAAGAAGGATTAATGAAACCATTTAGGTGAATAAGATAATAAACATATCGATATTATTTTACTACCTTTGCTTTTCAGAAACATGATTTACACGTATATTTAAGATGGACACCGATCAAAACATCTCACCCCAGGTTCCATATTAGAATCGTCTGTCCGCTCCACTGATACCTAATGACTGTTGTCAGAAAACACCTTTCCTTAAACGTAGTTGAGATTGGCCATGTTTTGTACTCAATAGTAAATAATGAAAACCGGTAGAAAATTTTGTAAAAATCTGACAATTTATAATACACGCACGCTATTTGACATGCAAAGGGGGAACACAGGCAAAGTGGATAACCCGGCAACGAGAATACGACGTATTACTGCTAAAGTCACCGTTTCATAGCAGCACGCGACTTTTTTCGTTGTTGCCGGTTCCTACACAGCTAAGCGAGAAACCTTTTTAGACGCTGTTCTGATACCAAAAGGGATGTTATGCTAAGATATGTGTGTGTTTACTATTTTCCTTACGATTTTTGCAATATATGTAAATGTAATTGTGTATATGTATCAGGTTTTACACTTAAAGTATTATTATAATTAATAGGTAATCTGCAGCCTTACAATTTAACCCCACAGCATATCTTATTTCTATGCCATTATCTAACAGCCAACACTAGAGTACAGCCGTATATGGCTGCTCTATGTGTTCTTGGGAAATGTGGATAGGACAAAACTGGTAAGTGATCCATTAACGCTATATCGGTAGACGATATTTTGTGATGAATGTGATGATTAACCACTAAAACATAAATATCTAGGTAAGGGTCACATACGAGTATGTACCAGTACCAGTACCAGAGTGTAAAGGTAAAATTATATAAAAAAAACCATATATTGTATATCTTACTACGACACTAATGTAAAAGAAGAATAAAGTTCGGATCGGTATTCTATGCTATAATAAGAATTATTTGATTTATGTGTGAATCAATTTAGATCGTTAGGAACTAATATACTAATTAATTGTATTAATATTAAAGCAGTGTGAGGATTTTTTTTTTAATTTTTCACTTTGCGCTTACGTGGTATTGTCTTTGCCTGTTCATTCAGGCAAAAGGGAAATTTTAAAATTTTGTGTTAAAAACACAACAAACAAAAAATACAAACATCCATTGCACAGATCTGTATTTTTAATGTTGTTTACAGCGAATTACTGTGTAAAAATAATTAAACTGTTTGTTTTACTTCCAAAACATAAGCATATATTTTATTCTAAACCGTAACATAACCACTTTGCCTGGGTCTCCCATATCGGTGTAAAAAATGAAGCTAAATAAATAACTTAATAAAATAAAATGAAACATTACTTCGGTCCTTGGTGCCCACACGAGTGCTTTATGTGCCTCACAAGGCTACACCTCATTGTAAACGTTTTTGCACAAGTAGGACACGTGTGGGGTTGTTGGCGACCACAGTCATCCTTCATATGCGAATACAGACTCCCTTTAACTACAAACATTCTGGCACACTTGGGGCATTTGTGTGGTTCTTGGCGACCACAGTCGTGCTTCTTATGCGCATTTAGTTTTACTTTTAATGCAAACGTTTGGCTACATGTAGAACATTTGTGATGTTCTTTGCGACCACAGTCATGATTTATATGAAACGATAAATGATGTTTTAGCTTGTAGTTCGCGGGGCAGCCAGGACACTGAAACCTCCTGCCACTCTGCACGCCGTTATCAGGTACAGGATGCCACACGTCACCGGTCACTGAAACAAATAAAATATAAAAACACAAATATAGATTCAAAATGTAGCACAGCATATTTACCGATATGTTTAGATAGTGTTTTGATTAAAACTAAAATAAAGTGTCCTTATATTGTAGGACATTATTAGCATTAGTGTTTGCAATGCACCTTGACGACGCCTGCCAACATACGAGCTGATAGTACCACTACCATACAAGAAGCAGAGCACGAAATACTGTAGGTTTAAGTGGGCATCTCTAATATATGTCAGTACAGCATTACATATATGATGACAATACCTTCCACGATAAGGCGTAGCCAGTATCAAAATAGACAAGAGTAATATTAAATATTCCCCATATCATGAGAAACAACATCAAAGACCTTCAGAATATTATTGTTGTATTTTCATCATGCCCAACATTGTTAAACAAAACACATTGTAAAGGACGAGTCTTAGGTAGCAATTAAACAAGTGCATATCAGACGTTCATACCTATAAATACTTGCCAAATGATATAACAATATCTAATTTAAGAAAAAAAAAGTACCCAGACAAAAGGTCGATAGCAGAATGCATGTGTATGTTATGTTTCAATAAGTATATACATTATAATTAGAAAGTTCCAGGATAAAACAGTATTAAGGATTTAAGGAAGGTCAATACACTCCATCACAAGAACTTGTATCGTCTTTGTGAGGGTTGCATTCAAGAGAGAAATAGCTGCAACAAGTACAGTGTCCATTACTCGCATCACTCACCATCAAGACCAGCATGTCCATCGGTTTGTGGCTGAGTCAAGCTAGTAACAGATTCTATCCCGGGCTGGACACATTCTGAAACATCATCACAATAGGGATACAACAAAGTGAATAAAGTAATAACAATTTAGTATGATATAATTTGGTAAATCTGCAACAAATAAACCATTACAGAGCTACCCCAACCACCACATAAAAGTAGCACATAATACCACATAAACAAGGTACATATACAAGCATAAATTGACAACGAGGATACTAATAATGACCAGCATTGGGGAACAGAAATATTATTGTTTCTTATAAAATGCAATAACAATCAAGAATGAAAGCATTTATTTGTCAAGCGTTTAGAGCTGCTCGGTTGACAAAGACGAGCGTGAGTGACGTCAAGAGTTCCATGACGTCACAGTTAACTTGACGAGAAGTCTTGAAGCTCATCTCTCCGCCAGTGCAAACACGAGAATAGCTTCACGCAAACGTCTTTTGAGTAATCAGGATTATCTTGACATAATCAATTATGATGCAGTGCAGACATAACACAAGTGTTGCTGGAAACTCACAGAAAAAATATTCTGGAGTATAAGTGACTGTTAACGTATCTGAAACAAAGAAATTATTCAAGTAAAAAAAAATTGGAAGATATCTAGCAATTGGTCATTGATATCGACCTTGTTTTAAGACACACCCTTGATGTATTCTCTACAAAACTTTTCAAGACCGTAGCGGTATATTTTAAAACACTATATACAACAAGCATTGTTTACTGTGGCAAGGAGAGCGAAAGAAAGCCAACAGAAAGAAACTTGTACACATAATAAAGAGTGAAATGTACCTAATGTTAAAACCGTGCAAATATGCCAATCTCTAGTCACATTTGTAGAGTTAAGTATCACCATCTGGCTAGATTAACAGTACACACTATAAACTACCGTACATGCTAAATTATTCATCCGTCAAGCTCTTCTTTTGTTCACTAGATCTATAATAATAACTAAACAATGACATCCATATAAATGTTGTAATTTCAATTGGATAGAACAATGTATGTAGTGCATATAACGTGAAAGGTGTTGTGTACTCACTATTCAAAATGGTATAGATTCCCCAGACAAGACTAACAATGGGAATTTCCGTGGAAACATCACTAGGATTATTCCTCAGCCTTAATACGAGACCAGTCAAGAGACCAATGCAGATAGTTTACATCAAGATTCTTGAGATGTAAACAGATGCTGTGAGTTAGCCTTGTTAACAGTGTCTGGAACAAATACACGGAGTTAGAATGTGAAACAAGTTACATGAGAACGAATAACAGCCAGCCGACATCCAAGGATTAGGAACATATAAGTAATCATCATGTTTAAGGCCTAGGTGTTAAACGTACAAAAACGATTTCCGTATTTCTTCTGAATTTGTTTACAATTTTCTTTTTTATGTACACGGTAGGCAAAAATGGACAATGTAAAACAGTGTACCGGTATTCCTCAAAATACAACCAAAGACATCAACAGAGACAGCAACAAGCCTGTTAAGCTTTTCAATTTTTTCCCACTCTCTTCACAAGACAGCGGTAGTTCGTCTACGCGTCTTTAACTCATCGCAGAAGATTCCATGTTACAAACAAACTAAACACATGTTAGCCTCTTGACATCTACAGTCACGCTTCAAGTGAAATGTCAATCCCTAGAGGGGTGGCCTTAATGGGATGGTACTATCATGCAGTTCGTAGACCACCATCTGCGGGACAGGAAGGTCAGACTTGATGGCAACAACTGAAATAAGTATGCATTCCATAAAATAAAAAAACTTGATTCTTTCAAAACATATAAAATTGCCAATTCATTCCACAAAGAAAATAACCAAACTTTGTACACTAAAGGTACATAGGGATAATATTGGGATAATACTGTGGTTCTTCCATATTTAATGAATGAACAGTACACCATTTATATAGACAGTATATTAAATTTGCATTCGTAAGATTTTTGTCCTAATGCAAATAAAGACAAATTAATAAAACTAATGAAAATAATAATAATAACAACATAATAATAATTATTATTATAATGACAATAGCAATAACAATACTAATAATAATAATAATAATAATAATAATAATAATAACGATAATAATAATAATAATAATAATAATAATAATAATTATTGCTGCTCGCATTTTGAGAAAGGTTCTATAATATTTTGATATCAGTTTTTATATTGAAGTCTTTATGTTATGTTTATATAATTGTTTTATGTAGAATTTATGACATTGCGTGGTCCTGCGATGCGGTGCGGGTGTTTTGGGTTGGCCCGGGTTCGTACCGCGTCGCACCGCAGGGCCACGCGGTGTCATGAATTCAACTATATTTGATTTATGTGTAATATAATAATCTTTGTGATATGTAAAATCTTTTTAAAATGTAATTATCTTTGTAATGTGTAAAATCTTTGTAATGTCATATTTTGTATTGTGGTTGCAGCACCTAAGAGGTGAGGATCACCTTTGGTGCTGTAGACTAATAATGTACCTGCCATCTGGTGATGTGATAAATAAAGATAATAATAATAATAATAATAATAATAATGACGGAAATTTAAACTTGCTTCAAAAACTAAATTCTGACACAGCAAAAGAGATCAGAATGTCAGAAAAGACGTTACATAGCAGACATTATAAAGAACTTCTTAAGGATAGCGTCGATAGGGAGGGATTTATGATCGCTATTCAAGATAAAGTAATAAAGACTAACAATTACAAAAAATACATACTGAAAGACGTCACAGTGGAAGATAAATGTAGAAAATGTAATTTGAACGGCGAAACAATTGAACATATCGTATCTGGGTGCAAAATGCTTTGTCAAACAGATTATCTTCATAGGCACAACCAAGTTGCAAACATTGTACATCAAAAATTAGCCATGAAGTACAAACTTATAAACACAACCACTGCATATTAGACTACAAATTATATAGCATAGTAAAGACTACAAATTATATTACGACCGGGCAGTTATTACAGACCAAACCATACATCACAATAGACCGGATATTATATTTATTGACAAGAAGAAACAAGAAACGATTTTAATTGATGTTGCCGTCCCTTTATGCCACAATGTAGAGACAACTTGGCGGGAAAAGATAAACAGATATAAGGAATTATCTATTGAAATAAAAAGGTTGTGGAAGCAGAATAATGTAACTGTTATACCGTTAATTATATCAGCAAATGGCATTGTTCCACGTAAACTCCATGACAGTATTAAACTAATTGGTCTCCAACCGAACATATACATCGAGATGCAAAAAGCAATTATTTTGAACAAGTGTAGGATAGTGCGAAAATTTTTGAACTAAGAAGAATGAAGACTTCAAGAAGTTCTCCATCCCGATGGTGGTTTTCGTGGTTTCCACCGTACAAAGAGCGAATGCTGGGATGAGTACAAATCGGCCACGACCGTACATAGCATCCACAGTTCGGTTTGGAAAAAATAATGTGGACAATGATATATTAAGTAGTATAGCCAAATGTGGGCATTTGAGAAGCAGAAGAAGAAGAAGAAGAAGAAGAAGAAGGAGAAGAAGAAGAAGAAGAAGAAGAAGAAGATATATTTAGTAGTTCTAAGTAGATTTTAATAAGGTAAACACATGAAAATACTTGACATTTGTGTCCGTACAACATGTTTTTGCCGGTTTTGACCGAGTTTGTATGTGTTGCAACAATAAAATAATAATAATAATAATAATTATAATAATAACAAAAATAATAATAACAATAATAATAATAATAATAATAATGATCATAAGGTTCGCCTGTGAAAAGCATGACAAATACCGAATACGTACGAAAGATATATTTATAATATTAATATACAATTATTCATTGATTCACCTTTTGTTGTTTAACTGAGTTTACAACATCGGAATACTAGTAGGGGCTCACCTGCGTATAAGAGTTCCACATGTGTGTAAAATTATAAGGTCAAAGGTGGAAACACGCATCACAGTGTTATGGAATAGAGTGCTCAAGATAACAATGAGGATAAGCATGGGATAATGATGAATGATATCAAAGTGTGTATCACATTTAGTGTTAGGGAATAGGGTGCTCAAGATAACAATGAAGGTAAGCATGGGACGATGATGAATGATATCAAAGTGTGCATCACATCTAGTGTTATGCAATAGGGTGCTCAAGATAACAATGAGGGTAAGCATGGGATGATGATGAATGATATCAAAGTGTGCATCACATCATTCGTGACCAGAGTTCGAGTAACTTACAAGGGAAGGGATAGCTTTGTGTGGTTCTAAATGTTAAATTGCGGATAGACACAGATCGATACAACTTAACAAATTTCAATGTAAATTATTTTGCAAAGAATACAATTAACATGGATAGAAAAAGATAACAAGCTAAGGTATGATCATTGTTGTTGATATAACTATTCTAATGCTACCATTTTAGTTCACCAATAATGCAAACACATGATATGTTGGAGTGTTATAGGCATTAAGCCTGTATAAAAGATCCAATATGAATAATGCTAGTGATTCAAGGACTATATTTCACAAGACACAAAGCTTTCATAAGCAAAGACATATTTTCAAACATTACCTGGCAGGCGACGGGAACAATCAATTTCCATTTTAATCCCTTTTTTTCATTTTATTTAATGCCTTTATTGTTAACAGTGAACTGAACTTTACTTACTGAACTTAAATGAAGTTTCATAATACCCTTAGGTACAAACACAAGACCAATCCTTGGCCTTGGAGTACACACTCTTCCTCTTTAGTAATTTTAATTGTGGCTTAATAAATACATAAATACGTTGCTGTTACAGAAATATTGATGTAAAGCAGACAACATTGTTATTTATTACTAGGATGGAATAAATGTGAGGGAGTATCTCCCAATTGCATCCTTGGTCGATACAGCAAATGCACCTTTTCGATTCACATCAATGAAATGTTTCTTTGTTAATAAGTAAGTATATAGCTACTTAACATCACAGGCACTTGAACCTAGGGGTCATCAAAAAGGGGTTATTTTATAATAATGTAATATGCTACATGTCCGGAAATAATACTTACAATACAATATAATGGAATTTTGCTTATAAATCGCACACAATCCAGAAAGAAGGATATTACTTGCACTTACCATGCAATATAATGGTTTTTTTGATTATTAGTCGCATGATGATTTAGCAATTGTTTTTACATATTAAGTTCACATTCCAGAAAGTAGGATTAAATAATGGAATGTTGCTTATAAGTTGAATAATGATTTAGCAACTGTTTTTACATATTTAGTACACATTCCAGAAAGTAGGTTATGAAAGTAGGTGCCAATCGGCTGGAATGGTATATTGAGTGAGGAAAGGATCCAACAGCTTACCTTCGTGAAGTAAGATGACGGATTTGCGAGTTTGAAGTACACATAAAAGACATAAAACAAAACCTCGGTCGAAACGTCTCCCATATCGGTGTGGAAAACAAAGCTAAATAAATAACTTAATGAAATGGAATGAACCATTACTTTGGTTCTTGGTGCTTACACAAGTGCTTTATGTGCGTCACAAGGTTACACTTCATTGTAAACGTTTTTGCACAGTTGGGACACGTGTGTGGTTCTTGGCGACCACAGTCGTGCTTCTTATGCGCATTTAGTTTTTGTTTCATTGAAAACGTTTTGCTACATGTAGAACATTTGTGAGGTTCTTTGCGACCACAGTCGTGCTTCTTATGCGCATTGAGTCTTTGTTTTATTGAAAACGTTTTGCTACATGTAGAACATTTGTGAGGTTCTTTGCGACCACAGTCTTGCTTCTTATGCGTATTTAGTTTATGTTTCATTGAAAACGTTTTGCTACATGTAGAACATTTGTGAGGTTCTTTGCGACCACAGTCGTGCTTCTTATGCGCGTCTAGTTGTTGTTTCAATTGAAAGGTTTTGCTACATGTAGAACATTTGTGACGTTCTTTGCGAATACAGTCATTTTTTATGTGAAATGACAAATGTTTTTTCCGCTTGTAGTTCGCTGGGCAGCCAGGACACTGAAACCTCCTCCCATCCTGCATGCCGCTATCAGGTACAGGATGCCACACGTCACCGGCAACTGCAACACATTAAATATGAGAATGTAATTTTTAAAAAAAATGTAGCACAGCATATTTACCTTTTAATGTTTACATAGTGTTTTGATTGAAACAAGAATAAAGTGTCCCTATATTGTAGGATATAAATAAATCATACATAGAAAGTTTATCTACAAAAGAACGTGAGCAAAGAATATAAAAGATGTATTCCCAGCAACCCATACCAGGGGCAGCATGCTCCCCAGCACCTCCTTGCGGCGAGCTGTCACATCTCACCAGCCTGACTGTGGCGACTGGAAGAGTTGGTGTGGGAGGGGGACCTGTGGGAGAAAGAATACGTGTGACGATACGATGACAATAATACTAGACAACACAGAGACACGTTATTGTTGTAAGTTGATAACATTAGTTATGACAAACTGTTTCATGTAACAAGTGGCAGTGTTAATTCATACTACATTGGAATTTCTAGTTTCCTCCACAGCATGGAGGACACTACTTGTGTTTGCAATGCACCTTGAATACGCCTGCCAACATACGAGCTGATAGTACGAATACAATACAGGAAGCAGAGAATGAAATAGGTTTCAGTTGGCATCTCTCATATATGTCACTACAGCATTACATCTATGACGACAATACCTTCCAAGATAAGCCGTAGCCAGTATCGACAAAAGACACCAGTAGTATTTAATTTTAATCAAAATCCTTTAGCATTGTGATGTTGTATTTACATCATGCCAAACATTGTTAAGCAATACACATTGAAAAGAACGACTCTTAGGTAACAATTAAACAAGTGCATATCAGCCGTTCATTCCTATACATAGTTGAAAAAGTATATTCATAAAAATATCTCATTAAAGAAAAAATTAGTACCAATGCAAAAGGTCGCTATCATAATGCATGTGTACGTTATGTTTCAAAAGTATATACATTATAATAAGAAAGTTTAAGGATACATCAGTATAAAGGATGTAAAAAAAGTCAATTCACTCCATCATAAGAACTTGTATCGTCTTAGTGTGAGGGTTGCATTCAAGAGAGGCTTAGATGCAACAAGTACAGTGTTGCCAATACTTGCATTACTCACCATCAAGGCCAGCATGTCCGACGAATTGAGCCTGAGTCAAGCTTGTAACAGATTCAATCACGGGTTGGACACATTCTGAAACATGATCACAATAGGGGTACAACAAAGTCAATAAAGTAATTCAGATTTAGTATGATATGATTTAGTAAATAAGCAACAAACAAACCATTACAGAGCTACCCCAACCAACACATAAAGGTAGCACATAATACCGCATAAACAAGATACATGCAAGCATAAATTGTCAGAGAGGATACTAATAATGGAAAGCATTGGGAAACCGACATATTATTATATCAAATAAATTACAATAACAAACAAGAATGAAAGCATTTATTCGTCAAGCGTTTAGAGCTGCCCGGTTGACGAAGACGAGCGTGAGTGACGTCACTAGTTCCATGACGTCACAGTTAACTTGATGAGGAGTCTTGAAGCTCATCTCTCCGTCAGTGCAAACACGAGAATAACTTCACGCAAACGTCTTTTGAGTAATCAGGATGATCTTGACCTTATCCATTATGTTGCAGTGCAGACATATGATAGGCGATGCTGGAGTCTCACAGAAAAAGATATTCTGGAGTTTCTATGATTGTAAACTTATCTGGAACAGACAAATTATACAAGTTAAATAAATTGGCAGATATCTAGCAATGGGGCTTTGCACTGCCATATTCTCCCACTCGCAGCGCCAGCGTAGTGCCAGCCCTCAGACAAGGTCTACTTGAAAAAAGGGCTGATTTACCCTTCCAGGAGGCTCTGGACTTGAGCTCGAACTATGGTGGCGCTACTTCTATTTCAATGTCTTTGGCAAAATGCTGCCATCACAGCCTGCTTGATGGGTCAAGTAGACCTTGTCCGCGCTGATTTACCCATCCAGCAGGTCATGGATTTGGGCTTGGACGGTGGTGGCGCATTCTACGTCAAGCTTTGCGTGCAAAGCCCCATTGGTCATTGATATTGACCTTGTTTTAAGACACACCCTTGATTGTATTCTCCCCAAAATTTGGCAAGACCGTAGCGGTAAATGTTTAAACACTATATACAACAAGCATTGCTTACTGTGGCAACGAGAGCGAAAAAAGCTAACAGAAAGAAATTTGTACACATAATGAAAACTGAAATATACCTTATGTTAAAACCGTGCAAATATACCGATCTCTAGTCATATTAGTAAGAATTAAGTATCACCATCTGGCTAGATTAACAGTACACACTATAAGCTACCGTACATGCTAAATTATTCATCCGTCAAGCTCTTCTTTTGTTCACTTGATCTATAATAATAACTAAACAATGACATCCATATAAATGTTGTAATTTCAATTGGATAGAACAATGTATGTAGTGCATATAACGTGAAAGGTGTTGTGTACTCACTATTCAAAATGGTATAGATTCCCCAGACAAGACTAACAATGGGAATTTCCGTGGAAACATCACTAGGATTATTCCTCAGCCTTAATACGAGACCAGTCAAGAGACCAATGCAGATAGTTTACATCAAGATTCTTGAGATGTAAACAGATGCTGTGAGTTAGCCTTGTTAACAGTGTCTGGAACAAATACACGGAGTTAGAATGTGAAACAAGTTACATGAGAACGAATAACAGCCAGCCGACATCCAAGGATTAGGAACTAATAAGTAATCATCATGTTCAAGGCCTAGGTGTTAAACGTACAAAAACGATTTCCGTATTTCTTCTGAATTTGTTTACAATTTTCTTTTTTATGTACACGGTAGGCAAAAATGGACAATGTAAAACAGTGTACCGGTATTCCTCAAAATACAACCAAAGACATCAACAGAGACAGCAACAAGCCTGTTAAGCTTTTCAATTTTTTCCCAATCTCTTCACAAGACAGCGGTAGTTCGTCTACGCGTCTTTAACTCATCGCAGAAGATTCCATGTTACAAACAAACTAAACACATGTTAGCCTCTTGACATCTACAGTCACGCTTCAAGTGAAATGTCAATCCCTAGAGGGGTGGCCTTAATGGGATGGTACTATCATGCAGTTCGTAGACCACCATCTGCGGGACACGAAGGTCAGACTTGATGGCAACAACTGAAATAAGTATGCATTCCATAAAATAAAAAAACTTGATTCTTTCAAAATATATAAAATTGCCAATTCATTCCACAAAGAAAATAACCAAATTTTGTACACTAAAGGTACATAGGGATAATACTGGGATAATACTGTGGTTCTACCATATTTAATGAATGAACAGTACACCATTTATATAGACAGTATATTAAATTTGCATTCGTAAGATTTTAGTCCTAATGCAGATAAAGACAAAATAATAAAACTAATAAAAATAATAATAATAACAACATAATAATAATTATTATTATAATGACAGTAGCAATAACAATACTAATAATAATAATAATAATAATAATAATAATAATAATAATAATAATAATAATAATAATAATAATAATAATAATAATAATAATAATAATAATAATAATAATAATAATAATAATAATAATAATAATAATAATAATAATAATAATAATAATAATAATAATAATAATAATAATAATAATAATAATAACAAAAATAATAATAACAATTATAATAATAATAATAATAATAATAATAATAATAATGATGATAAGGTTCACCTGTGAAAAGCATGACAAATACCGAATACGTACGAAAGATATATTTATAATATTAATATACAATTATTCATTGATTCACCTTTTGTTGTTTAACTGTGTTTACAACATCGGAATACTAGTAGGGGCTCACCTGCGTATTAGAGTTCCACATGTGTGTAAAATTATAAGGTCAAAGGTGGAAACACGCATCACAGTGTTATGGAATAGAGTGCTCAAGATAACAATGAGGATAAGCATAGGATGATGATGAATGATATCAAAGTGTGCATCACATCTAGTGTTATGGAATAGGGTGCTCAAGCAACAATGAGGGTAAGCATGGGACGATGATGAATGATATCAAAGTGTGCATCACATCACAATGTTATGGAATAGGGTGCTCAAGATAACAATGAGGGTAAGCATGGGATGATGATGAATGATATCAAAGTGTGCATCACATTAGAGTGTTATGGAATAGGGTGCTCAAGATAACAATGAGGGTAAGCATGGGATGATGATGAATGATATCAAAGTGTGCATCACATCTAGTGTTATGGAATAGGGTGCTCAAGATAACAATGAGGGTAAGCATGGGATGATGATGAATGATATCAAAGTGTGCATTACATCACAATGTTATGGAATAGGGTGCTCAAGACAACAATGAGGGTAAGCATGGGATGATGATGAATGATATCAAAGTGTGCATCACATTAGAGTGTTATGGAATAGGGTGCTCAAGATAACAATGAGGGTAAGCATGGGACGATGATGAATGATATCAAAGTGTGCATCACATCTAGTGTTAGGGAATAGGGTGCTCAAGATAACAATGAAGGTAAGCATGGGATGATGATGAATGTTATCAAAGAGTGCATCACATCCCAGTGTTATGGAATAGGGTGCCCAAGATAACAATGAGGATAAGCATGGGATTATGATGAATGATATCAAAGTGTGCATCACATCATACGTGACCAGAGTTTGAGTAACTTACAAAAGGAAGGGATAGTTTTGTGTGGTTCTAAATGTTAAATTGCGGATAGACACAGATCGATACAACTTAACAAATTTCAATGTATGTTATTTTGCAAAGAATACATTAACATAAACAGAAAAAGATACAAAACCAAGGTCTGATCATTGTTGTTGATATAACTATTCTACTACTACCATTTTAGTTCACCAATAATGCAAACACATGATGTTGGAGTGTTATAGGCATAAAGCCGCTATAAAAGATCCATAATGAATAATGCTACTGATACAAGGACTATATTTCACAAGTAACAAAGCTTTCATAAGAAAAGATATTTCAAACATCACCTGCAGACGACGGGGAAAATTAACTTTCATTTCATCCTAAATGTTTTTATTTTACTGAAGTTTGATAATACCCATAGGTACAAACACAAGTCTAATCCCTGGACTTAGAGTACACTCTTCCTCTCTAGTAGTTTGAATTGTGGCTTAATAAATACATAGATACGTTGCTGTAACAGAAATACAGATGTGTAGCAGACTATATTGTTATTTATTATTAGGGTAGAATAAATTAAGGGAGTATTTTCCAATTGCATCCTTGGTTGATACAGCAAATGCACCTTTTCCAAACACATCAATAAAAAGTTTCTTTGTTTATAAGTAGGTAAATAGCTACTAATCATCACAGACACATAAATTAACTAAGGGGTCATCACAAAGTGTTAATAATAATGTAATATACTACATGTCCGGAAATAAAACTTACTAGTATACAATATAATGGAATTTTGCTTATTAGTCGCACACAATCCAGAAAGAAAGATTAATTACTTGCACTTACCATGCAATATAATGGTTTTTTTATTATTAGCCGCATGATGATTAAGAAATTGTTTTTACATATTTAGCACACATTCCAGATTTGAAAGAGGGATTTGTTACTTGCACTTACTATGCAATATAATGGAATTTTGCTTATTAGTCGCATAGTGATTAAGCAATTGTTTTAACATATTTAGCACACATTCCAGAATGTAGGATTAAAGGTAGCCACGAGAATTCATGTGGTTGCCTTTCTTACCGTATTGTGAAAATATCTATAACAACCATAGTATTGTAATTGTGTCTTAACAAAAATTGAATTGAATTGAAACCATAAAGGTGAATAAGATAATAAACATATTATCTTTATTATTTTACTACGGTTGCTAGCTTGAAACATGATTATAACACGTATATTTAAGATGGACACCGATCTAAACTTCTCACCACAGGATCCATATAAGAATCATCGGTCAGCTCTACTGATACCTAATGTGTGTCATCGGACAACACCTAACCTTAAATGTTGTGGAAAAGTTGGCCATGTATTGTAGCCTACTTAATTGTTAATAATTAATACCAGTAAGGGAAATTTTGTAATAATCTGACCATTTTTTAATACACGCATGCTCTATGACATGCATAGGGGGAAACCCAGGCAAAGTGGATACCCCGCGAAACGACAAGAAGACGTATTACTGCTAAGGCACCGTTAGATAGCAGCACGCGGCTTTTTCCGTTGTTGCCGCTACCTATACAGCTACGCAAGAAATATAGTTGACGCTGTTCTGATGCCTAGTTTGGATGTTATGCTAAGATATGGGGGTGTTTACTATTTGCCTTACGATTTTTGCAATATATGTCATTGTATATATTAGGTTTTTTACTGAAAGTATTATTATAATTAATAGGTAATCGGCAGCCTTACACTATAACCCCACAGCATATGTAATTGCTATGCCATTATCTGAACGCCAACACTAATGTACAGCCTAATTGGTTTTTTAATGAACTCTTGGAAATTGTGGATAGGGCAAAGCGGGTTAGTTATCCACTAACGCCATATTGGTAGAAGACTCTCTCCGTTGCAACTCCGTTGGTAGATCATATTTTTATGAATGTGACGATTAATCACTAAAACATAAATATGTAGGTTGGTGTCATGAACCAGGATGTACCAGTACCAGTACCACTGTGTATAGGTAAAATTATATTACTATAATATCATAAATGTTATATCCTACTACGGCACTAATGTTAAAGATAAGTAAAATTTAATCTATATTCTACGTCATATTAAGAAGTTTTTTATTTATGTGTGAATTTATTTAGGTTGCTAAGAACTAATATATTATTAATTGTATTAATGTTCAAGCAGTGTCAGGATTTTTTTTAATTTTTCACTTTGCGCCTACGTGGTATTGTCTTTTCCTGTACATTTGGGCAAAGTGAAAATTTTAAAATTTTGTGTTAAAAAAAAACAAACAAAAAATACAAACATCCATGGCACTGATCTGTATTTTTAATGTTGTTAGCGAGTTATTGTGTAATAATGATTAAACTTTTTGTTAAACTTTCAAAACATAAGCATATACGTATTTTATTCCAATCCTTTACATAACCACTTGTCCTGGGTCTCCCATATCGCTGTGAAAAATAAAGCTAAATACATAACTAGATGAAATGAAATGAAACATTACTTCGGTCTTTGGTGCCCACACATGCGCTTTATGTGAGTCACAAGGTTACGCCTCATTGTAAACGTTTTTGCACAAGTAGGACACGTGTGGAGTTGTTGGCGACCACAGTCATCCTTCATATGCGAATACAGACTCTGTATAACTACAAACATTCTAGCACACTTGGGGCATTTGTGTGGTTCTTGGCGACCACAGTCGTGCTTTAAATGCGCACTTAGATTTCGTTTTAATGTAAACGTCTTGTTACATGAATGACATTTGTGACGTTCTTTGAGACCACAGTCGTGCTTCAAATGCGCACTAAGATTTTGTTTCAATGAAAACGTTTTGTTACATGAAGAACATTTGTGACGTTCTTTGCGACTACAGTCATTTCTTATATGAAACGATAAATGTTTTTTCTGCTTGTAGTTCGCGGGGCAGCTAGGACATCGAAACCTCCTCCCACTCTGCATGCCGCTATCAGGTACAGGATGCCACACGTCACCGGAAACTGCAACACATTAAATATGAGAATGTAATTTAAAAAAAAAATGTAGCACAGCATATAAACCTTTTAATGTTTACATAGTGTTTTGATTGAAACTAGAATAAAGTGTCCCTATATTGTAGGATATAAATAAATCATACATAGAAAGTTTATCTACAAAAGAACGTGAGCAAAGAATATAAAAGATGTATTCCCAGCAACCCATACCAGGGGCAGCATGCTCCCCAGCACCTCCTTGCGGCGAGATGTCACATCTCACCAGCCTGACTGTGGCGACTGGAAGAGTTGGTGTTGGAGGAGGACCTGTGGGAGAAAGAATACGTGTGACGATGCGATGACAATAATACTAGACAACTCAGAGATACGTTATTGTTGGAAGTTGACAACATTAGTTATGACAATCTGTTTCATGTAACAGGTGGCAGTTTTAATTCATACTTCATTGGAACTTTTTGTTCCTTGCATAGTACGGAGGACACTACCCGTGTTTGCAATGCACCTTGACAACGCCTGCCAACATACGAGCTGATAGTACCACTACCATACAAGAAGCAGAGCACGAAATAGGTTTAAGTTGGCATCTCTCAAATATGTCAATACAGCATTGCCAGTATCGAACCAAGACACGAGTAATATTTAATATTCCCCATATCATTAGAAACATCATAAAAATCCTTCCGCATTGTAATGTTGTATTTACATCATGCCTAACATTGTTAAACAATACACATTGAAATAGACAAGTCTTAGGTAGCAACGAAACAAGTGCATATCAAACGTTCATTCCTATACATAGATGCCAAGTGAAATCATAAAAAAAATCTTATTTAAGAAAAAATTAGTACCAATGCAAAAGGTGATATTAAAATGCACACGAACGTTATTTTTCAATTAGTATATACATTATAATAAGGAAGTTCCAGGATAAAACTGTATTAAGGATTTAAGAAAAGTCAATTCACACCATCACAAGAACTTGTATCGTCTTTCTGAGGGTTGCATTCAAGAGATGAATAGATGCAACAAGTACGGGGTGGCCAATACTCGCATCACTCACCATCAAGGCCGGCATGTCTGTCGAATTGAGTCTGGGTCGAGCTTCTAACAGATTCTATCAAAGGTTGGACACATTCTGAAACATGATCACAATAGGGGTAAAACAAAGTGAATAAAGTAATAACAATTTAGTATGATATGATTTGGTAAATAAGCAACAAACAAACCAGTACAGAGCTACCCCAACAACTACATACAAGTAGCACATAATACCGCATAAACAAGATACATACAAGCATAAATTGACAACGAGGATACTAATAATGGAAAGCATTAGGGAAACGACATTATTATTTCTTAAAAAATACAATAACAAACACGAATGAATGCATTTATTCGTCAAGCGTTTAGAGCCGCTCGGTTGACAAAGACGAGCGTGAGTGACGTCAAGAGTTCCATGATGTCAGAGTTAACTTGATGAGGAGTCTTGAAGCTCATCTCTCCGCCAGTGCTAACACACCCGTCATTTGTGCAATCAGGATCATCTTGATTCATCTTGAAAAATTCAGTATGATACAGGTAAATAAGTAACACATGATTCAGATTTCAGATAATTTTATTCTCACACAGAAACTTTTACTCAAAAGTGCCTATTTTAAATAAAGTTGGTGAAGCCCGCCGAGTCATGAAGACTTGAGTGAAGGCCATTTACAAAATAGTGTAGAATAATAATTTTGTCAGATGGAGACAGTAAGCATACTTGAAGGGAAAACAAGCCATTACAGAGCAACCCCAAACCACCACATAAGATTTGTATATACTATACTTGGCCCTAGATTACCTAACATATGCTTTTATCACAGGCAAGGCACTCGTAGCCAACCCGAGATTAATCCTGCAAAAACCGATCACTGATTGGCTATGATCCTGATGCCTCTGACAAAAGGATGTATAGGGTAGTCTTTGGACAACTATGACAATGAGGATATACTACGTAATAATGGAGACCAACAAGAGACCCATCATATTTCGCTTTATTAAATATAGTAACAAACAAGAATGAAAGCATTTATTCGTCAAACGTTTAGAGCTGCTTGGTTGACGAAGACGAGCGTGAGTGACGTCACGAGTTCCATGACGTCACAGTTAGCTTGACGAGGAGTCTTGAAGCTCATCTCTCCGTCAGTGCAAACACGAGAATAACTTCACGCAAACGTCTTATGTGTAATCAGGATGATCTTGACCTTATCCATTATGTTGCAGTGCAGCCATATGATAGGTGATGCTGGAAACTCACAGAAAAAGATATTCTGGAGTTTCAATGATTGTTAAAACAACATCTGGAACAAACAAATTATACAAGTAAAATAAATTGGCAGATATCTAGCAATTGGTTATTAATGTCGTATTTGTTGAAATACACTTGATTGTATTCTCTACACATAGTAATCAAAACCGAGCGGTAAATGTTTTAAACACTATATTAAACCAGCATTGCTTACTGTGGCAAGGAGAGCAATTGAAAGCCAACAGAAAGAAACTTGTACACATCATAAAGAGGAAAATATACCTAATGTTAAAACCATGCAAATATGCTGATCTCTAGTCACATTTGTAAGAGTTTAGTATCACCATCTGGCTAGATTAACACTTAACACTATAAAATACCGTATATGCTAAATTATTCATCCGTCCGGTTGTTATTTTGTTCAGTAGATCCATAATAATTACTAAACAATGACATCCATACTAATGTGGTAATTTCAATTGCATAGCACGACGTATGTAGTGCATACAAAGTGAAAGGTGCTGTGTTCTCACTATTCGGAATGGTGAATGCATCCCCTGACAAGACTAACAATGGTTATTTTCGTGGAACATCACTAGGATTATACCTCAGAATTAATACGAGACGAGGCCAGTCAAGATACCAATCCAGTTAGTTTACATCGAAATTCTTGCGATGTTAACAGATGCTGTAAGTCAGCCATGTTTACAGTGTCTGGAACAAATACACAGAGTTAGAATGTGGGACAAGTTACATGAGTATGAATAACAGCCAGCCAACATCCAAGGATTAGGAGCTCATAAGTAATCATCATGTTCAAGAACATCAGTTTCAATAGATAAAGGCCTAGGTGTTAAATGTACCAAAATGATTACCGTATTTCTCCTGAATTTGTTACCAATTATCTTTTATAGGTAGCCTACCCGGTAGGCACAAAACGGACAGTGTAAGACACTGTATTTCCCAAAACACAACCTAAGAAATCAACAGAGACAACAAAAAGTCTGTCGAGCTTTTAAGTTTCTTGTCACATGCTTTATTTTAATAATAATAATAATAATAATAATAATAATAATAATAATAATAATAATAATAATAATAATAATAATGATAAGGTTCAGCAGTAAAAAGCACGACAAATACGTTTGAAAGTTATATTTAAAATATATATTTATTCAATTATTCATTGATTGTTGATTGTGTTTATAACATCAAACTGCCAGTTGAGGTTCACCTGCATATAAGAGTTCCCCACGTGTATAACAAGGTGAGTGATAAACCCAAGCAAGGATAAAATTATAAGGTCAAAGGTGGAAGCACGAATCACAGTGTTATGGAGAGGGTGCTCAAGATAACGATAAGGGTAGGCATGGGATGATGATGAATGATATCATAGAGTGCATCACATCTAGTGTTATGGAATAGGGTGCTCAAGATAACAATGAGGGTAAGCATGGGATGATGATGAATGATATCAAAGTGTGCATCACATCACGGTGTTATGGAATAGGGTGCTCAAGATAACAATGGGGGTAAGCATGGGATGATGATGAATAATATCAAAGTGTGTATCACATCATACGTGACCAAAGTTGAAGTAACTTACAACAAGAAGGGAACAATTGCGGGATGTATTTAATGGCTACAGCGAGAAACAGATCGATACAACTTAACCAATTTTATTGTATGTTATTTTGCAAAGAATACACTTAAATGGACAGAAAAAGATACAAAACTAAAGTCTGATCATTGTTGTGGATATGACTATTCCAATGCCACATTTTAATTCACCAATAATGGGAGCACATGGTATGTTGGGAGTGTTATAGGCATAAAGCCGGTATACAAGATCTTATAGGAATAATGCTAGTCATACAAGGACTAAATTTTACCAGAAAATAAGATTACATAAGCAAAGGCAATTCAAACATCACCTGCAGGCGACGGGGACAATCAATTTCTATTTCATCCCAATTGTTTTCATTTTACTGAAGTTTGATTATACCTATAGGTACACACACAAGGCCAATTCTTGGCCTTAGAGTACACCCTCTTCCTTTTTAGTTCTTTGAATTGTGGCTTAATACATACAGTGCTGCTCCAGAAATCAGGACTTGTTACTCATTATGAGGGTAGAATAAATGTGGGAGACTATCTCCCATTGCATCCTGCTTGATACACCAAATGCACTTTTTCCAAAAACCACAAGAAATATATTTATTGCTTTAGAAGTAAGTAAATAGCTACTAATTATCCCAAACACTTAAACTTAGGGGTCATCACAAAGTAACTATAATAATTTAATATGCTATGTGTCTGGTAATAAAACTTACTATGCAATATAATGGAATTTTGCTTGTTAGTCGCATTTGATTAAGCAATTGTTCATGTATACATATTTATGACAAATTCCTGAAAGAAGGATTAATGAAACCATTAAGGTGAATAAGATAATAAACATATCGATATAATTTTACTACCTTTGCTAGCCAGAAACATGTTTTACACGTATATTTAAGATGGACACCGATCAAAACATCTCACCACAGGTTCCATATTAGAATCGTCTGTCAGCTCCACTGAAACCTAATGACTGTTGTCAGAAAACACCTAACCTTAAAAGTAGTCGAGAAGTTGGCCATGTTTTGTACTCAATTGTAAATAACAAAAACCGGAAGAAAGTTTTGTAAAAATCTGACAATTTATAATACACGCATGCTTTATGACATGCAAAGAGGGAACGCTGGCCAAGTGGATACCCCGGCAACGAGAATAAGACGTATTACGACTGCTAGTCACCGTTAGATAGCAGCACGCGACTTTTTCCGTTGTTGCCGGTACCTACACAGCTATGCGAGAAACACTTTTTTACGCTGTTCTGATACCAAATTGAGACCAAATTGAAACCAAACATGAGAACGAATAACAGCCAACCGACATCCCAGGAATAAATTCTTATAAGTAAATATCAGGTTCAAGAAAAACAGTTTAAATAAATGAAGGCCTTGGTGTTAAATGTAGGTACCCAAATAATTACCAAAATATTAAAGGATGAGAATAATGATGAATGTGATCAAAGTGTGCATAACACCAGAGTGTTATGGAATAGTGTGCGCAAGATAACAATGAGGGTAAGCATGGGATGATGATGAATGATATCAAAGTGTGCATCACATCACAGTGTTATGAAATAGGGTGCTCAAGATAACAATGAGGGTAAGCATGGGATGATGATGAATGATATCAAAGTGTGCATCACATCTAGTGTTATAGAATAGGATGCTCAAGATAACAATGAGGGTAAGCATGGGATGATGATGAATGATATCAAAGTGTGCATCACATCAAGTGTTATGGAATAGGGTGCTCAAGATAACAATGAGGGTAAGCATGGGATGATGATGAATGATATCACAGTGTGCATCACATCACAGTGCTATGGAAAGGGTGCTCAAGATAACAATGGGGTAAGCATGGGATGATGATGAATGATATCAAAGTGTGCATCACATCTAGTGTTATAGAATAGGATGCTCAAGATAACAATGAGGGTAAGCATGGGATGATCATGAATGATATCAAAGTGTGCACCACATCTAGTGTTATAGAATAAGGTGCTCAAGATAACAATGAGGATAAGCATGGGATGATGATGAATGATATCAAAGTGTGCATCACATCTAGTGTTATAGAATAAGGTGCTCAAAATAACAATGAGGGTAAGCATGGGATGATGATGAATGATATCAAAGTGTGCATTACATCACAGTGTTATGGAATAGGGTGCTCAAGATTACAATTAGGGTAAGCATGGGATGATGATGAATGATATCAAACTGTGCATCACATCAAAGTGTTATGGAAGAGGGTGCTCAAGGTTACAATAAGGGTATGCATGGGATGATGATGAATGATATCAAAGAGTGCATCACATCATACATTACCAAAGTTAAAGTAATCCTGACAAAAAGAAGGGATAGCTTTGTGTGGTTATAATTGTTTAATTGTGGAATGGGATTAAGGGCTACAGCTAGACACAGATTGATACAACTTAACCAATTTGAATAAATGTTATTTTGCAAAGAATACACTTAAATGGAAAGAAGAAAAAAACAAAACTAAGGTCTGATCATTGTTGTTGATATAACTCTTCAAATGACACCATTTTAATTCACCAATAATGCAAACACATGATATGTTGGAGTGTTATAGGCGTAAAGCCGGTATACAAGATACAATATAAACAATGCTAGTGTTTCAAGGACAAAACTTTCACAAGAAACAAAGATTGCATAAGCAAAGACATTTTAAACACCGCCTGAAGGTGACAGGGAAAATTTATTTCCATTACATTCCCATTGTTTTCACTTTAATGAAGTTTGATATTACCCATAGGTACAAACACAATTCCAATTCTTGGCCTTAGAGAAAAAACTCTTAGCTTAAGATTGCTAAGAACTATTATACGTACTTAGTAATTGTATTTGTGTTTAAACTCTGAAAGAATGTTTTTTCATTATTCACTTTGCCCTTACGTGTTATTATTCACTTTGCCCGTTCTTTTGGGCAAAGTGGATAATACAAAAAAATTTGGTTAAAAACTAAACAAACAAAAATTACAAACATCCATTGCACTTATCTGTATTTCTAATGTTGTAACCAGTGAGTTACTGTGTAATAATAATTAAATTGTTTGTTTAACTTTTGAAACATAAGCATATTTTTATTCTAAACCTTATCATATCCACTTTGCCTGTAACTCCCATATCGATGAAAAAAAGAGAGCCAAATAAATAAATAACGAAATGAAATGAAACATTACTTCGGTTCTTGGTGCCCACACACGTGATTTATGTGCCTCACAAGGCTAGACCTCATTGTAAACGTTTTTGCACAAGTAGGGCACGTGTGGGGTTGTTGGCGACCACAGTTATTCTTCATATGCGAATTCAGACTCTGTTTAACTACAAACATTCTGGCACACTTGGGACATTTGTGCGGTTCTTGGCGACCACAGTCGTGCTTTAAATGCACAAATAAACCTTGTTTAAATGCAAACGTTTTGTTACAAGAATGACATTTGTGACGTTCTTTGCGACCACATTCGTGCTTTAAATGCACAAATAAACCTTGTTTAAATGCAAACGTTTTGTTACAAGAATGACATTTGTGACGTTCTTTGCGACCACATTCGTGCTTTAAATGCGCATCTAGATTTTGTTTTAATGCAAACGTTTTGTTACATGAATGACATTTGTGACGTTCTTTGCGACCACATTCGTGCTTCTTATGGGACATAAGATTTTTTTTCATTGCAAACGTTTTGTTACATGTAGAACATTTGTGAGGTTCTTTGAGACCACAGTCGTGCTTCAAATGCCAATTGAGGTTTTGTTTTAATGTAAACGTTTTGTTGCAGGATGGACATTTGTGTCGTTCCTTGCGACCACAGTCATTATTCATATGACGCGTTAAATTTTTTTTCTGCTTGTAGCTCGAGGGGCAGCCTGGACACTGAAACCTCCTCCCACCTAGCATGCCGCTATCAGGTACAGGACGCCACACGTCACCGGCAACTGCAACACATTAAATATGACAATGTAATTTTTAAAAAAAATGTAGCACAACATATTTACCTTTTAATGTTTACATAGTGTTTTGATTGGAACTAGAATAAAAAGTCCCTATATTGTAGGATATAAATAAATCATACAAAGAAAGTTTATCTACAAAAGAACGTGAGCAAAGAATATAAAATATGTATTCCCAGCAACCCATACCCGTTGCAGCGCGCTCCCCAGCACCTCCTAGTGGCGAGCTGTCACATCTCACCAGCCTGACTGTGGCGACTGGAAGAGTTGGTGTGGAAGAGGGATCTGTGAGAGAAAGAATACGTGTGACGATACGATGACGATAATACTAGACAACACAGAGACACGTTATTCTTGTAAGTTGATAACATTAGTTTTGACAATCTGTGTCAAGTATCACGTAGCAGTTTTAATTCATACTACATTGGAACTTCTTGTTCCTTCCAGAGTACGAAGGACACTATACGTGAGTGCAATGCACATTGACAACGCCTGCCAACATCCGAGCTGATAGTACCACTACCATACAGGACGCAGAGAACTCATATATGTCATACAGCATAACATCTATGACGACAATACCTTCCAAGATAAAGCGTAGCCAGTATCGAAAAAAAGACAAGAGTAATATTTAATATTCCCCATATCAATAGAAACATCAGTAAAATCCTTCAGCATTGTAATGTTGTATGTACATCATGCTAAACATTGTGAACAATACTCATTGTAAAGGACTAAGGTAGCAATTAAACAAGTGCATATCAGACATTATTCCTATACATAGTTGCCAAAAGAAATCATAAAAATATCACATTAAAGAAAAAATTAGTACCAATGCAAAAGGTCGTTATCATAATGCATGTGTACGTTATGTTTCAATTAGTATATACATTAAATAAGAAAGTTCCAGGATAAATCAGTATTAAGGATTTAAGAGAAGTCAATTCACTTCATCAAAAGAACTTGTATCGTCTTAGTGTGAAGGTTGCATTCAAGAGAGGAATAGATGCAACAAGTACACTGTTGCCAATACTCGCATCACTCACCATCAAGGCCAGCATGTCCGTCGGTTTGAGTCTGAGTCAAGCTTGTAACAGATTCTATCACGGGTTGGACACATTCTGAACATAGTAACAAAAGGGCTAAAGAAAAAGTAAATGTAATAAACCTTCAGTATGATACGATTTGGTAAATAAGCGACAAAAAAACCATTACAGAGAAACTTCAACAAACACATAAAAGTAGCACATAATACTGCATAAACAAGAAACATACGAGCATAAATTGACAACAAGGATACTAATAAAAGAAAGCATTTGGAAATCAACATATTATTATTTCTAATAAAATACAATAACAATCTTGAATAAATGCATTTATTCGTCAATCGTTTAGAGCTGCTTGATTGACGAAGACGAGCGCGAGTGATGTCAAGAGTTCGATGACATCACAGTTAACTTGACGAGGAGTCTTGAAGCTCATCTCTCCGCCAGTACTAACACAACCGTCATTTCTGCAATCAGGATCATCTTGACATAATCCAGTATGTTTCAGTGCAGACATAAGATAGTTGATGCTGGAAACTCACAGAAAAAAATATTCTGGAGTATAAGTGACTCTTAACGTATCTGAAACAAAGAAATTATTCAAGTAAAATAAATTCGAAGATATCTAGGAATTGGTCATTGATAACGACCTTGTTTTAATACACACACAAAAACTTGTCAAGACCGTAGCGGTATATGTTTTAAACACTATATACAACAAGCATTGCTTACTGTGGCAAGGAGAGCGAAAGAAAGCCAACAGAAAGAAAATTGTACACATAATCAAGAGTGACATATACCAAGTGTTAAAACCATGCAAATATGCCGATCTCTAGTCACAATTGTAAGAGTTTAGTATCACCATCTGGCTAGATAAACACTACATAAACTACCGTTTATGCTTAGTTATTCATCCGCCAAGCTGCTATTTTGTTCAGTAGATCCATAATAATTACTAAACAATGACATCCATACTAATGTGGTAGTTTCAATTGTATAGCACAACGTATGTAGTGCATACAAAGTTAAAGGAACTGTGTACTCACTATTCAAAAATGAAAACGATTCCCCAGACAAGACTAACAATGGGTATTTCCGTGGACACATCACTAGGATTATACCTTAGCCTTAATACGAGGCCAATCAAGAGACCAATTAAGTTATTTTACATCAAGATTCTTGAGATGTAAACAGATGCTGTGAGGCAGCCTTGTGAACAGTGCCTGAAACAAATATACAGAGTTAGAATGTAGAACAAGTAACATGAGAACCAATTACAGCAAGCCGACATCCAAGGATTAAAAACTTATAAGTAAAAATCATGTTCAAGAAAATCAGTGTAAATAAATGAAGGCCTTGGTGTTAAATGTAGCCAAATAATAACCAAAATATTTAAGAATGGGGCTTATGATGAATGATATCCAAGTGTGCATCACATCTAGTTTTATGGAATAGGGTACTCAAGATAACAATAAGGGTAAGCATGTGATGATGATGAATGATATCGAAGTGTGCATCACATTTAGTTTTATGGAATAGGGTGCTCAAGATAACAATGAGGGTAAGCATGGGATGATGATGAATGATATCAAAGTGTGCATCACATCTAGCGTATGGAATAGAGTGCTCAAGGTAACAAGGAGGGTAAGCATGGGATGATTATGAATGATATAAAAGTGTGCATCACATCACAGTGTTATGGAATAGGGTGCTCATGGTAACAATAAGGGTACATCGGATGATGATGATGATGATGATTAAAAAGTGTGCATCACATCTAGTGTTATGGAATAGGGTGCTCAAGAAAACAATGAGGGTAAGCATCGGATGATAATGAATGATATCAAAGTGTGTATCACATCACAGTGTTATTAAATAGGGTGCTCAAGAAAACAATGAGGGTAAGCATGGGATGAATGATAATGAATGATATTAAAGAGTGCATCACATCATATGTGACCAAAGTTAAAGTAATTCTTACAAAAAGAAGGGATAGCTTTGTGTGGTTCTAAATGTTAATGTGCGGAATGGGATTAAGGGATAATGCTAGACACAGATCGATACAACTCAACAAATTTCAATGTATGTTATTTTGCAAAGAATACACTTGAATTGACAGAAAAAAATACAAAACTAAGGTCTGATTATCAATGAGGATATAACTTTTCTAATGATACCATTTTAGTTCACCAATAATGCAAACACATGATATATTGGAGGGTTATAGGCATAAAGCCGGTATACAAGATACAATATGAACGATGCTAGTGTTTCAAGGACAAAACTTTCACAAGAAACAAAGATTGCATAAGCAAAGACATTTCAAACACCACCTGAAGGCGACAGGGCAAATTAATTTCCATTAAATTCCCATTGTTTTCACTTTAATGAAGTTTGATATTACCCATAGGTCCATCACAATTCCACGGCCTTAGAGTACACACTCAAAGCTTAAGATTGCTTAGAACGAATATACGTACTAAGTAATTGTATTTGTGTTTCAGCAATGAAAGAATGTTTTTTCATTATTCACTTTGCCCTTACATGTTATTATTCACTTTGCCTGTACTTTTGGGCAAATTGGATAATTTAATTTTTTTTTGTAAAAAACTAAACAAACAAAAATTACAAACATCCATTGCACTTATCTGTATTTCTAATGTTGTAAACAGTAAGTTACTGTGTAATAATAATTTAAATTGTTTGTTTTACTTTTGAAACATAAGCATATTTTATTCTTAACCTTAACATATCCACTTTGCCTGGATCTCCCATATCCATTAAAAAAAGAGAGCTAAATTAATAGTGAAATGAAATGAAACATTACTTCGTTTCTTGGTGCCCACATATGTGGTTTATGTGCCTCACAAGGCTAGACCTCATTGTGAACGTTTTTGCACAAGTAGGACACGTGTGGGGTTGTTGGCGACCACAGACATCCTTCATATGCGAATACAGACTCTGTTTAACTACAAACATTCTGGCACACTTGGGACATTTGTGGGGTTCTTGGCGACCACAGTCGTGCTTTAAATGCACATTTAGACTTTGTTTCCATGCAAACGTTTTGTTACAAGAACTACATTTGTGAGGTTCTTTGCGGCCACAGTCGTGCTTTAAATGCACATTTAGACTTTGTTTCCATGCAAACGTTTTGTTACATGAACTACATTTGTGAGGTTTTTTGCGACCACAGTCGTGCTTCAAATGCGAACTAAGGTCTCTTTTTAATGAAAACGTTTTGTTGCAGGAAGGACATTTGTGACGTTCTTTGCGACTACAGTCATTTTTAATGTGAAATAAAAGATTGTGTTTCTGCTTGTAGCTCGAGGAGCAGCCAGGACACTGAAACCTCCTCCCACACTGCACGCCACTATCAGGTACAGGATGCCACACGTCACCGGCAACTGCAACACATTAAATATGAGAATGTAAATATAGATTCAAAATGTAGCAAGGCATATTTACCTAATAATGTTAAAATAGTGTTTTGATTGTAACTAAAATAAAGTATCCCTATTTTGTACCAATATTGTCCCTTTATTGTGGCTGATATAATAAATCATTCATAGAAAGTTTATCTACAAAAGAACCTGAGCTAAGAATATAGAAGATGTATTCCCAGCACCCCATACCAAGTGCAGCGTGCTCCCCAGCACCTCCTAGCGGCAAGCTGTCACATCTCACCAGCCTGACTGTGGCGACTGGAAGAGTTGGTGTGGGAGGGGGACCTGTGGGAGAAAGAATACGTGTGACAATACGATGACGATAATACTAGACCACACAGAGACACGTTATTCTTGTAAGTTGATAACATTAGTTATGACAATCTGTTTCATGTAACACGTTGCAGTTTTAATTCATACTACATTGGAACTTCTAGTTTCCTCCACAGCATGGAGGACACTACCCGTGTTTGCAATGCACCTTGACAACGCCTGCCAACATACGGGCTGAGAGTACCACTACAATACAGGAAGCAGAGAATGAAATAGGTTTCAGTTGGCATCTCTCATATATGTCACTACGGCATGACATCTATGATGGCAATACCTTCTTAGATAAACCGTTGCCAGTATCGACGGAAGACACGAGTAGTATTTAATTTTAATCAAACTCCTTCAGTATTGTGATGTTGTATTTAAATCATGCCAAAAATTGTAAAACAATACACATTGTAAAGGACGAGTCTTTGGTAGCAATTAAACAAGTGCATATCAAACGTTCATTCCTATACGAAGTTGCCAAGTAAAATCATAAAAAAATCTTTTTAAAGAAAAAATGAGTACCAATGCAAACGGTCAATATCAAAATGCATGTATACGTTATGTTTCAATATGTATATACATAATAATATGAAAGTCGAAGGATAAAACAATATTAATGGTTTAAGAAAAGTCAATTGACTCACTCCATCATAAGAACTTGTATCCTCTTAGTGTGAGGGTTGCATTCAAGAGAGGCATAGATGCAACAAGTACAGTGTTGCCAATACTCGCATCACTCACCATCAAGGCCAGCAAGTCCGTCGAATTGAGTCTGAGTCAAGCTTGAAACAGATTCTATCACAGGTTGGACACATTCTGAAACATGATCACAATAGGGGTAAAACAAAGTGAATAAAGTAATACAAATTTAGTATGATATGATTTGGTAAATAAGCAACAAACAAACCATTACAGAGCTTCCCCAAACAACACATAAAGGAAGCACATAATACCGCATAAACAAGATACATGCAAGCATAAATTGTCAGCGAGGATACTAATAATGGAAAGCATTGGGAAACCGACATATTATTATTTCAAATAAAATACAATAACAAACAAGAACGAAAGCAGTTATTCGTCAAGCGTTTTGAGCTGCTCGGTTGACGAAGACGAGCATTAGTGACGTCACGAGTTCCATGACGTCACAGTTAACTGGATGAGGAGTCTTGAAGCTCATCTCTCCGCCAGTGCTAACACGAGAATTACTTCAAACAAACGTCTTTTGTGTAATCAGGATGATCTCAAAATATCCATTTTGATGCAGTGCGGATATAAGATAGGCGATGCAGGAAACTCACAGAAAACGATATTCTGGAGTTTCAATGATAACTTATCTGGAACACACAAATTATACAAGTTAAATAAATTGGCAGATATCTAGCAATTGGTTATTGATATTGATCTTGTTGAAATACACAACCTTGATTGTATTCTCTACAAAAACTTGTCAGACCATAGCGGTATATGTTTTAAACACTAAATACAACAAGTATTGCTTCCTGTGGCAAGGAGAGCGAAACAAAGCCAACAGAAAGAAACTTGTACACATAATAAAGAGTGAAATAAACCTTTATGCCGATTTCTAGTCACATTTGTTAGAGTTAAGTATCAGCATCTGGCTAGATTACCACTTCACACTATAAACTACCATATATGCAAAATTATGTATCCGTTAAGCTGTTACTTAGTTCACTAGATCCATAATAATTACTAAACAATGACATCAATACTAGTGTGGTAATTTCAATTGCATAGCACAACGTATGTTGTGCATACAACGTGAAAGGTGCTGTGTACTCACTATTCAAAATGGTGAACGATTCCCCAGACGAGACCAACAATGATTATTTCCATTGGCAGATCACAAGGATTATACCTCAGCCTTAATACGTGACCAGTCAAGAGACCAATGCAGTTAGTTTACATCAAGATTCTTGAGATGTAAACAGATGCTGTGAGTCAGCCTTGTTAACAGTGTCTGGAACAAATACACAGAGTTAGAATGTGAAACAAGTTACATGAGAACGAATAACAGGCAGCCGACATCGAAGGATCAGGAACTAATAAGTAATCATCATGTTCAAGAAAATCAGTTTAACAAGATTAAGGCCTTAATGTTAAACGTACAAAAACGATTACTGTATTTCTCCTGAATTTTTGTACAGTTTTCTTATTCATGAACACGGTAGGCACAAAATGGACAGTGGAAAAAAGTGTATTTCCCAAAAAACAAACAAAGACATCAGTAGAGACAACAACAAGCCTGTTTAGCTTATAAATTTCTTTTCACATGCTTTACAAGGCAGCCGTAGTCCGTCTTCGGGTCTTTAACTCATCGCAGAAGATTCCGTTTTACAAACAAACTAATCACATGTTGTCCTCTTGACACCCACAGTCACGCTTCAGGTGAAATGTCAATCCCTAGAGAGCTGGATGATGGGATGGTTCTATCATGCAGTTCGTAGCCCACCATCTTTGGGAACGGAAGGTCAGACTTAATCGCAACAACTGAAACTAGAATGCATTCCACAAAATAAAAGATCTTGATTCTTACAAAATGTATAAAATTGCGAATTCATTCCAAAGAAAATACCAAGTTTTGTAGACTCAAGGTATAAGAGCATAACACTTAGATCAATGTTCTACCTTTTTAATTAATGACCAGTGTAACATTTATAAAGACGAAACATTAAACTTACATTAGTAAGATTTCGGTCCTGTTGCAGACATAAACATAATAATAGTTATAATAAAAATAATAATAATAAAATAGATAATAATAATAATAATAATGATAAGGTTCACAAGTAAAAAGCATAACAAATACGATTGAAAGATTTTTAAAATATATATTTATTCAATAATTTATTGATTGTTGATTGTGTTTATAACAACAAACTGCCAGTTGAGGTTCACCTGCATGTAAGAGTTCCCCACGTGTATAACAAGGTGAGTGATAAACCCAAGCAAGGATAAAATTATAAGGTCAAAGGTGGAAGCACGAATCACAGTGTTATGGGATAGGGTGCTCAAGATAACAATAAGGGTAAGCAAAGGATGATGATGAATGATATCAAAGTGTGCATCACATGTAGTGTTATGGAATAGAGTGCTAGAGATAACAATGAGGGTAAGCAAAGGATGATGATGAATGATATCAAAGTGTGAATCACATCTAGTGTTATGGAATAGGGTGCTCAAGATAACATTTAGGGTAAGCATGGGATGATGATGAATAATATTAAAGTGTGCATCACACCTAGTGTTATGGAATAGGGTGCTCAAGATAACATTTAGGGTAAGCATGGGATGATGATGAATAATATTAAAGTGTGCATCACACCTAGTGTTATGGAATAGGGTGCTCAAGATAACAATAAGGGTAAGCATGGGATGATGATGAATGATATCAAAGCTTGCATTACATCTAGTGTTATGGAATTGGGTGCTAAAGATAACAATGAGGGTAAGCATGGGACAATGATGAATGATATCAAAGTGTGCATAACACCTAGTCTTATGGAATAGGGTGCTCAAGATAACAATAACGGTAAGCATGGGTAGATGATGAATAATATCAAAGTGTGAATCACATCTAGTGTTATGGAATAGGGAGCTCAAGATAACAATGAGGGTAAGCATGGGATGATGATGAATGATATCAAAGCTTGCATTACATCTAGTGTTATGGAATTGGGTGCTAAAGATAACAATGAGGGTAAGCATGGGACAATGATGAATGATATCAAAGTGTGCATCACACCTAGTGTTATGGAATAGGGTGCTCAAGATAACAATAACGGTAAGCATGGGATGATGATGAATAATATCAAAGTGTGAATCACATCTAGTGTTATGGAATAGGGAGCTCAAGACAACATTGAGGGTAAGCGTGGGATGATGATGAATGATATCAAAGTGTGCATCACATCATTCGTGACCAGAGTTCGAGTAACTTACAAGGGAAGGGATAGCTTTGTGTGGTTCTAAATGTTAAATTGCGGATAGACACAGATCGATACAACTTAACAAATTTCAATGAATATTATTTTGCAAAGAATACATTAACATGGATAGAAAAAGATACAAAACTAAGGTATGATCATTGTTGTTGATATAACTATTCTAATGCTACCATTTTAGTTCACCAATAATGCAAACACATGATATGTTGGAGTGTTATAGGCATTAAGCCTGTATAAAAGATCCAATATGAATAATGCTAGTGATTCAAGGACTATATTTCACAAGAAACAAAGCTTTTATGAGCAAAGACATTTCAAACATTACCTGACAGGCGACGGGAACAATCAATTTCCATTTTATTCCCTTTTTTTTCATTTTATTATTATGCCTTTATTGTTAACAGTGAACTGAACTTTACTTACTGAACTTTACTGAAGTTTCATAATACCCTTAGGTACAAACACAAGTCCAATCCTTGGCCTTGGAGTACACACTCTTCCTCTCTAGTAGTTTGAATTGTGGCTTAATAAATACATAAATACGTTGCTGTTACAGAAATATTGATGTGAAGCAGACTACATTGTTATTTATTACTAGGGTAGAATAAATGTGAGGGAGTATCTCCCAATTGCATCCTTGGTCGATACAGCAAATGCACCTTTTCGATTCACATCAATAAAATGTGTCTTTGTTAATAAGTAAGTATATAGCTACTTAACATCACAGGCACTTGAACCTAGGGGTCATCACAAAGGGGTTATTTTATAATAATGTAATATGCTACATGTCCGGAAATAAAACTTACAATACAATATAATGGAATTTTGCTTATAAATCGCACACAATCCAGAAAGAAGGATATTACTTGCACTTACCATGCAATATAATGGTTTTTTTGATTATTAGTCGCATGATGATTTAGCAATTGTTTTTACATATTTAATTCACATTCCAGAAAGTAGGATTAATTACTTGCACTTACTATGCAATATAATAGAATGTTGCTTATAAGTCGAATAATGATTTAGCAACTGTTTTTACATATTAAGTACACATTCCAGAAAGTAGGTTATGAAAGTAGGTGCCAATCGGCTGGAATGGTATTTTGAATGAGGAAAGGATTCGACCGAGGTCTTGCTCGAGTGAGCAAGACCTCGGTCGAAACGTCTCGTTATATTTTGTTTTATGTCTTCTATGTGTACTTCAAACTCGCAAATCCGTAATCTTACTTCACGAAGGTAAGCTGTTGGATCCTTTCCTCACTCAATATTTCAGAAAGTAGGATTAAAGGTGGCCACGAAAACACATGTGGTATTCTCACTTACTCTCTTGTGAAATATCTATAAGAAAATTGTATTGTAATCGTGTCTTAATAAAAATTTAATTGAATTGACACCATAAAGGTGAATAAGATAATAATATTCACATTATTAACATTATTTTACTACGGTTGCTAGCTAGAAACATGATTTACACGTATATTAAAGATGGACACAGATCTAAACTTTTCCCCACAGGTTCCATATTAGAATCATCTATCAGCTCCATTATACCTAATGAGTGTCGTCAGACAACACCTAACCTAAAACGATGTGCAAAGTTTGCCATATATTGTACTTAATAGTTTATAATTAATACCAGTAAGGGAAATTTTGTAAAAATCTGAAAATTTATAATACACGCATGCTTTAAGACATGCATAGGGGAAACCGTGGCAAAGTGGATACCTCAGCTTACAAGAATAAGACGTATTACTGCTAGGCACCGTTAGATAGCAGCAAGCGACTTTTTCCGTTGTTGCCGCTACCTACACAGCTACGCGAGAAATATTAGTTGACGCTGTTCTGATGTCTACTTTGGATGTTATGCTAAAATATGTGGGTGTTTACTATTTTCATTAGAATTTTTGCAATATATGTTATTGTATATAATATGGTTAAATACTGAAAGTATTTTGATATAAAATAGGTAACTTGCAGTCTTACATTATAACCCCACAGTAAATGAAATTGCTATGCTATTATCAAAAGGCTAACACTAATGAACAGCCTTACTGGCTGCTTAATGTACTCATGAGAAATGTGGATAGAGCAAAGCGGGTTAGTTATCCACTAGCGCTATATTGGTAGATCATATTTTGTGATGAATGTGATGGTTAATCACTAAAACATAAGTATCTAGGTAAGTGTCATGTACCAGTACTAGTGTGTATAGGTTAAATTATACTAGTACAGTATAAAACAATATATTTTATATCTTACTACGACACTTATGTAAAAGAAGAATAAAGTTCAGATCTATATTCTATGCTATAATAAGAATCATTGGATTTATGTGTTAATCAATTGCGATTGTTAAGAACTAATATAATAAGTAATTGTATTTATGTTTAAGCTGTGAAAGAATGTTTTCCCTTATTAACTTTGCTCTTGCGTGATATTCACTTTGCTTGTACTTTTGGGCAAAGTGGAACATTTATATTATGTTGTATAAAACTAAACAAACAAAAAATACAAACATCCACAGCACTTATCTGTATTCTAAATATGTTGTTAACGGTGAATACCTGTGTAATAGTTAAATTGTTTGTTTTACTTTCCAAATACATAAGCATATATTTTGTTCATAACCATAACACAGCCACTTTGCCTGTATCTCCCTAATCGGTGTGGAAAACAAAGCTAAATAAATAACTTAATGAAATGGAATGAAACATTACTTCGGTACTTGCTGCCCACACACGTGCTTTATGTGCCTCACGAGGTTACACCTCATTGTAAAGGTGTTTGCACAAGTAGGACACGTGTGGGGTTGTTGGCGACCACAGTCCTTCATATGCGAATACAGACTTTTTTTAACTACAAACTTTCTGGTACACCTGGGACATTTGTGCGGTTCTTGGCGACCACAGTCGTGCTTTTTATGCGCATTTAGTTTTTGTTTCAATGCAAACGTTTTGCTACATGTAGAACATTTGTGATGTTCTTTGCGACCACAGTCATTTCTTATGTGAAATGACAGATGTTGTTTCTGCTTGTAGTTCGCGGGGCAGCCAGGACACTGAAACCTCCTCCCTTCCAGCATGCCGCTATCAGCAACAGGACGCCACACGTCACCGGCAACTGCAACACATTAAATATAAAAACATAACTATAGATTCAAAATGTAGCACAGCACATTAACCTATATGTTTAGATAGTGTTTAATTATAACTAAACTAGTGTCCCTATATTGTAGGACATTAATAAATCATACATAGAAAGTTTATCTACAAAATACGTGGGCAAAGAATATTGAACATGTATTCCCAGCCCCCCATACCAAGTGCAGCGTGCTCCCCAGCACCTCCTAGTGGCGAGCTGTCGCATCTCACCAGCCTGACTGTGGCGACTGGTAGAGTTGGTGTGGGAGGGGGACCTGTGGGAGAAAGAATACGTGTGACGATACGATGACGATAATATTAGACAACACAGAGACCTGTATTCTGGTAAGTTGATAACATTAGTTATGACAATCTGTTTCATGTAACACCTGGCAGTGTTAATTCATACTGAATTGGAACTTTTTGTTCCTTTCACAGTACGGAGGACACTACGTGTGTGCAATGCACATTGACAACGCCTGCCAACATCCGAGCTGATAGTACCACTACCATACAGGACGCAGAAAACTCATATATGTCACTACAGCATAACATATATGACGACAATACCTTCCAAGATAAGGCGTAGCCAGTATCGAACCACGACACAAGTAATATATTATATTCCCATATCATTAGAAACATCATCAAAATCCTTCAGCATTGAAATGTTGTAATAACATTATGCCAAACATTGTGAAACAGTACACATTGTAAAGGACAAGTCTTAGGTAGCAATTAAACAAGTGCATATCAGATGTACATTCCTATACAATACATAGTTGGCAAGTGAAATCATAAAAATAACTCATTAATAAAAAACTAGTACCAATGCAATGGGTGATATTAGAATGCATGTGTATGTTATGTTTCAATAAGTACTGTTTAACATTTTAATATGAAAGTCCCAGGATAAAACAGTATTAAGGATTAAAGAAAAGTCAATTCACTCCATCACAAGAACTTGTATCGTCTTTCTGAGGGTTTTATTCAAGAGAGGCATAGATGCAAATCTACAGTGTTGCCAATACTCGCATCACTCACCATCAAGGCCAGCATGTCTGTCGAATTGAGTCTGCGTCAAGCTTCTAACAGATTCTATCACAGGTTGGACACATTCTGAAACATGATCACAATAGGGGTAAAACAAAGTGAATAAAGAAAAATTAATTTAGTATGATATGATTTGGGAAAAAAGCAACAAACAAACCATTACAGAGCTACCCCAACCACCACATAAAAGTAGCTCATAATACCGCATAAACAAGATACATACAGGCATAAATTGACAACGAGGATACTGATAATGGAAAGCATTAGGGAACAGAAATTTTATTGTTTCTTATAAAATACAATAACACACAAGAACGAAAGCAGTAATTCGTCAAGCGTTTGGAGCTGCCTGGTTGACGAAGACGAGCATGAGTGACGTCAAGAGTTCTATGACGTCACAGTTAACTGGATGAGGAGTCTTGAAGCTCATCTCTCCGTCAGTGCTAACACGAGAATAACATTATGCAAACGTTTTTGTGTGATCAGGATCTTCTTGAAATAATCCATTCTGCAGTGCGGACATAAGATAAGTGATGCTGGAAACTAACAGAAAGAGATATTCTGGAGTTTCTATGATTGTTAACTTATCTGGAACAAACAAATTATACAAGTTAAATAAATTGGCAGGTATCTAGCAATTGGTTATTGATATCGTACTTGTTGAAATACACTTGATTGTATTCTATACAAATAGTAATCAATACCATAGCGGTAAATGTTCTTAACACTATATACAACAAGAATTGCTTACTGTGGCAAGGAGAGCGAAAGAAAGCTAACAGAAAGAAACTTGTACACATAATACAGAGTGAAATATACCTAATGTTAAACTGTGCAAATATGCTGATCTCTAGTCACATTTGTAGGAGTTAAGTATCACCATCTGGCTAGATTAACACTACACACTATAAACTCCCATATATGCTAGATTATTCATCCGTCGGGCTGTTATTTTGTTCACTAGATCCATAATAATTACTAAACAATGACATCAATACTAATGTGGTAGTTTCAATTGGATGGCACAACGTATATAGTGCATACAACCTGAAAGATGCTGTGTACTTACTATTCGAAATGGTGAAAGGATCCCCAGACAAGACTTACAACGGTAATTTATGTGGACACATTCGTAGGATTATCCCTCAGCCTTAACACGTGGCCAGTCAAGAGATCAATGCAGTTATAGTTTAGATCAAGATTCTTGAGATGTAAACAGATGCTGTGAGTCAGCCTTGTTAACAGTTTCTGGAACAAATATACAGAGTTAGAGTGTGGGACGAGTTACATGAGAACGAATAATAGCCAACCGGCCTTCAAGGATTAGGAAGTAAGTAATCGTCATGTTCAAGAAAATGAGTTTAATTAGATGTCGGCGTACGTTTTTAACTTACCAAAACGATGAATTCTTGTAACTTTTTTTACAATTTTTTTTTTTATGTACACGGTAAGCACGAAAGGGACAATCCAAAACAGTGTGCCGTTATTTCCAAAACAAAACCAAAGACAACAACAGAGATGTCCAAGTCTTCAAGGGAAGTAAATGCCCTTTCACCTGGCATGAGCTATGAGGAAAAGGAAGCCTGTCTCTACTGGAAAACCAGAAAATTCTTGATGGCCCAGTAAGCCAAAAATGCAGGCATAGGAAAAGAAGGAGAAGAAGACAGATAACAGAACAGAACATAACTACAAGCCTGTTTGCTTTTAAATTTCTTCCCACATATTTCACAAGAGCGGTGGTCTGTCTATGCAGCCTTAACTCATCGCAGAAGATTCATGTAACAAACAAACTAAGCACATGTTGGCCTCTTGACACCCACAGTCACGCTTCAAGTGAAATGTCAATCCTTAGAGAGGTGGCCTTGATGGGATGGATCTATCATGCAGTTCGTAGTCAACCATCTTCGGGATCGGAAGGTCACATTTGATCGCAACAACTGAAAAAAAAATACATTCTGCACAATAAAAAAACTTGTATCTTTCAATAATTATAATATTGCCAATTCTTCATTCTTAAAAAATAACCAAATTTGTAGACTTAAGGTATATGGGGATAATAATGAAATCAATGTTCTACCAATTTTAATAAATGAACAGCACAACAGTTCTATAGATAGCGATTAAATTTTTCATAAGAAAGATTTCGGTCCTGTTGCAAATATAGACACACTTAAATAAATAATAATAATAATAATAATAATAACACTAATAAAAGTAAAAATAATAATAATAATTATAATAATAATAATAATAATAATAATTATAAAAATAATAGTAATAATAATAATAATAATAATAATAATAATAATACTAATATCGTGCGGAAGGTCCTCAACCTGTGAGCTACATTGTCGCCGCCATCTCGCCATCGCCATCAAACATAAATATCTAGGTTTGTGTCATGTAACAGTATGTACAAGTACCAGTACCACGGTGTATAGGTAAATTATATTATGTAGTACCATACTTTTTATAGCTTACTACCACACTAATGTGAAAGAATAATGTTCATATCTATATTCTAGCTTATATTTAGAAAAAATTGATTTATGTGGGAATCAATTTAGATTGTTAAGAACTAATATACTAGGTAATAGTTAATATGTATAAACTGTGAGAGAATTTTTTTCTTTCATCATTCACTTTGCCCTTACGTGTTATTTACTATGCCTGTACTTTCAGGTAAAGTAGAACATTTTTAATTTGTTGTTAAAAACAAAACAAACAAAAAATACAAACATCCAGAGCACCTATCTGTATTATCAATAAATTGTTAACAGTGAGTTACTGTGTATTAATAATTAAATCTTTTGTTTTAGTTTCAAAACATATGCATATATTTATTCTAAACCTTAACATATCTACCTTGCCTGGAGTTCCCATACCAGTGTAACAAGAAAGCTAAATGAAAATGAAATGAAACTTAATGAATAAAATGAAACATAACTTCAGTTCTTGGTGCCCACGGATGTGCTTGATGTGCCTCACAAGGTTTGACCTCAATATAAACGTTTTAGTTCAAGTTGGACACCTGTGGGGTTGTTGGCGACCACAGTCATACTTCATATACAAATCCAGACTATGTACGTTTAGCTACAAACATTCTGGCACACTTGGGACTTTGTGCGGTTCTTGGTAACAACAGACATTTTTCATATGCGAATACAGACTACTTTTAACTTTAAACATTCTGGCACACTTGGGACATTTATGTGGTTCTTGGCGACCACAGTCGTGCTTCTTATGCGCATATAGATTTGGTTTCCATGCAAATGTTTTGTTACATGAATTACATTTGTAAGGTTCTTTGCGACCACAGTCGTGCTTCAAATGCGAAATGAGGTTTAGTTTTAATGAAAACGTTTTGTTGCATGAAGGACATTTGTGTCGTTCCTTGCGACCACAGTCATTATTTATATGAAACGTTAAATTTTGTTTCCGCTTGTAGCTCGAGGAGCAGCTAGGACACTTAAACCTCCTCCCACCCAGCATGCCGCTATCAGGTACAGGATGCCACACGTCACCGGCAACTGTAACACATTAAATATACGAATGTAAATATAGATAGCATATTTCCCTATTTATGTTTAGATAGTGTTTTGATTAAAACTAAAATAAAGTGTCCCTAAATTGTACCAATATTGTCCCTATATTGTGGCTGATACAATTAAATCATACATAGAAAGTTTATCTACAAAAGAACGCGAGCAAAGAATATTAAAGATGTATTCCCAGCACCCCATACCAGGTGCAGCGCGCTCCCCAGCACCTCCTAGCGGCAAGCAGTCGCATCTCACCAGCCTGACTGTGGCGACTGGAAGAGTTGGTGTGGGAGGGGGACCTGTGGGAGAAAGAATACGTGTGACGATAAAATGACGATAATACTAGACAACGCAGAGACACGTTATTCTTGTAAGTTGATAACATTAGTTATGACAATCTGTTTCATGTAACATGTGGCAGTTTTAATTCATACTTATTTGGATCTTATTGTTCCTTCCAAAGCATGAAGGACCTTGACAACGCCTGCCAACATACGAGCTGATAGTAATACTACCATACAGGAAGCAGAGTACGAAATAGGTTTCAGTTGGCATCTCTCATATATGTCAATACAGCATTACATCTATGACGACAATACCATACAGGAAAAGGCGTAGCCAGTATCGAAAAAGGCAAGAGTAATATTTAATTATCCCCATATCATTAAAAACATCATCAAAGACCTTTAGAATAATAATGTTGTATTTACATCATGCCAAACATTGTTAAACAATACACATTGAAAAGGACGAGTCTTAGGTAGCAATGAAACAAGTGCATATCAGACGTACATTCCTATACAATACATAGTTGTCAAGTGAAAACATAAAAAATCTCATTACTAAAAGAAATAGTACTAATGCAAAGGGTGATATCAGAATGCATGTGTATGTTATTTTTCAATAAGTATATACATTTGAATATGAAAGTCTCAGGATAAAACAGTATTAAGGATTTAAGAAAAGTCAATTTACTCCATCACAAGAACTGTTATCGTCTTTGTGAGGGTTGCATTCAAGAGAAGCATAGATGCAACAACTACAGTGTTGCCAATACTCGCATCACTCACCATCAAGGCCAGCATGTCTGTCGGTTTGTGTCTGAGTCAAGCTAGTAACAGATTCTATCACGGGTTGGACACATTCTGAAACATGATCACAATAGGGGTAAAACAAAGTGAATAAAGTAATAAAAATTTAGTATTATATGCGTTGGTAAATAAGCAACAAACAAACCATTACAGAGCTACCCCAACCACCACATAAAAGTAGCACATAATACCGCATAAACAAGATACATACAAGCATAAATTGTCAAGGATACTTATAATGTAAAGCATTGGGGAACAGGAATATCATTATTTCTTATAAAATACAATAACAAACAAGAATGAAAGCATTTATTTGTCAAGCGTTTAGAGCTGCTCGGTTGACGAAGACGAGGGTGAGTGACGTCAAGAGTTCCATGAAGTCACAGTTAACTTGGTGAGGAGTCTTGATGCTCATCTCTCCGTCAGTGCAAACACAACCGTCTTTTGTGCAATCAGGATCATCTTGAACTGATCTATTACGGTGCAGGGCGGACATGACACAAGTGTTGCTGGAAACTCACGGAAAAATATTCTGGGGTAGTAATGACTGCGTATCTGAAACTAAGAAATTATACAAGTAAAATAAATTGGAAGATATCTAGCAATTGGTCATTGATATTGACCTTGTCTAAAGACACACCCTTGATTGTATTCTCCACAAAAACTTGGCAAGACCGTAGCGGTATATGTTTAAACACTATATACAACAAGCATTGCTTACTGTGGCAACGAGAGCGAAAAAAAGCTAACAGAAAGAAATTTGTACACATAATGAAAACTGAAATATACCTTATGTTAAAACCGTGCAAATATACCGATCTCTTGTCATATTAGTAAGAGTTAAGTATCACCATCTGGCTAGATTAACAGTACACACTATAAACTACCGTACATGCTAAATTATTCATCCGTCAAGCTCTTCTTTTGTTCACTAGATCTATAATAATAACTAAACAATGACATCCATATAAATGTTGTAATTTCAATTGGATAGCACAATGTATGTAGTGCATATAACGTGAAAGGTGTTGTGTACTCACTATTCAAAATGGTATAGATTCCCCAGACAAGGCTAACAATGGGAATTTCCGTGGAAACATCACTAGGATTATTCCTCAGCCTTAATACGAGACCAGTCAAGAGACCAATGCAGATAGTTTACATCAAGATTCTTGAGATGTAAACAGATGCTGTGAGTCAGCCTTGTTAACAGTGTCTGGAACAAATACACGGAGTTAGAATGTGAAACAAGTTACATGAGAACGAATAACAGCCAGCCGACATCCAAGGATTAGGAAGTAATAAGTAATCATCATGTTCAAGGCCTAGGTGTTAAACGTACAAAAACGATTTCCGTATTTCTTCTGAATTTGTTTACAATTTTCTTTTTTATGTACACGGTAGGCAAAAATGGACAATGTAAAACAGTGTACCGGTATTCCTCAAAATACAACCAAAGACATCAACAGAGACAGCAACAAGCCTGTTAAGCTTTTAAATTTTTTCCCACTTGCTTCACAAGACAGCGGTAGTTCGTCTACGCGTCTTTAACTCATCGCAGAAGATTCCATGTTACAAACAAACTAAACACATGTTAGCCTCTTGACATCTACAGTCACGCTTCAAGTGAAATGTCAATCCCTAGAGGGGTGGCATGCAGTTCGTAGACCACCATCTGCGGGACAGGAAGGTCAGACTTGATGGCAACAACTGAAATAAGTATGCATTCCATAAAATAAAAAAACTTGATTCTTTCAAAACATATAAAATTGCCAATTCATTCCACAAAGAAAATAACCAAATTTTGTACACTAAAGGTACATAGGGATAATACTGGGATAATACTGTGGTTCTACCATATTTAATGAATGAACAGTACACCATTTATATAGACAGTATATTAAATTTGCATTCGTAAGATTTTTGTCCTAATGCAGATAAAGACAAAATAATAAAACTAATAAAAATAATAATAATAACAACATAATAATTATTATTATAATGACAATAGCAATAACAATACTAATAATAATAATAATAATAATAATAATAATAATAATATTAATAATAATAATAATAATAATAATAATAATAATTATAATAATAACAAAAATAATAATAACAATAATAAAAATAATAATAATTATGATGATAAGGTTCACCTGTGAAAAGCATGACAAATACCGAATACGTACGAAAGATATATTTATAATATTAATATACAATTATTCATTGATTCACCTATTGTTGTTTAACTGTGTTTACAACATCGGAATACTAGTAGGGGCTCACCTGCGTATAAGAGTTCCACATGTGTGTAAAATTATAAGGTCAAAGGTGGAAACACGCATCACAGTGTTATGGAATAACGTGCTCAAGATAACAATGAGGATAAGCATGGGATTATGATGAATGATATCAAAGTGTGCATCACATCATACGTGACCAGAGTTTGAGTAACTTACAAAAGGAAGGGATAGTTTTGTGTGGTTCTAAATGTTAAATTGCGGATAGACACAGATCGATACAACTTAACAAATTTCAATGTATGTTATTTTGCAAAGAATACATTAACATAAACAGAAAAAGATACAAAACCAAGGTCTGATCATTGTTGTTGATATAACTATTCTACTGCTACCATTTTAGTTCACCAATAATGCAAACACATGATGTTGGAGTGGTATAGGCATAAAGCCGCTATAAAAATCCAATATGAATAATGCTACTGATACAAGGACTATATTTCACAAGTAACAAATCTTTCATAAGAAAAGATATTTCAAACATCACCTGCAGACGACGGGGAAAATTAATTTTCATTTCATCCTAAATGTTTTTATTTTACTGAAGTTTGATAATACCCATAGGTACAAACACAAGTCTAATCCCTGGACTTAGAGTACACTCTTCCTCTCTAGTAGTTTGAATTGTGGCTTAATAAATACATAGATACGTTGCTGTAACAGAAATACAGATGTGTAGCAGACTATATTGTTATTTATTATAAGGGTAGAATAAATTTAGGGAGTATTTTCCAATTGCATCCTTGGTTGATACAGCAAATGCACCTTTTCCAAACACATCAATAAAAAGTTTCTTTGTTTATAAGTAGGTAAATAGCTACTAATCATCACAGACACATAAACTAAGGGGTCATCACAAAGTGTTAATAATAATGTAATATGCTACATGTCCGGAAATAAAACTTACTAGTATACAATATAATGGAATTTTGCTTATTAGTCGCACACAATCCAGAAAGAAAGATTAATTACTCGCACATACCATGCAATATAATGGTTTTTTGATTATTAGCCGCATGATGGTTAAGAAATTGTTTTTACATATTTAGCACGCATTCCAGATTTGAAAGAGAGATTTGTTACTTGAACTTACTATGCAATATAATGGAATTTTGCTTATTAGTCGCATAGTGATTAAGCAATTGTTTTAACATATTTAGCACACATTCCAGAATGTAGGATTAAAGGTAGCCACGAGAATTCATGTGGTTGCCTTTCTTACCGTATTGTGAAAATATCAATAACAACCATAGTATTGTAATTGTGTCTTAATAAAAATTGAATTAAATTGAAACCATAAAGGTGAATAAGATAATAAACATATTATCTTTATTATTTTACTACGGTTGCTAGCTTGAAACATGATTTACACGTATATTTAAGATAGACACCGATCTTAACTTCTCACCACAGGTTCCATATTAGAATCATCGGTCAGCTCTACTGTTACCTAATGTGTGTCGTCGAACAACACCTAACCTTAAATGTTGTGGAAAAGTTGGCCATGTTTTGTAGCCTACTTAATTGTTAATAATTAATACCAGTAAGGGAAATTTTGTAATAATCTGACCATTTTTTAATACACGCATGCTCTATGACATGCATAGGGGGAAACCCAGGCAAAGTGGATACCCCGCGAAACGACAAGAAGACGTATTACTGCTAAGGCACCATTAGATAGCAGCACGCGGCTTTTTCCGTTGTTGCCGCTACCTACACAGCTACGCGAGAAATATAGTTGACGCTGTTCTGATGCCTAGTTTGGATGTTATGCTAAGATATGGGGGTGTTTACTATTTGCCTTACAATTTTTGCAATATATGTAATTGTATATATATGGTTAGTACCACTTAAAGTATTATTAAAATTAATAATAGGTAATCAGCAGCCTAGCACTATAACCCCACAGCATATGTTATTGCTATGCCATTATCTGAAAGCCAACACTTATGTACAGCCATACTGGCTGCTCAATGAACTCTTGGGAATTGTGGATAGAATAGGGTAGAATAGGGTGCTCAATATAACAATGGGGGTAAGCATGGGATGATGATGAATGATATCAAAGTGTGCATCACAACTAGTGTTATGAAATAGGGTGCTCAAGATAACAATTAGCGTAAGCATGGGATGATGATGAATGATATCAAAGTGTGCATTACATCTAGTGTTATGGAATAGGGTGCTTAAGATAACAATGAGGGTGAGCATGGGTTATCATACGTGTTATTCACTTTGCCTGTACTTTCGGGCAAAGTGGATAATTTGAATATTTTGTGTTAAAAACAAAACAAACAAAAAATACAAACATCTATTGCACTGATCTGTATTTATAATGTTAAAACAGCGAGTAACTGTGTGATAATAATTAAACTGTTTGTTTTACTTTCAAAACATAAGCGTATATTTTATTCTAAACCTAAACATAACCACTTTGCCTGGATCTCCCATATCGTGTTAAAAATAAAGCTAAATAAATAACTTAATGAAATGAAATGAAACATTACTTCGATCCTTGGTGCCCACACCAGTGCTTTATGTGCCTCACAAGGCTAGACCTCATTGTAAACGTTTTAGCACAAGTAGGACACGTGTGGGTTTGTTGGCAACCACAGTCATTCTTCATATGCCAATACAGACTATGTTTAACTAGAAACATTCTGGCACACTTGGGACATTTATGCGGTTCTTGGCGACCACAGTCGTGCTTTAAATGCGTATTAAGGAGTCTTTTTAATGAAAACGTTTTGTTGCAGGAAGGACATTTGTGTCGTTCCTTTCGACCACAGTCATTATTCATATGAAAAGTTAAAATATTTTTATGCTTGTAGCTCGAGGAGCAGCTAGGACACTGAAACCTCCTCCCATCCAGGATGCCGCTATCAGGTACAGGATGCCAGTCGTCACCGGCAACTGTAACACATTAAATATAAGAACGTAGATTCAAAATGTGGCACAGCATATTTACCTTTTTATGTTAGCATAGTGTTTTATTTAAACTAAAATAAAGTGTCCCTATCTGGTACCAATATTGTCCCTATATTGTGGCTGATATAAAGAAATTATACATATAAAGTTTATCTACAAAAGAACCTGAGCAATGAATATTATAGATGTATTCCCAGCACCCCATACCAAGTGCAGCCCCCAGCGGCAAACTGTCACATTAAAACCAGCCTGACTGTGGGGACTTAAAGAGTTGGTGTGGGAGGGGGATCTGTGGCAGAAAGAATACGTGTGACGTTTCGATACTAGAAAACACAGAGACACGTTATTCTTGTAAAGAGATAACATTAGTTATGACAATCTGTGTCATGTAACACGTGGCAGTTTTAATTCATACTACATTGGAACTTCTTGTTTCCTCCACAGCATGGAGGACACTACGTGTTTGCAATGCACCTTGACAACGCCTGCCAACATACGAGCTGATAGTACCACTACCATACAGGAAGCAGAGCCAAGAATAGGTTGTAAATAAGTTGTAATCTCTCATATATGTATGTCACTACAGCATTACATCTATGACGACAGTACCATCCAAGAGAAGGCGTAGCCAGTATCGAAAGAGACAAGAGTTATCTTTTATATTCCCCATGTCATAAGAAACATCATCAAAGACCTTCAGAATATTAATGTTGTATTAACATCATGAAAACATGGTTAAACAACATCACATTGTAAAGAAAGAGTCTTAGATAGCAATTAAACAAGTGCATATCAGACGTTCATTCCTATACATACTTGCCAAGTGAAATCATAAAAATATCTAATTAAGAAAAAATTAGTACTTATGCAAAGGGTGATATCAGAATGCTTGTGTATGTTATGTTAGAATAAGTATATACATTTTAATATGAAAGTCAAAGGATAAAACAATATTAATGGTTTAAGAAAAGTCAATTGACTCACTCCATCATAAGAACTTGTATCGTCTTAGTATGAGGGTTGCATTCAAGAGACATAGATGCAACAACTACAGTGTTGCCAATACTCGCATCACTCACCATCAAGGCCAGCATGTTCGTCAAATTGAGCCTGAGTCAAGCTTGTAAGAGATTCTATCACGGGTTGGACACATTCTGAAACATGATCACAATAGGGCTAAAACAAAGTGAATAAAGTAATAAAAATTCAGTATGCTACGATTTGGTTAAGAAGCAACAAACAAACCATTACAGAGCTACTCCAACCACCACAGAAAAGTAGCACATAATACTGCATCAATAAGAAACATACAAGCATAAATTGTCAGCGAGGATACTAATAATGGAAAGCATTGGGGAACAGAAATATTATTTATTCTTATAAAATACAATAACAAACTAGAATGAAAACATGTATTCGTCAAGCATTTAGAGCTGCTCGGTTGACGAAGACGAGCGTGAGTGACGTCAAGAGTTCCATGACGTCACAGATAACTTGGTGAGGAGTCTTGAAGCTCATCTCTCCGTCAGTGCAAACACGAGAATAACTTCATGCAAACGTCTTTTGTGTGATCAGGATCATCTTGAAATTATCCATTATGTTGCAGTGCGGACATAATATAGGCGATGCTGGACACTCACAGAAAGAGATATTCTGGAGTTTCTATGATTGTAACCTTATCTAGAAGTAACAAATTATAAAAGTAAAGTATATTGGCAGATATCTAGCAATAAGTTATTAATATCGTATTTGTTGAAATACAATTGATTGTATTCTCTACAAATTGTAATCAATACCGTAGCGGTAAATATAATAAACACTATAAACAACAAGAATTGCTTACTGTGGCAAGGAGAGCGAAAGAAAGCTAACAGAAAGAAACTTGTACACATAATACAGAGTGAAATATACCTAATGTTAAAACTTTCCAAATATGCCGAACTCTCGTCACATTTGTAAGAGTTAATTATCACCATCTGGCTAGATAAACACTACATAAACTTCCGTTTATGCTAAATTATTCATCCGCCAAGCTGTTATATTGTTCAGTAGATCCATAATAATTACTAAACAATGACATCCATACTAATGTGGTAAATTCAATTGCATAGCACAACGTATGTAGTGCATACAAAGTTAAAGAAACTGTGTACTCACTATTCAAAAATGAAAACGATTCCCCAGGCAAGACTAACAATGGGTATATCCGTGGACACATCACTAGGATTATACCTTAGCCTTAATACGAGGCCAATCAAGAGACCAATTCAGTTATTTTACATCAAGATTCTTGAGATGTAAACAGATGCTGTAAAGGCAGCCTTGTGAACAGTGCCTGAAACAAATATACAGAGTTAGAATGTGGAACAAGTAACATGAGACCAATTACAGCAAGCCGACATCCAAGGATTAAAAACTTTTAAGTAAAAATCATGTTCAAGAAAATCAGTTTAAATAAATGAAGGCCTTGGTGTTAAATGTAGCCAAATAATTACCAAAATATTTAAGGATGGCGCTTATGATGAATGATATCAAAGTGTGCATCACATTTAGTTTTATGGAATAGGGTGCTCAAGATAACAATGAGGGTTAGCATGGGATGATGATGAATGATATCTAAGTGTGCATCACATCTAGTGTTATGGAATAGGGTGCTCAAGATAACAATGAGGGTAAGCATGGGATGATGATGAATGATATCTAAGTGTGCATCACATCTAGTGTTATGGAATAGGGTGCTCAAGATAACACTGAGGGTTAGCATGGGATGATGATGAATGATATCTAAGTGTGCATCACATCTAGTGTTATGGAATAGGGTGCTCAAGATAACAATGAGGGTAAGCATGGGATGATGATGAATGATATCTAAGTGTGCATCACATCTAGTGTTATGGAATAGGGTGCTCAAGATAACACTGAGGGTTAGCATGGATGATGATGAATGATATCTAAGTGTGCATCACATCTAGTGTTATGGAATAGGGTGCTCAAGATAACACTGAGGGTTAGCATGTGATGAAGATGAATGATATCTAAGTGTGCATCACATCTAGTGTTATGGAATAGGGTGCTCAAGATAACAATGAGGGTAAGCATGGGATGATGATGAATGATATCTAAGTGTGCATCACATCTAGCGTTATGGAATAGAGTGCTCAAGATAACAATGAGGGTAAGCATGGGATGATGATGAATGATATCAAAGGTTGCATCACATCACAGTGTTATGGAAGAGGGTGCTTAAGGTAACAATAAGGGTAAGCATGGGATGATGATGAATGATATCAAAGAGTGCATCACATCATATACTTGACAAAAGAAGTAATTCTGACAAAAAGAAGGGATACCTTTGTGTGGTTCTAATTGTTGCATCGCGGAATGGGATTAAGGGCTACAGCTAGACACAGATTGATACTACTTAACAAATTTGAATGAATGTTATTTTGCAAAGAATACACTTAAATAGACAGAAAAAGATACAAAACTAAGGTCTTATCATGGTTGTGGATATAACTATTCCAATGCCACCATTTACGTGAACACATGATATGTTGGAGTGTTATAGGCGTAAAGCCGGTAAACAAGATACAATATAACCAATGCTAGTGTTTCAAGAACAATTGCATAAAAAAAGACATTTCAAACACCACCTGCATACGACAGGGAAAATTAATTTTCATTTAATTCCATTGTTTTCACTTTAATGAAGTTTGATAATACCCATAGGTACAAACCACAAATTCCAATTCTTGGGCTTAGAGTACACACTCTTCCTCTTTAGTAGTTTTAATTGCTCCTTAATAAATACATAAATATGACGCTGCTACAGAAATATAGATGTGAGCCAGACTACATTGTTATTTATTATTAGGGTAGAATAAATGTGAGGAAGTATCTCCCAATTGCAACCTGCTTGATACAGCAAATGCACCTTTAACCAAACACCTCAATAAAAAAGTTTTTTTGTTTAGAAGTTAGTAAACACATAGCTACTTATCACCACAGACAATTAAACTTAAGGGTCACACAAAGTGTTTATAATACTGTATTATGCTATAAGTCTGGAAATAAAACTTACTATGCAATATAATGGAATTTTGCTTATAAGTCGCATATGATTTAACAATTGTTCCAACATATTTAGCACACATTCCAGAAAGTAGGATTAATTGAAACCATTAAGGTGAATAAGATAATAAACATATCGATATTATTTGACAACCTTTGCTAGCCAGTAACATGATTTACACGTATATTTAAGATGGACACCAATCTAAACTTCTCCCCACAGGTTCCATAATAGAATCATCTCTCAGCTCTACTGATACCTAATGAATGTCGTCAGACAACACCTCACCTTAAACGTAGAGGAGAAGTTGGCCATGTATTGTACTTATTAGTAAATAATAAAAACCGGTAGACAATTTTGTAGAAATAACAATTTATAATACACGCATGCTTTATGACATGCAAAGGGGGAACCCAGGCAAAGTGGATACCCCGGCAACGAGAATAAGACGTATTACTACTGCTAGTCACCGTTAGATAGACGCACGGGACTTTTTCCGTTGTTGCCGCTACCTACACAGCTACATGATTAAACATTTTTTGAGGATGTTAAGCTTAGATATGTGTATGTTTACTATTTTCCTTTAGATGTTTGTAATATTTGTAATTGTATCAGGTTATATACTTAAAGTATGATTATAAATAGGTTATCTTGAGCCTTCCTCTATAACCCTACAGCATTTGTAATTGCTATGCCATTATCTGAAGGCCTACACTAATGTACAGCCATACTGGCTGCTCAATGTGTGCTTGGGAAATGTAAATAGGGCAAAGCGGGTAAGTTATCCACTAACGCTATATTGGTAGAAGATATTTTGTGATGATTAATCACAAACACATAAATATCTAGGTTAGTGTCACGTACCTGTATGTACCGGTACCAGTACTAGTGTGTATAGGTAAAATTATATTAGTACAATCGATATACGCACTTTATATCTCACTATGACACCAATGTAAAAGAAGAATAGAGGTAAAATCTATATTCTATGCTTTTATAAGAACAACTTGATTTATGTGTGAATCGATTTAGATTGCTAAAAACTAATATACCTATTAAGTAATTTTATTTGTGTTTAAGCTGTGAAAGTTTTTTTTTTTTCATTATTCACTTTGCCCTTACGTGTTATTCACTTTGCCTGTACTTTCGGGCAAAGCAGTATTTTTTGTTTTTTTTAACTAAACAAACAAAACTTACAAACATCCATCGCACTTATCTGTATTTCTAATGTTGTTAACAGTGAGTCACTGTGTTTTTATAATTAAATTGTTTCTTTTACTTTGGTAACATAAGCTTATATTTTATTCAAAACCTTAACATATCCACTTTGCCTGGATCTCCCATATCGATGAAAAAAAGAGAGCTAAATATAACGAAATGAAATGAAACATTACTTCGGTTCTTGGTGCCCACACAAGTGCTTTATGTGCCTCACAAGGTTACACCTCATTGTAAAGGTGTTTGCACAAGTAGGACACGTGTGGGGTTGTTGGCGACCACAGTCCTTCATATGCGAATACAGACTTTTTTTAACTACAAACTTTCTGGTACACCTGGGACATTTGTGCGGTTCTTGGCGACCACAGTCGTGCTTCAAATGCGCAAAAAGATTTTGTTTAAATGTAAACGTTTTGTTACATGAATTACATTTGTAAGGTTCTTGGCGACCACAGTCGTGCTTCAAATGCGAATTGAGGCCTCTTTTTAATGAAAACGTTTTTTGGCAGGAAGGACATTTGTGTCGTTCCTTGCGACCACAGTCATGATTTATATGAAATGATAAATTTTGTTTCTGCTTGAAGTTCGCGGAGCAGCCAGGACACTGAAACCTCCTCCCACTCTGCATGCCGCTATCAGGTACAGGACGCCACACGTCATTGGCAACTGTAACACATTAAATATAAGAACGTAGATTCAAAATGTAGCGCAGCATATATTTTAGCTATTTATGTTTAGATAGTGTTTTGATTGAAACTAAAATAAAGTGTCCCTATTGAACCAATATTGTCCCTATATTGTGGCTGATATAAATAAATCATACATAGAAAACTTATCTACAAAATAACTTGAGCAAAGAATATTGAAGATGTATTCCCAGCAACCCATACCAAGTGCAGCGCGCTCCCCAGCACCTCCTAGCGGCGAGCTGTCGCATCTCACCAGCCTGACTGTGGCGACTGGAAGAGTTGATGTGGGAGGGGGACCTGTGAGAGAAAGAATACGTGTGACGATACGATGACAATAATACTAGACAACTCAGAGACACGTTATTCTTGTAAGTTGATAACATTAGTTATGACAATCTGTTTCATGTAACACGTGGCAGTTTTAATTCATACTACATTGGAACTTCTTGTTCCTTCCAGAGTACGGAGGACACTACGTGTGTGCATGGCACATTGACCAGGCCTGCTAACATACATTCTGATAGTACCACTACCATACAGGAAGCAGAACTCATATATGTCACTACAGCATAACATATATGACGACAATACTTTCCAAGATAAGGCGTAGCCGGTATCGAACCACGACACGAGTAAGATATAATATTCCCCATGTCATTAGAAACATCATCAAAATGCTTCAGCATTGAAATGTTGTATTAACATTATGCCAAACATTGTTAAACAGTACACATTGTAAAAGACAAGTCTTAGGTAGCATTTAAACAAGTGCATATCAGACGTTCAATCCTTTACATACTTGTCAAGTGAAAACATAATAATATCTCATTAAAGCAAAATTAGTACTAATGCAAAAGATCGCTTCATAATGCATGTGTACGTTATGTTTCAATAAGTTTATACATTATAGAAAGAAAGATCCAGGATAGAAAAGTATTAAGGATTGAAGAAAAGTCAATGCACTCCATCACAAGAACTAGTATCGTCTTTGTGAGGGTTGCATTCAAGAGAGGAATAGATACAACAAGTACAGTGTTGCCACACTCGTATCACTCACCATCAAGGCAGGCATGTCTGTCGAATTGAGTCTGCATCAAGCTTCTCGCAGATTCTATCACAGGTTGGACACATTCTGAAACATGATCACAATAGGGGTAAAACAAAGTGAATAAAGAAAAAATAATTTAGTATGATATGATTTGCTAAAAAAGCAACAAACGAACTATTACAGAGCTACCCCAACCACCACATAAAAGTAGCTCATAATACCGCATAAACAAGATACATCAGGCATAAATTGACAACAAGGATACTGATAATGGAAAGCATTAGGGAACAGAAATTTTATTGTTTCTTATAAAATACAATAACAAACAAGAATTAAAGCATTTATTCGTCAAGCGTTTAGAGCTGCTCGGTTGACGAAGACGAGCCTGAGTGACGTCACGAGTTCCATGACGTCACAGTTAACTTGATAAGGAGTCTTGAAGCTCATCTCTCCGTCAGAGATAACACGAGAATAACTTCACGCAAACGTCCTTTGTGTAATCAAGATGATCGTGAAATAATCAATTATGTTGCAGTGCGGCCATAAGGTATTTGATGCTGGAAACTCACAGAAAAAGATATTCTGGAGTTTCAATGATTGTTAACTTATCTGGAACAAACAAATTATACAAGTTAAATAAATTGGCAGATATCTAGCAATTGGTTAGTGACATCGTACTTGTTCAAATACACTTGATTGTATTCTCTAAAAATAGTAATCAATACCTTAGGGGTAAATGTTTAAAACACTATACACAACAAGCATTGCTTACTGTGGCAAGGAGAGCGAAAGATAGCAACAGGAAGATACTTGTACACATAATAAAGAGTAAAATATATACCTAATGTTAAAACCATGCTAATATGCCAAACTCTAGTCACATTTATAAGAGTAAGTATCACCATCTGGCTAGATTAAAACTACACACTATAAACTTCCATTCATGCTAAATTATTATCTGTCAAGCTCTTATTTTGTTCACTAGATTCATAATAATTACTAAACAATGACATCAATACTCATGTGGTAATTTCAATTGGATAGCACAAGGTATGTAGTGCATACAACGTTAAAGGTGGTGTATACTCACTTTTTGAAATGATAAACGATTCCCAAGACAAGAAAACAATGGTTATTTCCGTGGACACATCACTAGGATTATACCTCAGCCTTAATACGAGGCCAGTCAAGAGACCAATGCGGATAGTTTACATCAAGATTCTTAAGATGTAAACAGATACTGTGAGTCAGCATTGTGAACAGTGTCTGGAACAAATACACAGAGTTAGAATGTGAGACAACTTACATGAGAACGAATAACAGCCAGCCAACATCCAAGGATTAGGAGCTCATAAGTAATCATCATGTTCAAGAACATCAGTTTCAATAGATAAAGGCCTAGGTGTTAAAGGTACCAAAATGATTACCGTATTTCTCCTGAAATTGTTTGCAATTATCTTTTATATGTAGCCTACCCAGTAGGCACAAAACGGACAGTGTAAGACACTGTATTTCCCAAAACACAACCAAAGAAATCAACAGAGACACCAAAAAGTCGGTCAAGCTTTTAAGTTTCTTTTCACATGCCTTATTTTAATAATAATAATAATAATAATAATAATAATAATAATGATAAGGTTCACCAGTAAAACATTACAAATACGTTTGATAGTTATATTTAAAATATATATTTATTCAATTATTCATTGATTGTTGATTGTGTTTATAACATCAAACTGCAAGTTGAGGTTCACCTGCATGTAAGAGTTACCCACGGGTATAACACGGTGAGTGATAAACCCAAGCAAGGATAAAATTATAGGCCAGAGGTGGAAGCACGATCAGAGTGTTATGGAATAGGGTGCTAAAGATAACAATGAGGGTAAGCATGGGATGATGATGAATAATATCAAAGTGTGCATCACATCACAGTGTTATGGAATACGGTGCTCAAGATAACAATAAGGGTAAGCATGGGATGATGATGAATGATATCAAAGTGTGCACCACACCTAGTGTTATGGAATACGGTGCTCAAGATTACAATAATTAGGGTAAGCATGGGATGATGATGAATGATATCAAAGTGTGCATCACATCACAGTGTTATGGAATACGGTGCTCAAGATAACAATGAGGGTAAGCATGGGATGATGATGAATGATATCAAAGTGTGCATCACATCACAGTGTTATGGAATACGGTGCTCAAGATAACAATAAGGGTAAGCATGGGATGATGATGAATGATATCAAAGTGTGCATCACATCTAGTGTTATGGAATAGGGTGCTCAAGATAACAATAAGGGTAAGCATGGGATGATGATGAATTATATCAAAGTGTGCATCACATCACAGTGTTATGGAATAGGGTGCTCAAGATAACAATAAGGGTAAGCATGGGATGATGATGAATTATATCAAAGTGTGCATCACATCTAGTGTTATGGAATAGGGTGCTCAAGATAACAATAAGGGTAAGCATGGGATGATGATGAATTATATCAAAGTGTGCATCACATCACAGTGTTATGGAATACGGTGCTCAAGATAACAATAAGGGTAAGCATGGGATGATGATGAATGATATCAAAGTGTGCACCACACCTAGTGTTATGGAATACGGTGCTCAAGGTAACAATGAGGGTAAGCATGGGATGATGATGAATTATATCAAAGTGTGCATCACATCACAGTGTTATGGAATACGGTGCTCAAGATAACAATAAGGGTAAGCATGGGATGATGATGAATGATATCAAAGTGTGCATCACATCACAGTGTTATGGAATACGGTGCTCAAGATAACAATAAGGGTAAGCATGGGATGATGATGAATGATATCAAAGTGTGCATCACATCTAGTGTTATGGAATAGGGTGCTCAAGATTACAATAAGGGTAAGCATGGGATGATGATGAATTATATCAAAGTGTGCATCACATCACAGTGTTATGGAATAGGGTGCTCAAGATAACAATAAGGGTAAGCATGGGATGATGATGAATTATATCAAAGTGTGCACCACATCTAGTGTAATGGAATACGGTTCTCAAGGTAACAATGAGGGTAAGCATGGGATGATGATGAATGGTATCAAAGTGTGCACCACATCTAGTGTAATGGAATACGGTGCTCAAGATAACAATAAGGGTAAGCATGGGATGATGATGAATGATATCAAAGTGTGCACCACATCTAGTGTAATGGAATACGGTTCTCAAGGTAACAATGAGGGTAAGCATGGGATGATGATGAATGATATCAAAGTGTGCACCACATCTAGTGTAATGGAATACGGTTCTCAAGGTAACAATGAGGGTAAGCATGGGATGATGATGAATGGTATCAAAGTGTGTATCACATCTAGTGTTATGGAATAGGGTGCTCAAGATTACAATGAAGGTAGGCAAGGGATTATGATGAATGGTATCAAACTGTGCATCACATCTAGTGTTATGGAATAGGGTGATCAAGATAACAATGAGGGTAAGCATGGGATGATGATAAATGATATCAGAGTGTGCATCACATCATACGTGACTAGAGTTCGAGTAACTTACAAAAGGAAGGGATAGATTTGTGTGGTTCTAAATGTTAAATTGCGGATACACACAGATCAATACAACTTGACAAATTTCAATGTATGTTATTTAGCAAAGAATACATTAACATGGACAGAAAAAGATACAAACCTAAGGTATGATCATTGTTGTTGATATAACTATTCTAACCCAACCATTTTAGTTCACCAATAATGCGAACACATGATATGTTGGAGTGTTATAGGCATAACGCCGCTATAAAAGATCCAATTTGAACAATGCTAGTGATACAAGGACTATATTTCACAAGAAACAAAGCTTTGATAAGCAAAGACAACATTACCTGCAGGCGACGGGAACAATCAATTTCCATTTTATTCCCTTTGTGTTCATTTTACTGAAGTTTGATAATACCAATAGGTACAAACACAAGTCCAATCCTTGGCCTTAGAGTTCACACTCTTCCTCTCTAGAAGTTTGAATTGTGGCTTAATAAATACATGGATATGTTGCTGTTACAGAAATATAGATGTGTAGCAGACTACATTGTTATTTATTATAAGGGTAGAATAAATGTGAGAGAGTACCTCCCAATTGCATCCTTGGTTCATACAGCAAATGCACCTTGTCCAAACACATCAATAAAATGTTTCTTTGTTAATAAGTAAGTATATAGCTAATAATCATCACATACACTTAAACTTGGGGGTCATCACAAAGTGATTATAATAATGAAATATGCTACATGTCTGGAGATAAAACTTACTACACAATATAATGGAATGTTGCTTATTAGTCACATGATGATTTAGCAATTGTTTTTACATATTTAGCACACATTCCCGAAAGTAGGATTAATTACTTGCACTTACTATGCAATATAATGGAATGTTGCTTATTAGTCGCATGATCTTTTAGCAAATGTTTTTACATTTTTAGCAAACATTCCAAAAAGTAGGATTAAAGGTAGTAACGAGACAACATGTGGTTGCCTTACTTACCCTATTGTGAAATATCCATAACAACCATTGTATTGTACTCATGTCTTAATTAAAATTGGTGAATAAGATAATAAAGATGTCTATATTATTTTACTACAGTTGCTAGCCTGAAACATGATTTACGCGTATATTTAAGATGGCCACCGATCTAAGCTTCTCCCCCACAGGTTCCATATGAGAACCATCTATCAACTTCACCACCTTATGTCTGTCGTCAAACAACACCTAACCTTAAACGTAGTGGAAAAGTTGGCCATGTATTGTACTTAATAGTTTTTAATTAATACCTTAAGGGAAATTTCGTAAAAATCTGACAATTTATAATACACACATGCTTTATGACATGCATAGGGGAAACCCAGGCAAAGTGGATACCCCGGGAAACGACAAGCAGACTTATTACAGCTAGGCACCGTTCGATAGCAGCACGCGACTTTTTCCGTTGTTGCCGCTACCTACACAGCTACGCGAGAAACATTACTTGACGCTGTTTTGATGCCTAGTTTGGATGTTATGCTAAGATATGCTTGTGTTTACTATTTTCCTTACGATTTTTGCAATACTGTATATGGAATTGTATATATCAGGTTATCTACTTAAAGTATTATTATAATTAACAGGTAATCAGCAGCCTTACATTATAACCCCACAGCATATGTAATTGCTATGCCATTATCTGAAGGCTAACACAAATATAGAGACTTACCGGCTGCTCAATGTGTTTGGGAATGTGGATAGGGCAAAGCGTGTAAGTTATCCCCTTCGCTATGTTGGTGGAAGATATTTTGTGATGAATGTGATGAACTGATGATTAATCACAGACACATAAATATCTAGGTAAAAGTCACATACCAGTGTGTATAGGTAAAATTAAATAAGTTTAATCCATAGATTTTATATCTCACTGTGACACCAATGTAAAAGAAGAATAAAGTTCAGATCTATATTCTAAGCTAAAATAAGAATAACTTGATTTATGTGTGAATCAATTAAGATTGCTAAGAACTAATGTACTAAGTAATTGTATTTGTGTTAAAAGCTGTAAAAGAATGTTTTTAACTTTTTTTCATTATTCACTTTGCCTGTACTTTCAGGCAAAATGGATAATTTTTAATGTTTTTGTTAAAAACTAAACAAACAAAACACACACATCCATCGCAATCTGCAATTCTTATGTTGTTATAGGCCGGACGCCGTAACAAAGAAGGTTGTGTCGTCACAACTAATTACTCTGGCCGGCGTAGTGATATGTGGACGTTTACGCAGTGCTCATCCGCGCACTATACCTGTCAGAGAGATAATACACTGATTGGCAAGGCGGTGTTAGAAAATACTAGCTTTGGTAGGCCGTGACTTAAAAATACTACCATCAAGAAAGCTTTGACTTCTGTGTGTTGCTAGGATACTTGATGTATTTCTTTGTCATTTGATGGTCTGTTGTTTTTATTGCCGTTTCGTGTTTGACAGGAGTTGAGTTCACGCGGGGGGGAACATGGCGGCGTTTTTTCTATAACTGTGACGCCCGTGTTCGGCTGATTTACCCTGTAATATTATTTATGAAAATTTAGTACCGATATCAAGAAACATTGACTCTGAAAACATTACTCGGGATCTTTCAGAGTGGTCATATGCGTTCCCTGTGCCTTTAGGGTACGACAATATGCAGACAGACAAAGCAAATGACAAAGGTAGGTCGTCCGTAGCTGTTCCTTCTTCATACCTTCATGCCTAGCATGATGGGACGGAACTACTTTAAATTTTCCCAAACATAATTAAGTAGTTGTTTATTTATAAGTGAATATAATAAATTAGATTATAAGAAACTACAGTTTATTCCTGCATAATTAAACCGCAAACACATACCAAAAGGGAGAAAAATAGCATTTAATCCAGGGCCCATGTCCACCAACCTATGAAATAACAATACATGTTTACTTCTGCACTGCGATTCTGAATGGGCGACGTTAAGTTAACGCGAACGACACTCGTCGGTAGACTTATCACGCGGTAAGTTAACGCGCGATTCCGAACAACAATTTCGTAACGTGCGGTAAACGTATCAAAAAGAGGTAGCCGTTGCAGCAGAGCAGCGCCTGTTATATATTAGTTTGTTTATGTTTTCGAGACGGCTGTGCATATAATAGAAAGTTAACCAATGAAAACGCGTGAACAAATGCAATCAATTTCAAATCAAGCTGTCAAAAACCAACACAATTCTAAACAAATCTACTCTCAGCTATCTCAAAGGGATTAGAAGTACTTATTAAATTCCTTCTATGCAGTCACAAATACTGCCTGCCCTAGTCGTCTTCATTATTCAACTATTCAAGCACCCCGAAAGATTGTGCAACATTTGCCATCATCGTTAAGTTCGTAATAGTGCGATCTCTAGGCCTAGGCCTAGGGCTAGCCTAGACTGAATGAATGCGCGCAGCCAGTTTGAAGTAAAAGTTTCACAAGTAAGGTTATGTTACCCCTTTACATGCGGTTTTCATCTCGCCATGCAATTGATGATGTTTCTTCATATTAAAATTAATTTAGAAATCCAAATATGTAACAGTTGTATCGTTTACTTACCGAAATCTTATAATAAATCAAGTAATATAACTGAAGTGGACATTCGAAAGTCGGCCATGTTTGTTTTACGCATAGCTAACGGCAGGGGTTAGGTCCGTGATAGTTAGATGAGCGTAGCGAAGCGGAGTGAATCTTTCCATACAACTCGATCGGCGCTTTGTCTGTGTGTACGTATGTATGTGCGCCAAATTTTGTTCGTCGCACACAGGTCAAACGGTTTGACGTATTTGGCTGAAATTTTCGGTCAACATTTGTGACCACTAAACTCGATGCTGTTAACATAACCAGCAAAATTCGTCAGGATGCCAACCTACAAATAATCAATTTCTGAAAAACAAAATTTGTTTATTTATTTAATTTAATTAAAACTTACACACGGATTTTAATTATGTTTCACTTGTACGTTAACATCAATAGTTTCAACACTTGACAATAGTTTCAAAATTGTAAGTTTACCCGTCATGTCATAAAAAAATATTGTTTATTTACAACAATAATTTCTTCATTTTTACAGTGTTCCACCGATATCGTTCGCATTTGCGGATCTTTGCAGTAAAATGCACATAGTAAACACAAAAATAGCGTACGCAATCATACTTTTCTCATTTTTATTTGGAATCTCGGAAGCTGTCATTAAAAGGCTACAATGACGTAAGATGCCAACCTACAAAAAATTAAAAACTGAAACACATGTTTTGTTATTTATTTAATCAAATTAAAACTTACAAACCGATATAAATAATTTTTTATATGTAAGTCCACATCAATAATACCAACACTCAACAACAGTTTCAATATTGTAGCTTTAACCGCCATGGTATAAACAAATATTGTTTATTTACGGTAGTAATTTTCTTCGTTTTTACAGTGTTCCACCGATATGATTCGCATTTGCGGACCATTGAAGTTAGATGCACATAGAATGCTGCCGAAATGGCTTACGCAGTCAGACCTTTCTCACTATGTATTTGGAATTTTGATAGCATTCATAGAATGGCTACAATGACGTGTTATGTTTTATGACTTTCACGGCAAACATGCAGAAAATAACAACAAACTTGGTCGACAATTTAAAAAGCTATTATTATAGTTTAAATGCGAGTTATGGTATCATAAAACAATATTAAATTTTAGATATAGTCCTTATCTACATTATGGAACTTTCCATACACTGATAGGTTTAATAGTTTATGAATTAGAGCCTATTGAGTAGACCACGGTCGAATGAAATTATGCGGAACTCCATCAACTTGAAGGTTTTAGTTTCTTTAAAGAAAACTTCTTTACGGATTTAAATAATATTTCGTGCATTTATTAGCAACATATCAAGAAATAATATACTAAAATAATAAGGTTGTAACTTGATCCGCCATCTTGTAAAAAAATCATATGTTAATCATAAAGGTATTTTTTTTTAAAGAGTTATATGATATGCAAATGATTTATTTGATTTGATTCATTGAAAAAAATCGCTCATCTGTCAACGCGGAGCGTTTTCCTAGTTTATCGACAGCTGTATCGACGCCTGTCGTTACGAATAGATCGGGAATCGCGTCGTTACGTTTCTGCCTACCGTAACGACAAGAAAGCTGCGTTAAAGTGATCACGGCCATTCAGAATCGCACTGCTGGTAAGGCAATGAGTAGTAGTCTACATTTAAGTTAGTATTACAAGGTGTGAGGTCACTTGCTATTACATCATCCGTGACGACACAACCTTCTTTGTTACGGCGTCCGGCCTTATAACAGTCACTTACTGTGTTTTAATAATTAAATTGTTTACTTTTGAAACATAAACATATATTTTATTCTAAAGCTAAACATATCCACTTTGCCTGGATCCCTCATATTGATGAAAAAAGAAAGCTAAATAAATAACGAAATTAAATGAAACATTACTTCAGTCCTTGGTGCCCACACGAGTGCTTTATGTGCCACACAAGGTTAGGCCTACACCTCGTTCTAAACGTTTTTGCACAAGAAGGACACGTCTAATGTTGTTGGCGACCACAGGCATTCTTGATATGCCAAACCAGACTCTGCTTAACTACAAACGTTCTGGCACACTTGGGACATTTGTGTGGTTCTTGACGACCACAGTCGTTATTCTGATGCGCATTTAGAGTTTGTTTCCATGCAAACGTTTTGTTACATGTATTACATTTGTGAGGTTCTTTACGGCCACAGTCGTGCTTCTTATGCATATTTAGATGTCGTTTCAATGCAAACGTTTTGTTACATGACGAACATTTGTGGCGCTCTTTGCGCCCACAGTCATGTTTAATGTGGTATGTTAATAGGTTTTGCTGCTTGTAGCTCGAGGAGCAGCCAGGACACTGAAACCTCCTCCCACTCTGCACGCCCCTATCGGGTACAGGATGCCACACGTCACCGGCAACTGCAACACATTTAATATGAGAATGTAAATATAGATTAAAACTGTAGCAAGATATATTTCCTATTAATGTTAAAATAGTGTTTTGATTGTAACTAAAATAGTGTCCCTATATTGTACTTACATTGTCCCTATATTGTGGCTGATATAAATGTCATACATAAAAGTTTATCTATAAAAGAACCTGAGCAAAGAATATAGAAGATGGTATTCCCAGCCCTCCATACCAGGTGCAGCATGCTCCCCAGCACCTCCTAGTGGCGAGCTGTCGCATCTCACCAGCCTGACTGTGGCGACTGGTAGAGTTGGTGTGGGAGGGGGACCTGTGAGAGAAAGAATACGTGTGACGATAATACTAGACAACGCAGAGACACGTTATTCTTGTAAGTTGATAACACTAGTTATGACAATCTCTTTCATGTAACACGTGGCAGTTTTAATTCATACTTCATTGGATCTTAATGTTTCTTCCACAGCATGGAGGACCCTACCCATGTTTGCAATGCACCTTGAAAACGCCTGCCAACATACAAGCTGATAGTAACACTACCATACAGGAAGCACAGAACGAAATAGGTTTAAGTTGGCATCTCTCATATATGTTAATACAACATAACATCTATGACGACAATACCTTCCGGGATAAGGCGTACCCTATATCGAAGAAAGACACGAGAAATATATAATATTCCCCATATCATTAGAAACATCATCAAAATCCTTCAGCATTGAAATGTTGTATAAACATTATGCCAAACATTGTTAAACAGTACACATTATTGTAAAGGACAAGTCTTAGGTATAGCAATTAAACAAGTGCTTATCAGACGTTCAATCCTATACATACTTACCAAGTGAAAAAATAAAAATCTTATTAAAGAAAGAATTAGTACCAATGTAAAAGGTCGCTATCATAATGCATGTGTACGTTATGTTTCAATAGGTTTATACATTATTGAAAGAAAGTTCCAGGATAAAAAAGTATTAAGGATTGAAAAAAAGTCAATGCACTCCATCACAAGAACTAGTATCGTCTTTGTGAGGGTTGCATTCAAGAGAGGAATAGACACAACAAGTACAGTGTTGCCACACTCGTATCACTCACCATCAAGCCCGGCATGTCTGTCAGTTTGTGTCTGAGTCCAGCTACTAACAGATTCTATCCAGGGTTGGACACATTCTGAAACATGATCACAATAGGGGTAAAACAAAGTGAATTAAGTAATAACAATTTAGTATGATATGATTTAGTAAATAAGCAACAAACAAACCATTAGAGCTACCCCAACCCCCACATAAAAGAAGCACATAACACCGCATAAACAAGATACATACAGTACAAGCATAAATTGGCAAGCAGGATACTAATAATGGAAAGCATTGGGAAACCGACATAGGTATTATTATTTCTAATAAAATACAATAACAAGCAAGAATGAAAGCATTTATTCATCAAGCGTTTAGAGCTGCTCAGTTGAAGAAGACGAGCGTGAGTGACGTTTACAATTCCATGATGTCAAATTAGCTTGATGAGGCATATCTCCGTCAGTGCAAACACGAGAATAACTTCACGCAATAATCTCTTGTGTAATCAGGATGATCTTGACATAATCTATTTTGTTGCAGTGCAAACATAAGATAGGTGATGCTGGAAGCTCACAGAAAAAGTTATTCTGGAGTTTCAATGAATGTTAACTTATCTGGAACACACAAATTATACAAGTTAAATAAATTAGCAGGTATCTAGCAATTGGTCATTGATATCGACCTTGTTTTAATACACACCCTTGATTGTATTCTCTACAAAAACTTGTCAAGACCGTAGTGGTATATGTTTAAAACACTATATACAACAAGCATTGTTTACTGTGGCAAGGAGAGCGAAAGAAAGCCAACTGAAAAAAAATTGTACACATAATAAAGAGTGAAATATACCTTATGTGTTATCCGTGAAAATATGCCGATCTCTAGTCACATTTGTAGGAGTTAAGTATCACCATCTGGCTAGATTAACACTACACACTATAAACTACCATACATGCTTAATTATTTATCCACCAAGCTGTTTTTTAGTTCACCAGATCCATAATAATTACTTAACACTGACATCCATATTTATGTGGTAATTTCAATTGCATAGCACAAAGTATGTAGTGCATACAACGTGAAAGGTGCTGTGTACTCACTATTCGAAATGGTGAACATATCCCAAGACAAGACAAACAGTGGTGTTTTCCATGGACGCATCACTAGGATTATACCTCAGCCTTAATACGAGGCCAGTCAAGAAACCAATGCAGTTAGTTTACATCAAGATTCTTGCAATGTAATCAGATGCTGTGAGTCAGCCTTGTTAACAGTATCTGGAACAAAAAAACAGATAGAATGTGAAACAAGTTACATGAGAACGAATAACAGCCAGCCGACATCCAAGGATAAGGAGCTAATAAGTTATCATCATGTTCAAGAAAATCAGTTTAACTAGATTTAGGCCTAGGTGTTAAACATACAAAAAGGATTACCGTATTTCTCCTGAATTTTTGTACAATTATATTTATGTACAAGGTAGGCACAAAATTGACGGTGGAAAAAAGTTTCCCAAAACACAACCAAAGACATCAACAGAGACAACAACAAGCCTGTTTAGCTTTTAAATTTCTTTTTTCATGCTTTACAAGACTGCCGTAGTTCGTCTACGCGTCTTAAACTCATCGCAGAAGATTCAAAGTTACAAACAAACTAAACACATGTTGGCCTCTTGACCCCCACAGTCACGCTTCGGGGGAAATGTCAATCCCTAGTGAGGTGGCCTTGATGTGATGGTACTGTCATGCAGTTCGTAGTCCATCATCTTCGGGACAGCATATTTATTAAATTTTTATTCAATTAAGGGTTTATTCATTGATTCACCCACAAGGTCAAAGGTGAAAACACGCATCACAGTGTTATGGAATAGGGTGCTCAAGACAACAATGAGGGTAAGCATGGGATGATGATGAATGATATAAAAGTGAGCAACACATTAAGTGTTATGGAATATGAGTGCTCAAGATTACAATGAAGTTAAGCATGGGATGATGATGAATGATATCAAAGTGTGCATCACATGTAGTGTTATGGGATAGAGTGCTCAAGCTTACAGGTTAAGCATGGGATGATGATGAATGATATCAAAGTGTGCACCACATCTAGTGCTATGGAATTGGGTGCTCAAGATAACCATAAGGGTAAGCATGGGATGATGATGAATGATAACAAAGTGTGCATCACATCAGAGTGTTATGGAATAGGTTGCTCAAGATAACAATACGGTTAAGCATGGGATGATGATGAATGATATCAAAGTGTGAATCACATCTAGTGCTATGGAATAGAGTGCTAAAGATAGCAATGAGGGAAAGCATGGGATGATGATAAATGATAACAAAGTGTGCATCACATCACAGTGCTATGGAAAAGGGTGCTCAAGATAACAATGAGGGTAAGCATGGGATGATGATAAATTTTATCAAAGTGTGTATCACATCACAGTGGTATGGAATAGGGTTCTCAAGATAACAATAAGGTTAGGGATGGGATTATGATGAATGATATTAAAGTGTGCATCACATCACAGTGTTATGGAATAGGGTGATCAAGTTAACAATGAGGGTAAGCATGGGATGATGATGAATGATATGAAATGGAAATGAAAGATATCAAAGTGTGCATCACATAATACGTGACCAAAGTTCGAGTAACTTATAAAAATAAAGTATAGCTTTTGGTGGTTTTAACACTATGGAGGCGGGCCAAGGAAATCTCCGTGCTTACCGCGCCCCGTTTGAAAGACGGGCCACGGAAATCTCTGTGCTTTTACGCGCTCCACTTTCCTGTCTTGTGCTGCCATCTATGAGGGGATTGTGGTACTGTTTGCAAGCTCACAACACAAAGAACACTCTCGCTATTTACAAACATGTTTTATCTCTTTCTATCTTACATTTTATATGGGTTATAGCTATCTCTTTTCATAGACAGTCTTGTAACAAGTAAACCATCATGGCATCGCGCAACAAAACATGTGGTTTGTCAGTGGATGAAATATTGGATGAATGTGTGTTTTTATGAGTTGTCCGATGTGCCGAGTGATGTCAAAAGTGAATATAATGACAGTGATGAAGTAAGTGAGAGCTGTGGTGAGAGTGTTGTGATAAGTACCAGGGCCTGGCAAACCCTAGCTAGATAAATCAAGATAAATCATGTCTAGGTATTAATACACATTCACAAATCAAATACTATTAGTTAAATTGTTCATATTTTACTATATTTTATCTTTATAACATTGCAGAACGACATATTGGTGATTTATATCACTAAGATTTGCCTAAACTAGGACGTCTTAGCACTTAGGCACCTTTGTGAATCTGGGCCCAGCAATATTGATGCTATTTAGAGGGCTATTTTTTTTTAGCAAGGGAGTGTTTTCAACGATACCACACCCTAAGTAACTAGGCCTACTGATCTTTAGGTAAGCCAATGCACAAAATTTCATTCAAATCCATTAAGTTGTTTAGAAGTTATGATGATTTTTGTAATGTTCGACGGCCAACAGTAAATAATGGTAAATTCTCCGGGAAATAGGGGTAGGCCTAAGTATAAGAACACCCCCAGCCGGTCCCCATTGTGTTCAGAACTAATGTAATAAGTAATTGTATTTATGTTTAAGCTGTGAAAGAATTTTTTCCCTTTTTAACTTTGCTCTTACGTGATATTCACTTTGCCTGTACTTTTGGGCAAAGTGGAACATTTAATATTATGTTGTATAAAACTAAACAAACAAAAAATACAAACATCCACAGCACTTATCTGTATTCTAAATATGTTGTAAACATTGAGTAACTGTGTATTTATAGTTAAATTGTTTGTTTTACTTTCCAAATATAAGCATAGCCTATATTTAATTCATAACCATAACAGAGCCACTTTGACTGTATCTCCCATATCGGTGTGGAAAAGAAAGCTTATAATAAGGAACTTTATGAAATGGAATGAACCATTACTTCGGTTCTTGGTGCCCACACACGTGCTTAATGTGCGTCACAAGGTTACACCTCATTGTAAACGTTTTTGCACAGGTGGGACACGTGTGGGGTTGTTGGCGACCACAGTCATCCTTCATATGAGAATACAGACTACTTTTAACTACAAACATTCTGGTACACTTGGGACATTTGTGTGGTTCTTGGCGACCACAGTCGTGCTTCTTATGCACATTTAGATTTTTTTTCCATGCAAACGTTTTGTTACATGTAGAACATTTGTGAGGTTCTTTGCGGCCACAGTCGTGCTTCTTATGCACATTTAGAATTTGTTTCGATGCAAACATTTTGTAACATGTAGAACATTTGTGAGGTTCTTTGAGACCACAGTCGTGCTTCAAATGCGAACTGAGATTTCTTTTTAATGAAAACGTTTTGTTGCAGGAAGGACATTTGTGACGTTCTTTGCGACTTCAGTCATTTCTTATGTGAAATGACAGATGAGGATCTCCGACAGGAGATCTCCGTTTTTACCGCGCCCCGTTTGAAAGACGGGCCACGGAAATCTCTGTGTTTTTACGCGCTCCACTTTCCTGTCTTGTGCTGCCATCTATGAGGGGATTGTGGTACTGTTTGCAAGCTCACAACACAAAGAACACTCTCGCCATTTACAAACATGTGGTTTGACAGTTTTTATGAGTTGTCAGATGTGCCGAGTGATGTCAAAAGTGAATATAATGACAGTGATGAAGTAAGTGAGAGCTGTGGTGAGAGTGTTGTGATAAGTACCAGCAATATTGATGCTATTTAGAGGGCTATTTTTTTTTAGCAAGGGAGTGTTTTCAACGATACCACACCCTAAGTAACTAGGCCTACTGATCTTTAGGTAAGCCAATGCACAAAATTTCATTCAAATCCATTAAGTTGTTTAGAAGTTATGATGCTTTTTGTAATGTTCGACGGCCAACAGTTAATAATGGTAAATTCTCCGGGAAATAGGGGTAGGCCTAAGTATAAGAGCACCCCCAGCCGGTCCCCATTGTGTTAAGAACTAATATAATAAGTAATTGTATTTATGTTTAAGCTGTGAAAGAATTTTTTCCCTTTTTAACTTTGCTCTTACGTGATATTCACTTTGCATGTACTTTTGGGCAAAGTGGAACATTTAATATTATGTTGTATAAAACTAAACAAACAAAAAATACAAACATCCACAGCACTTATCTGTATTCTAAATATGTTGTAAACATTGAGTAACTGTGTATTTATAGTTAAATTGTTTGTTTTACTTTCCAAATATAAGCATATATTTATTTCATAACCATAACAGAGCCACTTTGCCTGTATCTCGCATATCGGTGTGGATAACAAAGCTAAATAAATAACTTAATGTAATGGAATGAACCATTACTTCGGTACTTGCTGCCCACACATGTGCTTTATGTGCCTCACAAGGTTACACCTCATTGTAAACGTTTTTGCACAGGTGGGACACGTGTGGGGTTGTTGGCGACCACAGTCATACTTTACATGCGCTTTTAGATTTTGTTTCAATGTAAACGTTTTGTTACAAGTAGAACATTTGTGAGGTTCTTTGAGACCACAGTGGTGCTTCAAATGCGAACTGAGATTTTTTTTAATGAAAACGTTTTGTTGCAGGAAGGACATTTGTGACGCTCTTTGCGACTACAGTCATTTCTTATGTGAAATGACAGATGTTCTATCCGCTTGTAGTTCGCGGGGCAGCCAGGACACTGAAACCTCCTCCCATCCTGCATGCCGCTATCAGGTACAGGATGCCACACGTCACCGGCAACTGCAACACATTAAATATAAGAACATAAATAAAGATTCAAAATGAAGCACAGCATATTTACCTATTAATGTTTAAATAGTGTTTTGATTAAAACTACAATAAAGTGTCCCTATATCGTAGGACATTAATAAATCATACATAGAAAGTTTATCTACAAAATAACGTGTGCAAAGAATATTGAACATGTATTCCCAGCACCCCATACCAGGTGCAGCATGCTCCCCAGCACCTCCTAGCGGCGAGCTGTCACATCTCATCAGCCTGACTGTGGCGACTGGAAGAGTTGGTGTTGGAGGGAGACCTGTGGGAGAAAGAATACGTGTGACGATACGATGACGATAATACTAGACAACACAGAGACACGTTATTGTTGTAAGTTGATAACACTAGTTATGACAATCTGTTTCATGTAGGCCTAACATGCGGCAGTTTTATTTCATACTACATTGGAACTTCTTGTTCCTTCCACAGTACGGAGGACACTACTCGTGTTTGCAATAAACCTTGACAACGCCTGCCAACATCTGAGCTGATAGTACCACTACCATACAGGAAGCAGAGAACTCATATATGTCACTACCGCATTACATCTATGACGACAATACCTTTCAAGATATGGCGTAGCCGGTATGGAACCACAACACGAGTAATATATAATATTCCCCATATCATTAGAAACATCATCAAAATCCGTTAGCATTAAAATGTTGTATTAACATTATGCCAAACATTGTTAAACAGTACACATTGTAAAGGACTAGTCTTAGGTAGCAATTAAACAAGTGCATATCAGACGTTCAATCCTATACATACTTGCCAAGTGAAAACATAAAAATATCTCATTAAAGAAAAAATTAGTACCAATGCAAAAGGTCGCTTTATAATGCATGTGTACGTTATGTTTCAATAAGTTAATACATTATGGAAAGAAAGTTCCAGGATAAAAAATATTAAAGATAAAAGAAAAGTCAATTCACTCCATCACAAGAACTAGTATCGTCTTTGTGAGGGTTGCATTCAAGAGAGGCATAGATGCAACAACTACAGTGTTGCCAATACTCGCATCACTCACCATCAAGGCCAGCATGTCTGTCGAATTGAGTCCGAGTCAAGCTTGTAACAGATTCTATCACAGGTTGGACACATTCTGAAACATGATCACAATAGGGGTAAAACAAAGTGAATAGAGTAATACAAATTTAGTATGATATTATTTGGTAAATAAGCAACAAACAAACCATTACAGAGGTACCCCAACCACCACATAAAAGTATCACATAATACCGCATAAACAAGATACATACAAGCATAATTGACAACGAGGATACTATAATGGCAAGCATTGGGAAACCTACACATTATTATTTCTAATAAAATACAATAACATTCAAGAATAAAAGCATTTATTTGTCAAGCATTTAGAGCTGCCCGGTTGACAAAGACGAGCGTGAGTGACGTCAAGAGTTCCATGACGTCACAGTTAACTGGATAAGGAGTCTTGAAGCTCATCTCTCCGTCAGTGCAAACACGAGACGCAAACGTCTTTTGTGTAATCAGGATGATCTTGACAAAATCCATTTTGTTGCAGTGCAGACATAAGATAGGTGATGCTATAGGTGATACCTAAAAGGGAATAAACGAGATAAGTGTCGTACATTAAGCAAGTGAAAGCGTAACAGTTAGCGGATTTGTCCTAACTATGGGCGCCACGTTCCTATGTGACGTCAGGGGGCGGGTTAATCACCACTTGTCAATTGTGGCTTATTAAATACATAGATCCGTTGCTATTACAGAACAACAGATGTGTAGCAGACTACATTGTTATTTATTATTAGGGTAGAATAAATGTGAGGGAGTATCTCCCAATTGGATCCTTGGTTGATACAGCAAATGCACCATTTCCAAAAACATCATTAAAAGGTTTCTTTGTTTATAAGTACGTAAATTAGTGATGCGGACGATAATCGTATATCGATAAATATCGATAATATCGTATATCGATACGATACGATATGCGCCGTCGTATCGCGATATTCATGACGATATTATTTTGCACCCAGTATCATGATAAATTGTTAATACTTCATGGTATCGTCATAGTTTACAATTTCACATGGCGGTTATTTGATTATTCTATTGATGTTAGCCGAGCATCCCTTGGCAAAGTTTGCGCGGACTATTTTTAGGCCTCGATTACCTGCACTCATTCATTGACTTCCTTCCGAAAAGTCTGCATTGTTTGACATCTTTCATGATCCAAATCTACGTTTCACTGCTCCGCTGCCTCAACCCCCCCCCCCCCCCATCCCGTCCTTCACCAGCCGACAAACCGGTTTGTTTGGCCATCGGCTACAATCACAATGCGCTATTTATTTGCTATTATCGCGATAATATCGTATCACGATATTATTATATGCTCACGATATTATCACGATATATCGTGATATATTGTGGGAAAAAATGCGATTATCGATATGAATTTATTTATCATAACGCATCCTTAACGTAAATAGCTACTAATCATCACACATACTTCAACTTAGGGGTCATAACAAAGTGTTTATAATAATATAATATGCTTCATGTCCGGAAATAAAACTTACTATACAATATAATAGAATTTTGCTTATTAGTCGCACACAATCCAGAAAAGAAGGATTAATTACTTGCACTTACCATGCAATATGTTTTTTTTATTAGTCACAATGATGATTTAGCAACTTTTCTAAGATATTTAGCACATATGCCAGAAAGTAGGATTAATTACTTGCACTTACTATACAATATAATGCAAATTTGCTTATTAGTCGCATAGTGATTAAGCAATTGCTTTAACATATTTAGCACACATTCCAGAAAGAAGGATAAAAGGTAGCCATGAGAACTCACGTGATTACCGTATTGTGAAATATCTATAACAACCATTGTATTGTAATTGTGTCTTAATAAAAATTGAATTGAATTGAAACCATAAAGGTGAATAAGATAATGAACATATCTTTATTATTTTACTAAAGTTGCTAGCCAGAAACATGATTTACACGTATAGTGTAAGAGATGGACACTGATCTAAACTTCTCCCCACAGGTTTCATATTAGAATCATCTGTCAGCTCCACTGATACCTAATGTGTGTCGTCAGACAACACCTCACCTTAAACGTAGTGGTACAGTTAGCCATTGTACTTAATATTAAATAATAAAAACCAGTAGAGACAATTTTGTAAAAATCTGACAACTTTTAATATGCGCATGCTTTATGACATGCATAGGGGGAACCCAGGCAAAGTGGATACCCCAGCTAACAAGAATAAGACGTATTACTGCTAGGCACCATTAGATAGCAGCACGCGACTTTTTGCGTTGTTGCCGCTACCTACACAGCAACGCGAGAAATATTATTTGACGCTGTTCAGATGTCTAGTTTGGATGTTATGCTAAGATATGTGGGTGTTTACTATTTTCCTTACGATTTTTGCATTATATGTAATTGTATATATCAGGTTAGTACCGCTTAAAGAATTATTATAATTATTAGGTAATCAGCAGTACACTATAACCCCACAGCATATGTTATTGCTATGCCGTTATCTGAAGGCCAACACTAATGTACAGCCTTACTGGCTTCTCAATGAACTCTTGGGAATTGTATATAGGGCAAAGCGGGTAAGTTATCCACTTACGCTATATTGGTAGAAAATAGTTTGTGATGAATGTGATGATTAATCATAAAACATAAATATCTACGTTAGTGTCACGTACCTGTATGTACCGGTACCAGTACCAGTGTGTATAGGTAACATTATATTAGTATAATCCATATGTTTTATATCTCACTTATACACCAATGTAAAAGAAGAATAAAGTTCTGATCTATATTCTATGTAATAATAAGAAAAACTTGATTTATGTGTGAATCAATTAAGATTGCTAGGAACTAATATACTATTAAAGGGATAGTCGGGTGAAAAACTAAAGAACTACCATTTGTAGATGTCCATCTTTAAATACAAAAAACATTACTAAAAGATACCATACTTTAAAAGCAGGCGGTTAAAAAATTAAAGAAAACGCGATTATTTGGTTTGGTGCTACCAAGTAGCAGCAAGCAACTTTTCTCATGGTAATTCCCATATAAAAAAAATGTTGCCTTGAGAAAGTAAAACCACCGCTAAAATAGGGCATTGATCAAAAATCGATCAGGAGGTTTAATGTGCATCGTTTCTCTACCGATAACATGCTTCTTAGTACGAACGTTTACTTCTACAAAATACCCTGCAATTTATTTTTTTGTGACATGATGTGTAGAAAAGTTGCAATCTGTTTTGAGCGGTACTGTCCGCAGTCGCCGAGCGTTTGGCGGAGCGCTGGCTGGACTCGTATAACACAATGAGTCCTCTGTCTATCGAGAAGGCGCCAGCGACCTAAGAACCGATACAATTACACTACGCTTTAGAAGAAAAATGCAGCAAGAGCTGCCGAAGGGAATCTAGTAGAATAGCTAATTGTTCACTATTTTTTTTCTTGCATTGAAGCAACCTATATCAATTGTATTTTACACATAACTGAATTTCATGGACTAATGACTAATTGGTGATTTTTTAGTTCTTCATCTGACTATCCCTTTAAGTAATTGTTTTTGTGTTTATGCTGTGAAAGATTTTTTTTCACTATTCACTCTGCCCTTACGTGTTATATTCACTTCGTCTGTACTTTCGGACAAAGAGGATGATTTTAATTTTTCATGTTAAAAACTAAACAAACAAAAATAACAAACATCCATTGCACGTATCTGTATTTCAAATGTTGTTAACAGTGAGTTACTGTGTATTAATAATTAAATTGTTGTTTTACTCTTGAAACATCAACATATATTTTATTCTAAACCTGATCATATCTACTTTGCCAGGATCTACCATATCGATGAAAAAAAGAAAGCTAAATAAATAACGAAATGAAATGAAATATTACTTCGGTTCTTGGTGCCCACACTTGAGCTTTATGTGCCTCACAAGGTTACGCCTTATTGTAAACGTTTTTGCACAAGTAGGACACGTGTGGGGTTGTTGCTGACCACAGTCATTCTTGATATGCGAATGCAGACTACTTTTAACTACAAACATTCTGGCACACTTGGGACATTTGTGCGGTTCTTGGCGACCACAGTCGTGCTTTAAATGCGAAAATAGACTTTTTTTAAATGCAAACGTTTTGTTACATGTAGAACATTTGTGAGGTTCTTTGCGGCCACAGTCGTGCTTCTTATGCACATTTAGATTTTGTTTCGTTGCAAACGTTTTGTTACATGTAGAACATTTGTGAGGTTCTTTGCGGCCACAGTCATTATTTATATGAAACGATAAATGTTTTTTCTGCTTGTAGATTGCGGAGCAGCTAGGACATCGAAACCTCCTCCCACTCTGCATGCCGCTATCAGGTACAGGATGCCACACGTCACCGGCAACTGTAACACATGAAATATGAGAATGTAAATATAGATTAAAAATGTAGCACAACATATTAACCTATTAATGTTAGGATAGTGTTTTGATTGAAACCATAGGCGTGCGCACGGCCCAGGCCTATTCGGCCCAGGCCGGACCTAAAGTGTCAACTTGGCGGTCGAGCCGCGCTGGACTCCAATTTCTTTAGACCCGGCCTGGGCCGAGAGCAGTTTTACTTTAAAATTAACTTTGAATTAGTCTTCAAATTAAAATGCACTGTCAGTAGCGCGTTTTTAACGCAAAGTGGCAAAAGCAGTTCACCCGGGGATACGGAAATAATTTATAATTTTTCATTTATTTAAATGAAACGAAACATAGCCCTATAGACTCCTTTAATTGACACAAAATCCTATGGCAGCGAAAAGCGTCGCGTCTTAAAATCGCGTTTTAGGCCATAAAAGTTAGTGCACCAACCGAAATTTTTTTCGCCTACGGCGAAATTGCCACCGGCGGCTGGGGCTTTGCCCCAGACCCCAGCTGTACCACGCCAGCTTGTGCCGGGTCTAATGTTAGATGCTGGGCACGCCTATGATTGAAACTAAAAAAATGTCCCTATATTGTACCAATTTGGTCCTTTTATTGTGGCTGATATAAAAAAGCATATATAGAAAGTTTATCTGCAAAAGAACCTGAGCAAAGAATATAGAAGATGGTATTCCCAGCACCCCATACCCGTTGCAGCGCGCTCCCCAGCACCTCCTAGCGGCGAGCTGTCGCATCTCACCAGCCTGACTGTGGCAACTGGAAGAGTTGGTGTGTGAGGGGGACCTGTGAGAGAAAGAATACGTGTGACGATACGATGACGATAATACTAGACAACACAGAGGCACGTAATTCTTGTAAGTTGATAACATTAGTTATGACAATCTGTCATGTAACACGTGGCAGTTTTAATTCATACTACATTGGAACTTCATGTTCCTTCCACAGTACGGAGGACACTACGTGTTTGCAATGCACCTTGACAACGCCTGCCAACATACGAGCTGATAGTACCACTACCATACAAGAAGCAGAGAACGAAATAGGTTTAAGTGGGCATCTCTGAAATATGTCACTACGGCATTACATCTTTGACGACAATACCGTCCAGGATAAGGCGTAGCCAGTATCGAACCAAGACCCGGGTAATACTTAATATTCCCCATATCATTAGAAACAACATCAAAGACCTTCAGAATATTAATGTTGAATTAACATCATGACAAACATTGTTAAACAATACACATTGTAGTAAAGGACGAGTCTAAGGTAGCAAGGAAACAAGTGCATATCAGACGTTTATTCCTATACATTCTTGCCAAGTGATAAAAAAATTTCTTATTTAAGAAAAAATTAGTACCAAGGCAAAAGGTTGATAGCAGAATGCATGTGTATGTTATGTTTCAATAAGTATATACATTATAATATGACAGTCCGAGGATAAAACAATATTAATGGTTTAAGAAAAGTCAATTCACTCCATTAAAAACCTTGTATCGTCTTAGTGTAAGTGTTGCATTCAAGAGAGGATTAGATGCAACAACTACAGTGTTGCCAATACTCGCATCACTCACCATCAAGGCCAGCATGTCTGTCGGTTTGAGTTTGAGTCAAGCTTGTAACAGATTCTATCCCTGGTTGGACACATTCTGAACATAGTAACAATAGGGCTAAAGAAAAAGTGAATAGTAAAAATTCAGTATGATATGATTTGGTAAATAAGCAACAAACAAACCATTACAGAGCTAACCCAACCACTACATAAAAGTAGCACATAACCCCGCCTAAACAAGAAACACTCCAGCATAAATTGACAACAAGGATACTAATAAATAATGATGGAAAGCATTTAGAAACCACCATATTATTATTTTTAATAAAAACAATAACAAACAAGAATGAAAGCATTTATTCGTCGAGCGTTTAGAGCTGCTCGGTTGACGAAGACGAGCCTGAGTGACGTCAAGAGTTCCATGACGTCACAGTTAACTTAATGAGGAGTCTTGAAGCTCATCTCTCTGTCAGTGCAAACACGAGAATAACATTATGCAAACGTCTTTTGTGTAATCAGGATGATCTTGAAATAATCCATTATGTTGCAGTGCGGATATAAATAGGTGATGCTGGAAACTAGGGTTGCCAACTATTGAATATGAAAATACGGGAATTTTAAAATTGATATGAAATGTAGAGGGAAAGAGGACGGCGATGTCCCAGTTGCCGAAGGCCAAATCGCCGCAGGCGCAAAAACGTTAGGTCCCAGAAAATGAAATGAGTTTAGGGATTTAATAATAACTTTGCAGGTGTAATTTTCTCAATCTCAATCAATTGATGTTTAATTTGGGAGGGTAAACTGAATTGATATCTATAGTTTAAGCTGGTTACCTCTACATTTTGTCAATTGCTATTTTGCATCACGTAGAATCTTTATATATCCCTTTTAAATAATTATAAAATTTTTGACACGAAAGAGAATAAATACCAACCACTTATAACTCAGCTCGTTGATCTGTTTCTATTGTCTAACCATTTATGTTCAATTAATAAATAATAATGAAACAATTGTCTCAATATTAGACTTTTAAGTTCAAAAGGCTCAAATGCTGAAAACTGTGTAGTTAGTAAGCGGAAGTTTACGAAATGTGTTTTTTAAAACAAATTGTGAAAATACGGGAAAACTGATTCCCGTGTAGAGTTGATACGGGAAGCGGGAAATCACAGTGGAAAACGGGATTTCCCGGGAAATACGGGAGAGTTGGCAACCCTACTGGAAACTCACAGAAAAAGATATTCTGGATTTTCAATGATTGTTAAAACACATCTGGAACAAACAAATTATACAAGTAAAATAAATTGGTAGATATCTAGCAATTGGTTATTAATGTCGTATTTGTTGAAATACACTTGATTGTATTCTCTACAAATAGTAATCAAAACCGTAGCGGTAAATGTTTTAAACACTATATTAATTAAACCAGCATTGCTTACTGTGGCAAGGAGAGCAATAGAAAGCCAACAGAAAGAAACTTGTAGGTACTCATAATAAAGAGTGAAATATACCTTATGTTAAAACCATGCAAATATGCCGAACTCTTGTAACATTTGTAAGAGTTAAGTATCACCATCTGGCTAACACTACACACTATAACTACCATATACGCTAAATTATTCATCTGTCAAGCTGTTATTTAGTTCACTAGATCCATAATAATTACTTAAAGGGGTTCTCACCCGCTACACCAAAATAATATGTTTAACTAAGGCTGATTAGCTATGAAATTAGCGACTTAATGAAAAGAAATCGGGTTCACCATAACCCGGGGAAAAAATATCGAAGTTAGTGATTTTCGAGCTAGGTCCCATCGGCGAAAATCTCCCATAAGAAATAGCATTGGGACGACCTGTATGCCTTGGGACCTTGGAGGATTCTGCTCCAAAAAAAAAATGATGTAATACTTTTCGCTGCGTCTTTCTTTTCTGCGTATTTCGTATATTTTGGTTTTGTAATCGGAGCTTCCGTTCAGGTACAAATTAAAGATGTGTAATCGGGTGCTCCATTTCGTTTTGAGCGTTGCTGTGCGTTGCTGTGCACGTCGAGTCGGCGGGTGTCGACTGTCGAGTTGGTGTCAAGTAAGCCAAGCGAGAGAGAGAGAGAGTGTGAGAGAGAGAGTAGTAGTATTGGGAGGGGAAATAGTCAACGCATGCACAATGAACGCGGTTGGCTATAGCCCATATCACACTACAATTGGAATCGTAGACTGGAGTCGCCAATTGCAATCGCAATCTACAATTATCCAATCACACTTGACCAGCTGTAAATCCTAAAATCGTTCAACTAGGAAATAAATTCAATAATAATAACTAATAAGACAAGCCTTAATCACAAACAAATATATAATTAAACTTATTGGCTCTTTTTTTCCATTAAAGTAGTTGTTGCTTGAGGTTATGTTGTGACAGTGCTCAATTCGTATTTAACCGTTCTCCTTCCTGATTGGTTCACGTGACTCGGATCTACGATTCCCAATCTTATTTTAGAGCTCGGTCTATAAAAAGATTGCAACCGTAGACTGGCCGAACTGAGCTACTGCGCATGCGCCGCCAATCGTAAGCTCGAATCTACGATTGCAATTGTCAGTTCGGAACCTAATGTGATATGGCTTTATGCGGTGTCGAATGGAGTACACCAAGGCCGTCTCGATATATCGCTTCGAGTACACTCGCACCAAAAGCCGGCTGACACCAACAGTCGCCGCGGCAGTTAACCAGAAATTTCATTAATTAATAACAATTCACAGGTTTCAACTTACGATGTGTAATGGTTCATTATCGATTGGTGTGGTGCAGTAGATCATATGGTAAAAAATAAATCCAGCGGGTGAGAACCCCTTTAACACTGACATCCATACTAATGTGGTAATTTCAATTGCATAGCACAACGTATGTAGTGCATACAAAGTGAAAAGTGCTGTGTACTCACTATTCGAAATGGTGAACAATTCCCCAGACAAGACTAACAGTGGTTATTTCCATGGACGCATCACTAGGATTATACCTCAGCCTTAATACGAGGCCAGTCAAGAGACCAATGCAGTTAGTTTACATCAAGATTCTTGCGATGTAACCAGATGCTGTGAGTCAGCCTTGTTAACAGTATCTGGAACAAATATACAGAGTTAGAATGTGGGACAAGTTACATGAGAACAAATAACAGCCAGCCGACATCCAAGAATTAGGAACTAATAAGTTATCATCATGTTCAAGAAAATCAGTTTAAATAGATTAAGGGCTAGGTGTTAAACGTACAAAAACTATTACAGTATTTCTCCTGAATTTGTATACAATTATCATTTTATGTACACGGTAGGCACAAAATGGACAATGGCAAACAGTGTTTTTCCCAAAACACAAACAAAGACATCAGTAGAGACAACAACAAGCCTGTTTAGCTTTTAAATTTCTTTTCACATGCTTTACAAGACAGCCGTAATCGTCTATGCGTCTTTAGCTCATCGCAGAAGAATCCATGTTACAATAAAATTAAGCGCATGATGGCCTCTTGACACCCACAGTTACGCTTCAGGTGAAATGTCAATGCCTAGAGAGCTGGATGATGGGATGGTACTATCATGCAGTTTGCTGTCCACAATCTTCGGGAACTGAAGGTCACATTTGATCGCAACAACTGAAAAAAGAATACATTCCATACAATAAAAAAACTTGATTTTTTCAATAATTATAATATTGCCAATTATTCATTCCTAAGAAAATAACCAAATTTTGTAGACTAAAGGTATATGGGGATAACACTGAGATCAACGAACAGTATAACATTTATATAGATAGTTGTTAAATTTACATTAGTAAGATTTCGGTCCTGTTGCAGATTACTATTACTACTGCAGATTATTTTACCACGGCTGCTAGCCAGAAACATGATTTACACGTATATTTAAGATGGACACCAATCTTAGCTTCTCCCCATAGGTTCCATATTAGAATCATCAGTCAGCTCCACTGATACCTAATATGTGTCGTCAGAGTCAGACACCACCTAAAAGTTGGCCATGTATTGTACTTCATAGTTATAGCAAACCTCGTCCCTCTACCCCCTGGCATGTGTCTAGGGGATATAACTCGATGGCGGGAGTAGACGAGAGAAGCCCACTATAGGACACTTGTTCTCTCGTGTAGTCGTGGCAGCGTTCTTGCATCTGGCAACTAATCGGCTTCCCTCCGGGAGTGTATGTAATGCTACCCTTGGGGTGGAATGCTTGCGGCTGTCTTGCGACTGGCAATTATTCAGCGCCCCTTGGGAAGAGTGTGTGGTTGTTCCCCTCAGGATGGAATACTTGCGGCGGTCTTGCGACTGGCAACTATTTGGCTTCCCTCCGGAAATGTATGTAATACTATACCCTTGGGGTGGAATGCTTGCGGCTGTCTTGCGACTGGCAATTATTCAGCGCCCCTTGGGAAGAGTGTGTGGTTGTTCCCCTCAGGATGGAATACTTGCGGCGGTCTTGCGACTGGCAACTATTCGGCTTCCCTCCGGGAGTGTAGGTAATGCTACCCTTGGGGTGGAATGCTTGCGGCTGTCTTGCGACTGGCAATTATTCAGCGCCCCTTGGGAAGAGTGTGTAAATGTGGTGTTGAAGTTAGAGAACGAAAAAAACTGATGATGGAAAACCGGATAAGAAATTAACACTTTGAAAATTGAAAGGTAAAGAACTTTAAATAAAAATACGAACACTTGTATCACAAAAACTTGAGAATATTTTCAATCTCCAACTCGAGATGAAAATGTTTAATACTGACTTTATGTAGTTGGCAAACGCAGCCATATTTAAACAGTTAGCTATCTCACCAAAAAGATTGTAAGTCCCTTATATGCGCTCTCTACGGCCGCGAGCCGAAGGTTTAGTCCTAACACTGTTACGAGTGCGGGCTTGCTTCTTCTGGCTCGGGTTCTTCGGTCGCACCGTACTCCTCGGGGCAGCGGCGAATCTGACATTGTGCTGTCGCGGACCACCAGAGGCCTACACAGTTTGAAGTGGGGACAGCTTCGCGCGTGCTGGAGCGTCTTTACTAGACGAAGTGTGTCGAAGAACTGTCTTTCTTGCTGCTCAGCGGGCGCCTTTTATACGATTTGGTCCGAGGAGGCTGTCTCGCTCAATGTAGGGGAAGGCAGGGGTAAAGACCGCGCGCATGCGCACGATACCTGAACATTTCAGCTGCCAGATCCCCGCATTTGTGCCGGCTCACATTTTCTAGTTTTTATGCGTTTGCCAATTGTACAGAGCAAAAGAATCCAGAAATGATCCGAGACAATCCTCTCCTTGAATTATAATTAAGCGTAATGACATAAATGACATAATAATAACAACATACAATCATTACCAGAAATACCTCCTACATCAACGTTTTTAGGAGCAGACTGATGAAATCGGTACTAGAACTTTGCCGTAGGCCTAGGCCTAGACCTAGGTAGCCACGTGCGAGTTGTAGGATGAATGATGCATCGTTAGGATGACAATTTGATTTGATAGATGTCACAGAGGTAGTGATTGATATTACTATTACATACTTAGAATGTGGTCTTACCCTTTAAAATGGAATTTATCCGCTGACCGTTTGATTGAAGTTTTTACGTCAACCTGTGAGGCGGCAAAGACGGAATGAAATAGCGCCCTCTAGGCTTAAAAAATACAACATGCGTTTTTGGCGTCTTATTTGAATATGGCGTAGGGGCCGGGGCGTTACATAGCAAATAATAAAAACCGGTAGAGAAAATTTTGTAAAAATCTGACAATTGATAAACACGCATACTTTATGACATGCATAGGGGGAATAAATACATAGTGGATACTCCAGGCAACGAGAACAAGACTTATTACTGCACATCAACGTTAGATAGCAGCACACGACTTTTTCCCTTGTTGCAGATACCTACACAGCTACGTGAGAAACATTAGTTGACGCTGTTCTGATGCCTAGTTTGGATGTTATGCTAAGATAGGTGGGTGTTTACTGTTTTCCTTACGATTTTTGCATTACTGTATATGAAATGGTATTTATCAGGTTATCTACTTAAAGTGTTATTATAATTAACAGGTAATCAGCAACCTTACATTATAACCCCACACAGCATATGTAATTGCTATGCCATTATCTGAAGGCCTACACTAATGTACAGCCTTACTGGCTGCTCTATGTGCTCTTGGGAAATGTAAATAGGGCAAAGCGGGTAAATTATCCACTAACGCTATATTGGTGGAAGATATTTTGTGACGAATATGATGATCAATCACAAACACATAAATATCTAGGTTAGTGTCACGTACCCGTATGTACCGGTACCAGTACCAGTCTGTATAGGTAAAAATCCGTAAAATTATATAAGTATAATCGATATACGCACTTTTTTTCTCACTGACACCAATGTAAAGGAAGAATAAAGTACACATCTATATTCTATGCTATAATAAGAATAACTTGATTTAGTTATTAATCAATTTAGATTGCTAAGAATTACTAATATACTAAGTAATTGTATTTGTGTTAAAGCGGTAAAAGGTTTTTTTTTTCATTATTTACTTTGCTCTTAGGTGTTATTCACTTTGCCTGTACTTTTGGGCAAAGCGGTTAATTTTAATTTTTTTTTTTTAAACTAAACAGACAAAAATTACAAACATCCATCGCACTTTTCTGTATTTCTTATGTTGTTACCAGTGAGTTACTGTGTATTAATCATTCAATTGTTTGTTTAACTTTTGAAACAGAAGCAAGTATTTAATTCTAAACCTGAACATATCTACTTTGCCTGGATTTCCCATACCGATGTAATAAAGAAAGCTAAATGAAAATGAAATGAAACTTAATGAAATTAAATTAAACATTACTTTGGTTCTTAGTGCCCACACACGTGCTTTATATGCCTCACAAGGTTACACCTCATTGTAAACGTTTTTGCACAGGTGGGACACGTGTGGGGTTGTTGGCGACCACAGTCGTGCTTCTTATGCGTGTTTAGATTATGTTTCCATGCAAACGTTTTGTTACACGAATTACATTTGTGCGGCTCTTTGCGATCACAGTGGTGCTTCTTATGCGCATTTAGATTTTGTTTCCATGCAAACGTTTTGTTACACGAATTACATTTGTGCGGTTCTTTGCGACCACAGTGGTGCTTCTTATGCGCATTTAGATTTTGTTTCGTTGCAAACGTTTTGTTACATGTAGAACATTTGTGACGTTCTTTGCCACTACAGTCATTTTTTATGTGGATTGACAAATGTTTTTTCCGCTTGTAGTTCGCGGGGCAGCCAGGACACTGAAACCTCCTCCCATCCTGCATGCCGCTATCAGGTACAGGATGCCACACGTCACCGGCAACTGCAACACATTAAATAAGAGAATGTTATTTTAAAAAAAATGTAGCACAGCATATTTACCTTTCAATGTTTACATAGTGTTTTGATTGAAACTAGAATAAAGTGTCCCTATATTGTAGGATATAAATAAATCATACATAGAAAGTTTATCTACAAAAGAACGTGAGCAAAGAATATAGAAGATGTATTCCCAGCACCCCATACCAGGGGCAGCATGCTCCCCAGCACCTCCTAGTGGCGAGCTGTCGCATCTCACCAGCCTGACTGTGGCGACTGGTAAAGTTGGTGTGGGAGGGGGACCTGTGGGATAACGAATACGTGTGACGATACGATGACGATAATACTAGACAACACAGAGACACGTTATTCTTGTAAGTTGATAACATTAGTTACCTTATGACAATCTGTTTCATGTAACACGTGGCAGTTTGAATTCATACTACATTTGAACTTCATGTTCCTTCCGCAGTACGGAGGACACTACGTGTTTGCAATGCACCTTGACAACGCCTGCCAACATACTTGCTGATAGTACCACTACTGTACAAGAAGAAGAGCACGAAATACTGTAGGTTTAAGTGGGCATCTCTCATATATGTCACTACAGCATTACATCTATGATGACAATACCTTCCACGATAAGGCGTAGCCAGTATTGAAAAAGACAAGAGTAATATTTAATATTCCCCATATCATTAGAAACAACATCAAAGACCTTCAGAATATTAATGTTGTATTTTTTTACATCATGCCAAACATTGTTAAGCAATGGGAGTCTTTCAGTCAAAATTTCTCACCAGAGTGCAGCATAGAACAACCCGGTTTTAAAATAGTAAACAAACGCGGATTGCAACGGGAACGAGCGTGATGACAGGTAGTTTAAATTTACAACATATATTTGGTAACGAGCATAATGTCCTAAAATATAATAAACAGTAATATGTAATTAATAAGTTATAATGCCTAGTGTTGGCCCTAATCATTATAGGGCTACATTATTCAAGTTAATCACAGCCTTTAGCTCTCGACTTTTCAACCACTATCTAGCTGACAGATGACATTGCCTGTGTGTTGCAAGAAGCACCTAATTTAGTTTTTTTATTTGAACTTTAATTTAAATGCATTGTTTGCTGAGGCTCCGATTTTATACAGTCATATTTATACAACAATATTATTTTAAGACAAATTCATCAATAAAAACAAAGGCTAACAGACCGTAACTAACAGCTGCGGACGACCTACCCTTGTCTCTCTGCATTTGTCGTATCCTAAAGGCACAGGGAACACATATTACTACTCTGAAAGATCTCTTTGTAATGGTTTCAGTGTCAATGTTGCTTGACATCGGTAATAAAGTTCCATAAATAATATAACAAACTAAATCAGCCGAACACGGGTCTTAAATATTATAGAAAAACGCCGCCATGTTTCCCCCACGTGAAATTAACTTCTGTCAAACACGATCACGGCAATAAAGACAACTGACCATCAACTGACGAAGAAACACGTCAAGTACCCTAGCAACAGACAGAAGTCGCCGCTTTAGTATTTCAAGTCACAGCCTATCAAAGCCAGTATTTTCTAACACCACCTTGCCGGTCAGCGTATTTTCATTTTGACAGGTGGACCGCATTTTTCGGTGCTGCGCTCTGGTGGTTGAGCTTTAAAAGATCCCCATACACATTGTAAAGGACGAGTCTTACGTAGCAATTAAACAAGTGCGTATCAGACGTTCATACCTATACATAGTTGCCAAGTGAAATCATAAAAATATCTCATTAAGAAAAAATAAGTACAAATGCAAAGGATGATATCAGAATGCATGTGAATGTTATGTTTCAATAAGTATATACATTTTAATATGAAAGTCAAAGGATAAAACAATATTAATGGTTTAAGAAAAGTCGATTGACTCACTCCATCACAAGAACTAGTATCGTCTTTGTGAGGGTTGCATTCAAGAGAGGAATAGATGCAACTACTACAGTGTTGCCAATACTGGCATCACTCACCATCAAGGCCAGCAAGTCCGTCGGTTTGTGTCTGAGTCAAGCTGGTAACAGATTCTATCACGGGCTGGACACATTCTGAAACATGATCACAATAGGGGTAAAACAAGGGAATAAAGTATTAAAAATTCAGTATGATACGATTTGGTTAAGAAGCAACAAACAAACCATTACAGAGCTAACCCAACCACTACGTTAAAGTAGCACATAATACCGCATAAACAAGGTACATACAAGCATAAATTGACAGCGAGGATACTAATTGTGGAAAGCATTGGGGAACAGAAATATTATTTATTCTTATAAAATACAATAACAAACTAGAATGAAAGCATTTATTCGTCAAGCGTTTAGAGCTGTTCGGCTGACGAAGACGAGCGTGAGTGACATCAAGAGTTCCATGACGTCACAGTTAGCTTGATGAGGAGTCTTGAAGCTCATCTCTCCGTCAGTGCAAACACAACCGTCTTTTGTGCAATCAGGATGATCTTGAAATAATCCATGATGTTTACAACATTTCTCTTATTCCCCCCCCCCCCCATCAATCCCAACCTGCTAGACCACCAAGTTTGAAATATTCGTACTCGTCCCGCTTTTTCGGATTGTAGATCTGGGCACCCTAATTAGAGTGTTATGGAATAGGGTGCTCAAGACAACAATGAGGGTAAGCATAGGTAGATGATGAATGATATCAAAACGTGCATCATATCTAGTGTTTAGTTTAAGTTTATTTGATTAGAAGTAAGTAAATTGCTACTTATCACCAGAGAATTAAACGTAGGGGTCATCACAAAGTGTTTATAATAATGTAATATGCTGTGTCTGGAAATAAAACTAAAATGCAATATAATGGAAATTTGCTTATTAGTTGCATGATGATTTAGCAATTGTTTTAAAACATTCAGCACACATTCCAGAAAGAAGGATTAAAAGTAGACACAAGAACTCATGTGGTTGCCTTACCATTATGAAATATCTGTAAAAACCATTGTAGTGTAATTTTGTCTTAATAAAAATTGAATTGAAAACATTAGGTGAATAACAAGTAAACATATCTGTATTATTTTACTACTGCTGCTAGCCAGAAACATGATTTACACGTATATTTAAGATGGACACCAATCGTTGCTTCTCCCCACAGGTTCCATATTAGAATCATCAGTCAGTTTTACTGATACCTAATGTGTGTTGTCAGACAACACCTAAAAGTTGGCCATGTATTGTACTTAATAGTAAATAATAAAAACTGGTAGAGAAAATTTTGTAAAAATCTGACAATTGATAATACACGCATACTTTATGACATGCATAGGGGGAATACAGACATAGTGGATACTCCAGGCAACGAGAATAAGACTTATTACTGCAAATCACCGTTAGATAGCAGCACGTGACTTTTTCCCCATGTTGCAGGTTCCTACACAGCTACGTGAGAAACATTAGTTGACGCTGTTCTGATGCCTAATTTGGATGTTATGCTAAGATATGTGTGTGTTTACTATTTTCCTTACGATTTTTGCAATACTGTATATGGAATTGTATTTATCAGGTTATCTACTTTAAGTATTATTATAATTAGATGAGCGTAGCGAAGCGGAGTGAATCTCTCCATACAACTCGATCGCGCTTTGTCTGTGTGTGTGTGTGTATGTGCGCTAAATTTTGTTCGTCCCGCACAGGTCAAACGGCTTGACGTATTTGGCTGAAATTTTCTGTCAACATTTGTGACCACTAAACTCGATGCTGTTAACATAACCAGCCAAATTCGTCAAGATGCCAACCTACAAAAAAATAATTACTGAAAAAAAAATGTGTTTATTTATTTAATTAACTTTAAACTTACACACGGATTTGAATGATGTTTCACTTGTAGATTCACATAAACGGTACCAACACTTTACAAAAGTTTCAAAATTGTAAGTTTATCCGCCATGTTATAAAAAAATATTGTTTATTTACTACAATAATTTCTTCATTTTTACAGTGTTCCACCGATATGATTCGCATTTGGGGACTATTGCAGTTAGATGTACATAATATGTTACACCAAATATAGCGTACGTAATTATACATGTTTGTTTTTATTTGGAATCTCGATGGCTGTCATAGAATGGGTACAATGACGTAAGATGCCAACCTACACAAAATTAATTACTGAATAACATGTTTTTTAATTTATTGAATTAAATAACCATTTGCACACAGATAAAAATAATTTTTTGCTTGTAGATTCACATCAATGATACTAACACTCGACAATAGTTTCATAATTTTAGCTTAAACGGCCATGTTATAAAAAAATATTGTTTATTTACGGCAGACATTTTCTTCATTTTTAGTTTTTACAGTGTTCCACCGATATGATTCGCATTTGCGGACCATTGAAGATAGATGCACATAGTATGCTGCAGGAATGGCGTAGGGAGTCAGACCTTTCTCACTATGTATTTGGAATTTTGATAGCTATCATAGAATGGCTACAATGACGTGTTATGTTTTATGACTTTCAGGGCAAAAATGCAAATGTTAACAACGAACTTTGTAGACAAATTAAAAAGCTGTTATTATAATTTAAAAGCGGGTTATTGTATGATAAAACAATATTACATTTTAGATATAGTCTATATATCTACATTATGGAACTTTCCATGCACTGATAGGTTTAATAGTTTATGAATGAGAGCCTATTGAGTAGACCACGGTCGAATTAAATTATGCGGAAATCCATTGAAAAATCAACTTAAAGGTTTTAATTTATTTAAAGAAAACATCTTAACGGATTTAAATAATATTTCGTGCATTTATTAGAAACATATCGAGAAATAATTTACACAAGTAATAAGGTTGTAACTTGCTCCGCCATCTAGTAAAAAAATCATATGGTTATTATAAAGGTATTTTTTTTTAAAAGAGAAATATGATATTCAAAAGATTTGTTTGCTTTAAAACATTGAACCAACTCGCTCATCTGGCAACGCGGAGCGTTTTCCTAGTTAACAGGTAATCAGCAGCCTTACATTATAACCCCGCAGCATATGTATTGCTATGCCATTATCTGAAGGCCTTCACTAATGTACAGCCATACTTGCTGCTCTATGTGCTCTTGGGAAATGTAAATAAGGCAAAGCGGGTAAGTTATCCACTAACGCTGTAATGGTGGAAGATATTTTGTGATGAATATGATGATCAATCACAAACACATAAATATAGTGTCACGTACCCGTATGTACCGGTACCAGTACCTGTCTGTATAGGTAAAATTATATTAGTATAATCGATATACGCACTTTTTTTCTCACTGACACCAATGTAAAGGAAGAATAAAGTAGCCTATACATCTATATTCTATGCTATAATAAGAATAACTTGATTTAGTTATTAATCAATTTAGATTGCTAAGAATAACTAATACGTATACTAAGTAATTGTATTTGTGTTTAAGCTGTGAAAGATTTTTTTTTCATTATTTACTTTGCTCTTAGGTGTTATTCACCTGTACTTTTGGGCAAAGCGGATAATTTAAATTTTTTTTTTAAAACTAAACAAACAAAAATTACAAACATCCATCCCACTTATCTGTATTTCTAATGTTGTTAACAGTGAGTTAGTGTGTATTAATAATTAAATTGTTTGTTTTAATTTTGAAACAGAAGCATATATTTTATTCTAAACCTGAACATATCTACTTTGCCTGGATTTCCCAATCCGGTGTAAAAAAGAAAACTAAATGAAAATGAAATGAAACATAATGAAATAAAATGAAACATTACTTCGGTTCTTGGTGCCCACACATGAGCTTTATGTGCCTCACAAGTCTAGACCTCGATGTAAATGTTTTTGCACAAGTAGGTCAGGTGTGGGTTTGTTGGCGACCACAGGCATACTTCATATGCCAATACAGACTACTTTTAACTTTAAACATTCTGGCACACTTGGGACATTTGTGGGGTTCTTGGCGACCACAGTCATACTTCATATGAGAATACAGACTACTTTTAGCTTTAAACATTCTGGCACACTTGGGACATTTGTGGGGTTCTTGGCGACCACAGTCATACTTCATATGAGAATACAGACTACTTTTAACTGCAAATATTCTGGCACACTTGGGACATTTGTGGGGTTCTTGGCGACCACAGTCGTGCTTTAAATGCACACTTAGACTATGCTTTAATGCAAACGTTTTGTTGCAGGATGAACATTTGTGTCGTTCCTTGCGACCACAGTCATTATTTATATGACGCAATAAATATTTTTTCAACTTGTAGTTCGCGGGGCAGCCAGGACACTGAAACCTCCTCCCATCCAGCATGCCGCTATCAGCAACAGGACGCCACACGTCACCGGCAACTGCAACACATTAAATATAAGAATGTAAATATAGAAAGCATATTTCCCTATGTATGTTAAGATAGTGTTTTAATTGAAACTAAAATAAAGAGTCCCTATATTGGACCAATACTGTCCCTATATTGTGGCTGATATAAATAAATCATACATAGAAAGTATATCTACAAAAGACCGTGAGCAAAGGATATTGAACATTTATTCCCAGCCCTCCATACCAGGTGCAGCATGCTCCCCAGCACCTCCTAGCGGCGAGCTGTCACATCTCACCAGCCTGACTATGGCGACTGGAAGAGTTGGTGTGAGAGGGGGACCTGTGGGAAAAAGAATACGTGTGACGATACGATGACGATAATACTACTAGACAACACAGAGACACGTTATTCTTGTTAATTGATAACATTAGTTATGACAATCTGTTTCATGTAACTATAATGTAGCTGATTTTATTAGTAGTGGTGCAACTGACAAGTAAGGTAGGCTGCTATCTACTGATCTTCTTATAGAACTTTTATTGTATTAAACTTATTTCTGTAAATGTTTGAATATTTATCACTATTTTTGTGTATTTATGTACATTTTACATATGCCTATTTTGCTGGAAAATTTTAATTTTTATTTTTATTATATTTTAGATTTAAGTCATGACAAATCCTATACTTTGTACTTAAGTCTAGTCAAGTCCTTGGATGCTAATAAAATGAATGAAAAATGAATGAAAAGTTTTAATTCATACTACATTGGAACTTCTTGTTCCTTCCACAGTACCGAGGACACTACGTGTTTGCAATGCACCTTGACAATGCCTGCCAACATACGAGCTGATAGTACCACTCCACTACCATACAAGAAGCAGAGCACGAAATACTGTAGGTTTGGGTGGGCATCTCTCATATATGTCACTACAGCATTACATCTATGATGAAAATACCTTTCAAGATAAACCATAGCCAGTATCGAAAAAGACAAGAGTAATATTTAATATTCCCCATATCATTAGAAACAACATCAAAGACCTTCAGAATATTAATGTTGTATTAACATCATGCCTAACATTGTTAAACAATACACATTGTAAAGGACGAGTCTTAGGTAGCAATTAAACAAGTGCATATCATATAGTTTATCTACAAAAGAACGTGTGCAAAGAATATTGAACATGTATTCTCAGCAACCCATACCAAGTGCAGCCCGCTCCCCAGCACCTCCTAGTGGCGAGCTGTCGCATCTCACCAGCCTGACTATGGCGACTGGAAGAGTTGGTGTGGGAGGGGGACCTGTGGGAGAAAGAATACGTGTGACGATACGATGACGATAATACTAGACAACACAGAGACACGTTATCCTTGTAAGTTGATAACATTAGTTATGACAATTTGTGTTATGTAACACGTGACAGTTTAAATTCATACTACATTGGAACTTCTTGTTCCTTCCACAGTACGGAGGACACTACGTGTTTGCAATGCACCTTGACAACGCCTGCCAACATACGAGCTGATAGTACCACTACCATACAAGAAGCAGAGCATGTATGTCACTACAGCATTACATCTATGATGACAATACCTTCCACGATAAGGCGTAGCCAGTATCAAAAAGGACAAGAGTAATATTTAATATTCCCCATATCATTAGAAACAACATCAAAGACCTTCAGAATATTAATGTTGTATTCAGTGACCTGGACACTAGGAGAGAGAGATGCAAGTAGGATCCAGGCAGCCTCAATGAAGTTTGTAAGAGCCATAGCCGGAATATCAAAGCTAGACAAAATTAGAAGCCAGAAAATCAGGACAAAAGTTAGAGTTGAAAAGCTGTTATATAAAATAGGACGAGAAAGGTTGAGGTGGTATGGACATGTCAGAAGAATGGGAGAGAACAGAATCCCAAAGACAGAATTTGAAAGTGGAGACCAAGTTAAAAAAAGAGTTGGTAGACCGAGAGAGAGGTGGCAAGATCAAATAAGAAATGATGTAGAAGATAGAGGTGGAAGTTGGCAAGAAGTGCAAGCAAAAAGACTGTGGGAAGACAGAAGTGGATGGCGTGAGCTGGTGGGAAGAAAAGAGAGTGAATTTGAAGAGGACATGACAGGCCTGGCAAGCCGGTGTTAGGAGCTCTTGAAGTGCCCTAGAATCCTGGTGGCTATAGCCACCCCCTGACCTAACTTAAGTTGGAAACAGGAGCCAGATATATATATATATTTACATCATGCCTAACATTGTTAAACAATACACATTGTAAAGGACGAGTCTTAGGTAGCAATTAAACAAGTGCATATTAGACGTTCATACCTATACATACTTGCCAAGTGATATAAAAATATCTTATTTAAGAAAGAAATAGTACCTAGACAAAAGGTTGATAGCAGAATGCATGTGAACGTTATGTTTCAATAAGTATAAATATTATGATAAGAAAGTTCCAGGATAAAACAGTATTAAGGATTTAAGGAAAGACAATACACTCCATCACAAGAACTTGCATCGTCTTTGTGAGGGTTGCATTCAAGAGAGGAATAGATGTAACAAGTACAGTGTTGCCAATACTGGCATCACTCACCATCATGGCCAGCATGTCTGTCGAATTGAATCTGAGTCAAGCTTGTAACAGATTCTATCACGGGTTGGACACATTCTGAAACATGATCACAATAGGGGTAAAACAAAGTGAATAAAGTAATACAAATTTAGTATGATATGATTTGGTAAATAAGCAACAAACAAACCATTACAGAGCTACCCTAACGTCTACATAAAAGAAGCACATAATACTGCATAAATAAAACAACAAACAAGAATAAATTGTCAACGAGGATACTATAATGGAAAGCATTTGGAAAACGACATTATTATTTCTTATAAAATACAATAACAAACAAGAATGTTAGCATTTATTCGTCAAGCGTTTAGAGCTGCTCGGTTGACGAAGACGAGCATGAGTGAAGTCAAGAGTTCCATGACGTCACAGTTAGCTTGGCGAGGAGTCTTGAAGGTCATCTCTCAGCCGTCTTTTGTGCAATCAGGATCATCTTGAACTGATCCATTATGGTGCAGTGCGGACATAACTCAGGTGTTCTGGAAACTCCGAGCAAAAGATATTCTGTAGTTTAAGTGATGTGAGCTTATCTGAAACAAAACAAATTATTCAAGTTAAATAAATTGAAAGGGTATCAAATAATTAGTAATTGTTATTGTTCTTGTTGATTTATACTTAGGTGTATTCTCGACAATAAACAATCAAGACTCCAGCGATGTATGCATAAATTACTACTACACACATTGCTCATGGTGGCAAGGGGAGCGAAAGATAGACAACAGGAAGAAAGTTGTACACATTATAAAGGGTGAATTTTACCCAGTGTTAAAAACGTGCATAATGTTCGTTCACTAGTCACACTATGACTATTGTTAGGATGTCGGGCAATTACACAAAGACAACTAAACTCACTTTATTTATTAACAGTATTTGATATAACATACCAATGCAAATTTTCATTGCAAATTTTAGAACAAAAGCCGCCAACCACCATGACAGTTCCACTTTCTTCTCCACACGGCCTCCTGAGCGCATCACAACAATTACCAAGCCCACACCTTTCACCACCCTCCATATAGTTCACGGCAATTCAATAATGCAGTCGTTGTTGTTGTTAAACCTAACACTATATAGCATTTAGTTACAAAATATGAAAAACATGTCACATAACCACCTGGCTACGTAAACTCTAGATACTATATGATAAACATTTTAATCCGTAGGGCTCTTTCTTTTCACTAGATCAATAATTAGTAAACAATGGCAATGATACTAGTGTGGACATTATAATTGGATAGCACATTGTATGTAACTTGCATACAGAGTGCTGGGGCCTTGTTCTCACTTTTCGAACTGGTGAAAGATTGTCGAGACAGGACTAACAAAGGTTATTCTTATTATTTATTCGTGGACACATTCCTAGGATTATCCCTTGAGCAGGGTCCTTAATATGAGGCCAGTCAAGAGACCAATGCAGTTAGTTTACATCAAGATTCTTGAGACATCAAGATTCTTGAGATGTAAACAGATGCTGTGAGTCAGCCTTGTGAACTGTGTCTGGAACAAATATACAGAGTTAGAATGTGGGACAAGTTACATGAGAACGAATAATAGCCAACCAACCTTCAAGGATTAGGAAGTAAGTAATCGTCATGTTCGGCCTACGTTTTAAACATACCATAACGATGAATTCTTGAAATTTTTGTTACAATTTTTTTTTTTATGTACACGGTAAGCACGAAAGGGACAATCAAAAACAGTGTCCGGTTATTTCCAAAACAAAACCAAAGACAATAACAGAGATGTCCAAGTCTTCAAGGGAAGTAGATGCCCTTCCACCTGGCATGAGCTATGAGGAAAAGGAGGCCTGTCTCTACTGGAAAACCAGAAAATGCATGATGACCCAGTAAGCCAAAAATGCAGGCTTAGGAAAAGAAGGAGAAGAAGACAGATAACAGAACAGAAGACAACAACAAGCCTGTTTGCTTTTAAATGTCTTCCCACATGCTTCACAAGAGCGGTGGTCTGTCTATGCACTCGTCTTTAACTCATCGCAGAAGATTCATGCTACAAACAAACTAAGCACATGATGGCCTCTTGACACCCACAGTCACGCTTCAGGTGAAATCTCAATCCCTAGAGAGCTGGATGATGTGATGGTACTTTCATGCAGTTCGTAGTCCACCATCTTCGGGAACGGAAGGTCAGACTTGATCGCAACAACTGAAAACACGACTTTTGAAGGAAAAAAGTACATTTGTCTTAAATATTGTTTAAAAATTATAAATAGTTTTGTTATAGCTTTTACTTTTTTGTTTACATTGTTTTGTTTCTAATTGTAATATATGTGTGAAAAATGTGTAAATATATTATGTACGTTATTTCTCAAATAATACAGCCAACAAGCAAAAGGAAACCTTTAAAATAAAACACCTATTTCTGATCAGTGTAATGCAAGGATATAAGAACTTCAGCCCAACATTTTAAGACTAACGAATCCATAATACAAACACATGATAGGTATTTTGTGATAGAACAGGGCTACAGAAGTTACGTTGGTATAAATTGTTTATGACCGGATATCATATATAACTCTTTTATCACTTGAATGCAACAGTTGTAGTAAAAACAGAATATTATCAAGAACAATAGTTAGTATTACATACATGGAGTAGGATAAGGAAACAGTTTTCATTTGTTAAGAATTGTAACAAAATACTATTTTAGATTTAGTAGGTGCATTTAATTTAATCACAAATGTTATATAACACATTATGAAGCTACTTGTTGTAAGCATTATGACAAGGCTCTGCGTTACCAGATGAGCGATTTTTTCTATGTATCTAACAAACCATTCGCAATTAATCTTGTAAAAAAAAACCTTGATAGTAAATATATAATTTTTTTACACGATGGCGGTATAAGTTACAACCTTAGAACTTGTGTATATTAATTCTTGATATGTTGGTAATAATTGCACAAAATGTTATTTGAATCCGTTTTCTTTAAATTAAATTAAACCTACAAGTTAATTTTTCAATGAATTTCTGCATAATTTCATTAAACTGTACTCTACTCAATAGATGCTTAGCCTATTCATAAACTATTAAACTTATCCGTGCATGGAACATTGCATAATATAGTTACAGGTTAGATCTAAAACACATACTGTTAAATCATACAATAACCACATTTAAACCATAATAAAAGCATTTAAAATTGTTCAATTCATTCAAAATTCGTAGTTAACTTTTGCATGTTTATTAATTTATTTATTTATTTAATGTCTATCCTATTCAGTTATGAAAACTGACCATTAAAGCCATCATACTATTTGATGGCTTTAATGGTCATGCAATGTCATACCATGCCCAGTGATGATTTCAGGCATATCCCGGGGGGGCGGAGCCCCCCCCCCCCCTGGCAGTTGTAAATGCCCCCCCTAGCAGATTGAAAAAATCACATGAAATAATGTAAATTTGCAAAAAAAGAAATGCAAAATACAAGAAAGTGCGGTATATTTTTCCACCTCATATAGGTAAAGGTAAGAATGGCAAATAGGAATCACCTCATGTTCGAAAACTGAAAGGATGGCATCAACAGAGACCGTAACCCCCTCCACCCCTGCCTTTTGTCACGGCGTCAAAAAAAAAGCCATGAAATGAGTTACTAATTTAGCAACACCCCAGATTTTTATCAGCCCCCCCTAGGAAAAATGTCTGAAATCATCACTGACCATGCCATTGGGAACAGATTGTTATTTTCTTGGGTTGTTTCGTCGTGTCGGTACAGAGTTTTCTCTGGACGTTGTTCGCCATCCATGTTGGTGGCTTTTTTAAGACCAGTCTTGATCTACGGGTCATGAAAGCCTCCAACAACTCATAACATGCCATCGTTAGGGTACCATACTGTTACAGGTATTGAAATTCCACATGTATAGCGAGAAAGCTCTGTATGCGTACGCCATTCTTGCTGGATACTATGTAGATCTAACTTCAATAGTCCTCATGTGAGAATCATATTAGTGGAACACTGTAAGAAATACAATTTAATTATAAATTGCCATAAATAGAAAATTAATATTTTTTTACAAAATGGCAGTAAAAGTTACGATTCCAAAACTTTTACCAATTGTTGACATTGTTGGTGTGACCATAAATACAGTATTAACAAAAAAAATTAAATTTGTCAATAAGTGTTACTGAAAAAAAATTAAAACTGGATGTTTCACTAATTAATTTTGTGTAGGTTGGCATCTTGATGGATTTTGCTGGTTATGTTAACAGCATCTAGTTTAGTGGTTAAGAGTGTGGACTTAAATCCGTCAAAGCCGTTTGACCTGTGTGCGACGAACAAAATTTACGCACACACAGACAAAGTGCTGATCGAGTTGAAATGAGAGATTCACTCAGCTTAGCTAGGCTCATCTAATAAGTATGGATGTTAAAGGGAATAGAATATTAGGAGATAGGTGAAAACATTATCCTCAGAGAAAATGTTTTAATGTAATACATAAGGAAAACATAGTACCTAACTAAATTTAAATAGATGTTATTTTTAAACTGAGAACGTCTTCTCTTCATGTGACTCCCAATATTGCTTAAAATTACCATGATATGAACAGTTAGGACATTGAAATTTGGGTCCTTTACCACACACGTAGTTCATGTGTTTACTCAAAGTTGTTATACTCACATGCCACATGCCTTGCAAGAGAGTTGTGATTCATCTCCACACTCGTGCTTTACATGTCTAAGAAGATTGCGTTTGTTGCGGAAAGTCTTGTTACAAACTGAACATTTGTGAGGCGTGTTTTACATGATGCATCATATGCTGTTTTGCTTTAAAACTACTGGGACAGCCATGACAGTAATATGTCTGCCAGTTCATATTACGCTGTCAGACTTCGGCCTTGGTTCGGACTACTGGCCGCCAGACTTCGTCGGCCTCTGCAACAGAATAACATCTTTAGAATGGAAAATGATTGTAATAATGGGTAGAGATAATGAGAAATGGGGATCTATAAAAATCAAAATATTGTTCGCAAATTTCGTATATGTAACCCTCTTGTCCCGATTGTATCGGTAAGAGGAAAACTATAGAGGAAATAAACTACACGTATGTAACTTATTAACAAATTAACTGTTTATTTTTACCAAGAATTGAATATTTATTTAATAGGAACACAAAACCAGTCGTCTGTCCACTGTCCAGATCCGTAGATCCCTCTTCGCGTCTCCATGGAAACCCATCTCCTCCCCCAATAACACAAACCAAACATCTTTTTACATACACTGTTCTCTTGATCTCAACAGTATAACCCACACAAACCAAGGATCTTTAAAAACACACTGCCCTCTTGATGTAAACAGTAAAACAAATGGACAGTTCAACAATGCATCAAGAGGGCCTGTGAGACAGCACATAGCCCCCCCAAAATGATAGATAAATGACCTTGCATCTATTTATCATAATTTTCACACATGAGTGCTGTCATAATAAGTCAAAACATTAATCACTCAAACCCAACCTATAATAGATTAGACATAAATATAAGACAAGAAATGGCCCAGGAGTTTCACCTTCGACCGCACGAAAACCGAGTTGATCAAGTTTATAGTCATCTCACCGTGACGTAGGCGACTAAATATGATATCAAAGTGTCGCATGCGATCCTGGAATGTATCGGTGGTAATTAAAAAGTCATCCATATACGATGCGCCAATGGCAACGTGTCTGAACCTAGCACTTTGCGACAACATCTGATAATAATTCTTGGCTGTCGGGTGTCGCCGCGTCTGTCGTTTATTAAAACCTGACGTTTCGGACTAATTGCATAGTCCATCTTCAGTCCATAGTCCATCTTCTCTCTGAAGATGGACTATGCAATTAGTCCGAAACGTCAGGTTTTAATAAACAACAGACGTGGCGACACCCGACAGCCAAGAATTATTAATATTGACTCCGGCCGCGAAAGCCTACAACAAGTTTTAACATCTGATAAGACCGGAACTGCTCTGCCAAAACGAGCTTGTCAAATCAATGGTAGTGAAGTGTTTTGCCATGCTGAACGTCTGGAACACGTCTTCCATTGGCAACGGACAGTCTGAGTGCGGTATTTTACTGCGCAAACCCACGCGTACGCTGCCGTCTTGTGTCACTACCGTCACTAACGGGTAAGAGTCAGCGGAAGGGCCGGGTTCGATGATACCCGTATTCACCATACTGTCAATCTGTTTGTCGACAGTCGCTCGTTTAGATATCGGAATCGGGTACGATCTTTGTACACACGGTTGCGGGTCACTAATATGAATCTCCTCTACAAATAATCCTGCGCACAGCCTGGAGTGTCTGAGAACACAACGTTGTCCCTATTGGTAACACACGCGTCGTTCAGTATGTCTTCGGGTTTTGGTCATTTAATAAATCCTCCACCGGACACATATCCACCACACCAATGGATCGAATGGTCGCAGTCGGAAGATCTTGTTGAGTTGCCTTCGAGGAAGTAGCGAGAGCCCCCGCGTCGTCCTGGTTGATCTCCATCTGGTTAATGGCTGGTCCACACAGATTTTTAAGACATACGCTTTAAGGTTTAACGCGTAGTCGTAAAGTTGGATCATAGGATTCACGTACTGGCATTCACACAAAGTTTTAGTTTTAAGACATTGTTTTCATTGCTGTTTTTAAAAACAACGTTTTAAAACCTTAAATCTTATGCTTAAAAATCTGTGTGGACCAGCCTGAACGCGAGGACGGTTGTTGCGAATTCCTTGACGATCAGGCGTCTGATTATTTCCGGTAGCCCCGCTCTCCCTCCATTGGTTGTTGGAACTACCCGTAGGCCTACCATGCGAAAGTTGGTGATTTGCCTCCGTTTTGAATTGTTGCGAACGGGGACCAAATGGGGCTTTGCACTGCCAAATTCTCCCACTCGCAGCGCCAGCGTAGTGCCAGCCCTCAGACAAGGTCTACTTGATCTCCGCATAACTTAGCCATGAAAAAGGGCTGATTTACCCATCCAGGAGGCTCTGGACTTGAGCTCGAACTATGGTGGCGCTTCTTCTATTCCAATGTCTTTGGCAAAATGCTGCCATCACAGCCTGCTGGATGGGTCAAGTAGACCTTGTCCGCGCTGATTTACCTATCCAGCAGGTCATGGATTTGGGCTTGGACGGTGGTGGCGCATTCTACGTCAAGCTTTGCGTGCAAAGCCCCATTGGTGGACGTCCCCTCGTTGTTGACGTCTTGCTGCTGCGTCGTCCATGTCCCGCAATATCTGCAACATTTCTGCGGGCGTGGAAACTCTTGCGGCGACGATGACATTTTCCACGTTTGCCGGAAACAGATAACTCATGCGCCGTACAAAAGACCGCGGCGGAATAGGCGTGGAGAGATATTTAATCTTTCGCATCCACGAAACGAAGAACTCAGTCATCGACTTTTGTTGCTGACGGTTGTAAAGGGATGTGTGAACAGTGATGATTTCAGACATTTTTCTTAGGGGGGGCTGATAAAAATCTGGGGTGTTGCTGATTAGTAACTCATTTTATGGCTTATGGTACGTTTACAGCTACGCGTTGCGAGCGAAGCGAGGGCGCGAGCTCCAATCAGCGGCCAAGTTTCACGCAAAGAAGTTAATAGTTTCACGCAAACTCGGCCACTGATTGGAGCTCGCGCCTTCGCTTCGCTCACAGCTGCTGTGTTCGCTGTAGCTGTAAACGTACCATTAGGGTTTAGAAACAAATTGTCTTCCTGTGTGTGGGATACAAGATGCACAAAATGGGTGATGTTTATACTAAAACCAGTGGGGAGCCTGATACACACGAATTGTGAAATCTAGCGCCATATTATAGTTGTGTAGAATGTAGATAATCATAAAATCAACAATTCTATTTATTATTTTAAATGCCAGGTATTTACTTACACAGTTTAGAGCAGTCGGATTCTACGGGGTTTCTTCCGAGCGGAATTACCCAAAACTTGGTTGACAAGAGGAAGAAGGGATGCGCCGTGACAAAAGGCAGGGGTGGAGGGGGTTACGGTCTCTGTTGATGCCATCCTTTCAGTTTTCGAATTTGAGGTGATTCCTATTTGCCATTCTTACCTTTACCTAACATCGTTTCTATAGAAAATAAATCGATTTATTTCCTAGGCCTATATGAGGTGGAAAAATATACCTCATTTTCTTGTATTTTGCATTTTTTTTTTAAATTTACATTACTTCATGTGATTTTTTTCAATCTGCTAGGGGGGGGCATTTACAACTGCCGGGGGGGCGGAGCCCCCCCCCCCCCCCCCCCCCCCCCCGGGATATGCCTGAAATCACCACTGTGTGTGAAGTTCGTCGATCAGTTTTTCTTGCGTGTTCTCCGACCAAAACAAGTCGACAAACGCTTTCTTTAACTCCTCCCAGGTTTGCCACGTGTCCACAAACGCCTGTCCCCAGTCTCCTGGCATCCCATCGAGTTGGGCGATTGTTAATGTGATCCACTCACTCACATGAATGGGTGTCTGTGCAAAATACATCTCCATGGCGTGAAGGAATTCCATGGGATGAACTTTGCCGTCGTCTTGGAACCGTCAGTTATTGGCGGTCGAGTGATGGGACACTGCGCAGCGCGCTGTTCCACCCCACTGTACTGGCTTTGTCCTTGAAGTACCGGCGACGCAGCTCCCGAAGAACCCACAAAGGCAGTGAGACGGCCCGTAATAGTACCAAGCAATGTACCAAATCCGGCCAAGACTGCTTCCAGCCTGTCAATATGTGGTACCGGTCCCACTGGAGCTTGCTGTTCGCCCGGAGACGATGTAATGTTCGTCCCGCTTGTGCCCGTGTTTCAGGCATACTTATGACGCGCACGCGTAGCACTGTTCTCCAAATTACACAAAATAAAATAATTGGTATTCACGGAGTGAATCTAAAAAACTTTTTTTCAACGAAATGTAACAAAAATCACTTTTATATGTTACCTGTTACTAGTGTTGGCAATTTTCAGAAAATTTTGATTTGTTGAAAATTTCATGAAAATTTTCATGAAAATTTTCGTGAAAATTTTCAACAAATTTTCAAAAAAAAAATAAGTGTTAGCCTATCATATAACTTGATGTTTGTACTTTAAAAAATGGGTTTTATATTTAACTTAAACTTACTGGTAATGTGTCTGTATTGAAAAGCAACTCAGACACTAATGTTGACTATCGTTACTAAAATAGCCTACTTATTGTAATTAGGCCCGCTATTTCAATGCTGTATTAAGGGCGTATCTCAAATCTCTATTTTGGCCTGCTTCGCCAGCCTCGCCAACTAAAACAACAATTACCGATTGTTATTATTAATTGTTACTAATTGTTAGGTTAGTCGGCTACGCTAGTCGACTAGCGAAAAACATCGATTTGAGACACAGCCTTACTATTTATTTGTCGAGTAGCTTGTTTTCACCATTGGCAACCTCCCTTCAGTATCTTCGTTGAAATCAACCAATTATTGCTTACAACCAATTGCTTTGTTATCTTCAACAGATTTTATTGTTATTTGTTGATTGTAATACTGGCCCTTAATATAGAAGGTATTCAAAGTCATTTTGTTTGAATATAACTTTAATTTTCTGGCAGGCAACAAGATGCATTTTTGCATTGAATGGACATTTAAATGGGTATTCAGTATCACAATTCCACATGCTTTTCTTTGGTATCTAATACTATCAGATGATGTAAGATGACCAACCTAAATCATATTAGCAATAAAAATTATTTGAAAATTTTCTGAAAAAGTCTCTTGAAAATTTTCTGAAAAATTTTCATTTCACTGAAGATTTTCAATTGAAAATTTTCAATTTGCCAACACTACCTGTTACTGTATCTTTCCAAGTATGTAAGGCGCATGCTTCAAATAGTACGTATTTATGTTTAAAATCAATTTAATTATGTTGAATTGGCTCGAGGCTATGCACGCCATTCACCATTAGCAACATGCACACAGCCTACTGGATGCTACAATCAGCTGTTCTACGTTGATTAGGTAGCCAACGTAGGAAATGAAACCGAATATCGCCCGCCAACTTAAAGAAGGGGTAATTTATTTTTTGGGTATAAATTTATTTTAAAATAATAACCCTTTCTTCAAATTACCTCTTCTTCAAATTTGAAGAAGGGGTAAATTATCGAAAATACTGCGATTATTATACAGTAACTTATGTTTAAGTTGGTGCATCTGCTGATAACAAAGAACCAAAGCACTTATTTTGCTGCAGAGATATTTCTCTTCATCCTTAGTGTTGAACAATGGCGAATGGCGTGCATTGGCCTAGGCATAGGCTAGGCTCTAGCTAATTCAACAGAATTAAATTGATTTAAAACATAAATATGTACTTTTTGAAGCATGCGCCTTACATAATTGGAAAGATACAGTAACAGGTAACATATAAAAGTGATTTTTGTTAAATTTCGTTGAAAAAAAGTTTTTTAGATTCACTCCGTGAATACCCAAACTCGTGATAAGCGCGGCACACGAATGTACTAGATAATAAACTCTTGATAAGCGCGGCACACGAATGTACTCGATAACAAACTCGTGATAAACACGGTACACGAATGTACTCGATAATAAACTCTTGATAAGCGCGGCACACGAATGTACTCGATTACTAGGCCTACTTACTTGGTTTTGCACGTTGGGCGCCAGATGTAACCCTCTTGTCCCGCCTGTATCGGTAAGAGGAAAACTATAGAGGGAATAAACTACACGTATGTAATTTATTACCAAATTAACTGTTTATTTTTACCACGAATTGAATATTTATTTAATAGGAACACAAAACCAGTCGTCTGTCGACTGTCCAGATCCGTAGATCCCTCTTCAAATCTCCATGGAAACCCATCTCCTCCCCCAATAACACAAACCAAACATCTTTTTACATACACTGCCCTCTTGATCTCAACAGTACAACCCACACAAACCAAAGATCTTTAAAAACACACTGCCCTCTTGATGTAAACAGTATAACAAATGGACAGTTTAACATGGTTTAACAATGCATCAAGAGGGCCTGTGAGACAGCACACGTATTTCGCGATTTGACAGAAATTGCCGAAAACGCTACTAAAAAAAGGTGAGGGGGGAGCTATGAAGTAATATTATTAAAACAAGGTTTATAATATGTTCTGTACAGTCAACGTTATGTAATTACAAGTCTTTACATTTTTCACGTAGTGACCGGTGACAGATTTCCGCAGTTTGCAAGAAAAAGAATAAAACACGTCCTCCTAAAAGGTCAATTTCGGGAGTTAATACTCGTTTTGACCAGTTTTATACAATTTTGTTCGCGGTTTTACGCTTCAGGTGAGAATTCGCGAAACTCACGATTTCAAAATGTAGTTTCCCCATATATAATTCATAGCCCCTACTCTACTACATTTTAGGAGAAAAACAAACATTTAGAAAATTTTGCGATTTTCGTTGTCACCATTTATGGGGTTAGTTGGATGTGAGGTGAAGATATTGGGTTCATTAATTTAACAGCACTTGAAATATTCACTTAAATTAATGTTCTACTGTGTTTCAGACGTTTTAATGCAGTGCAGATTCCATAATAAGTGATACAAACCACAATCTAAGGTGAAGGTAGCCTATCTAGGTAACTTAACTTTATTAAATTAAGTTTTTTTGATGAAGGTTGATAAATATTGATATTTTGTCTGCGAAAAGTGGTTTTAAAAAAAATTACACTTTTATTTTTTAAGCTTCAAAAGTCTTGACGTTCAGTACTAACACCTCTAGACCAGTGGTTCCCAAACTGTGGTCCGCGGACCACTGGTGGTCCGTAGAGGGTAGCTAGGTGGTCCGCGAGACGTAGACTTACATTGTATATTATTTTTAATTATATCACCGAACACATCCATTTTGCATCAAAACATTTTTTAATGCGTCGTTCCACGGACTTGAATATAAAAAGTTTTTATTTTGCTTGGTCAACCTTTCCGTTCATCCACCTGACAGTAACAATACACAGTTGTGCATGCACGCAAGAAATCTTTGACTACGCAAACCTGCTTGCCTACGTACGCTACGAATTTGATGGCCAAATTCACGAAGACTTTTTATTTTGCAAGCCGTTATTAACAAGAACTACAGCTGAAGATATTTTTAAAATAATAGATACATTTTTCAAAACAAATAATATCCTCTGGCAATGCTGCATTGTTATTTGTACGGACGGTGCCAGGGCGATGACTGGAAGGCACTGCAGCGGACTTGTAGCACGTGTGCGCGCAATGGGTGCATTTTAGTATTCATAGGAAGCGCTTGCTGCAAAAAGAATGACCCAACAGCTAAAAAGTGACCTGGATGAGCTGAGCAAGAATGAGTGTCATATATGGGGGTCATATTAGACCTCCCTCTACCACAACCCATGCTTCTACCTTTTTCTGCCCCACCTTCTCTCGCTTATCTTGCCTCATTCAGTCTCCCAAACTCTTTTCCCCCTCCTCTCCCCTGCCTGCCCTATCTGCTTCTCCCCTCTTTACCTCGACCATCAGTCTAGGTCCCCTCTGTTCCCTTGTCTCCTCCGCCCCGTCCAACGACTCCCCTTCTATGTCGGTTGACCCCTCAGTAACCCAATCCTCCTTATATCTCTCCCTCACCTCCCTTTCATCATCCTTACTCCCATCTTCCTCCCTTTCACCTCCCTATTTCCCACAACTGTCTTAATTTCCTCCACGTCCAACCAGTGGCGGCTCGTGGGTTTTGAAATGGGTAGGGCACAAATCAGCGCCGCCAAATAGCGATCCCGTTATTTTCTTTTCCAACATTTGCAACCCTATGTCTTCAAGAAAATGCATTCAATATCGCGATATCGTTATCCATCCTTTATTTCATCGTTACTCATCGGCATCCACTCAACTCCTCATCGTCAACGTTATTCATCCTCCCCCCCCCCCCCCCCCCCCAGACCCCCTCCCCCCCCCCCCCCGTTGGCTACTGAAGCGCCCGCTACCCTGCTCCCGTGAAGTGGGCGCCACTGACTACAGCATAGACGGCGCCTCGCTCCGTACTGGGGCTCACGAGAAACCATGCTCATTCGTCATGTAAAATGTGCCGTCTCCACTCACTTATTCGCGGAGAAAACGTAACTGCGCATGCGCGGTATGTGTGTTTTCGTCTTGGGCTCAACACGCGACCACGTCACAAAATGCAAGACGCGGCGGCTAGCGCTGGCGGAAGCTAAAACGTAACCGTAACGAGCTCTGTCGGAGACTTCGGGTACTGCCTGCTGCCTGGATAAGTCAGCGCACCGCGTCTTTATTTGAATGTGCACATTAAAATTGCAAACTTTTCGATTTTATATAAACATACCACAAGTCCACAACTCGTAATTTAATTGTTGGCGGTTGGCGGGAGGGGAGGGGGGCACGTGCCCCTGTGCCCTTATGGGCGAGCCGCCACTGAAGGGTACATTCCGAAACCTCCTGGAAATGATGGGGTTCCAGCATCAGCTAGCACGTCCCAGCGTCACATTTTGTCAAGTGTTTCGAAACGCCTACTAGCAAAAAGATGGAGGAAATGCGCGCTAAAAATTTGTAATGAAATAAAAAAAACAATATTCTAAACGTTTCCCAATAATAACAAATACGACATGAAAGATAATAAAATCCTGCAACGCGTGGTATAAATAACAGTCGAATTATATTCCTCACAATTTGACGAGCTTTTAAATTATAGGGAACCAAAGTTTCAAAGGCGAGAAGGTTTTTGGCTCACAGGTCCCCGCGCGTCCATAAGAGTAAGCACGGAACGAAAATGTAACTCGCTGCATCTTTTGATACACTCAAAAGTTATGGAAACAAATTACATCACATTATTCGACAGTCCATACTGCTTAATATGATCTATCAGTTGGTTACTGAACGCAGCCCAAATTTAAATGAGTACGAGATATGTGTGTAAATGTGTCGAGAATACCACCAAATTGGGAGGACTCGGCGGCTGCCGACCGAGCGCAGTTGTCACATTGTATTCACGGGTTGCAATATTTTTGGCATTTCCATGAAACATAATTGTAACTAACAATTCATGGCAACAGCAGACACATTGCTTATGCAAGTGCAAGTTGTTGTCACGGGCGTAGGCTTTAAAAATATGCACACATTTTTTACTTGAGATTTGTCAACACTGCACTGTTCAAGCAGCGTTCACTTCAACTCGAAAGTATACCTTTATAAACTTGAGATTAATAAAAGTGTTTTATATCATTGTAAAGAGGAAACTTTCACAGTTTCTTAAATGTGCATGTGCTTCTTGTACGTTCTCTGGTACAGGCGGTAGCGCTTACGAAAAATCTAGTACTGGAGACGCGAGTGAACCAGTCAACACCCACTTTGGTTCCCTATTGCATTTTGAAAACGCCGCCATGATTTGTGAATGCTGGCAGATGCCCTGCTTGAACCGGCTGGCGTTTTTCATGATGCTGAATATACTGGCGCAGGAAGTTACGGAACGCCCAGCCTATGATATTCAGGAGGTTCGGAACGGCCTCAGCACGGAAATGGCATATTCAGCTAGTTTCGGAACGTGCCCCAAGCCGGCTTCGAATTCAGCCAATCACATCACAGGTCGTGGCTGCGCGCGCATCGTGGAGCCATTTCAAAATAGCATGCTGTAGAATGTTATTTACGATACCGAAGTGTGGTTAGGTTATTCAAAATGTAAGATTAAAACAATATACAATTCACAGAGGCGCAGAAAGTAAATAACGTAGCAAAATATAATTGATTGCATACCCAAGGCCCCACTAATACAACAACACTGATATACTCGCCGTACAACATCTTCGGTAATGCTTCCGTGTACGGGTGGGTGAGCGGCAGCCAACCAGCGACCGTGGCTAATTCAGATACCTGCTCGGGTTGGCCGAGACCGTAAACACGTCATTGATTGATGACGAAAGCATTACCAAAGTTGTTTTAAGAGACCTATGTGTATTCGTACAGCAACTACGGGAACGCTTTCGACATCACTCAATGACGTGTTTACGGTCTCGGCCAACCCGAGCAGGTACCGCTGGTTGGCTGCCGCTCACCCAATCGTGACGGAAGCATTAGCGAAGTTGTTGTATGACGACTATACAAGCAACATTATTTCCAGAGAATATAATATTCCAGTCAGCTTACATACCTAGGCCCTAGTATTGGCGGCAGTCGAGCTCGCCCCAGTTGTCTTGCCAGCTCGACGAACATGGAGTCCACCTCAGCGACGTTTCACAGTTAGTAGTTGCACTTGCAGTTAGTATAGTTCAACACACTAAAATACACTTGACACAGTAGGCCTACACAACCCACTGCCATATAACAATGAGCAGCATGATAACACAATGCATAATGATATTCACAAAGAATATTGTGAAATTATCCCATTCAACAGAGAACCTGTATCAACTAGGTAGAACGCTTAAACTAAAATATATAAAAAAAAAAAAACACGCTACTGTTCTACTAAAACAATAGGCCTATATAAAAACTTGCTATAGTGTGCCCCCCTCCAAACATGACACACCCCGTCAAGGCCCTAGGCCAAGCCAAAGCCGTTTAGTTGCAGGCCTAGCCAAGTTGAAACAGCGGCAGTCACCACACAAAATGATTGTCAGTCGCTAGCTTACAGTTGTTCGAATTCCAGCTTATGACCTGTTGATGAACAACACACTTAGCTCCTTGACAAACACCCAAGAATAGGCATATCACTATTCACTACCCTACGCAATTACACACGATAGGCTACTCTAATAAAACACTGCACACGACAATGCTTGTGGTGCACTCGCAATCCCAACCTCTAAATACGCCGGTAGGCCTAGGTCTCGCATTGTCTTTGTTAATGTTGTCTGTTCCAATCACATGTTTGACGCTGTCTAGCAAAGATGTCTAGTCTCATAAACACACCACTTTTCAAGTATAAACACTGCACCGATACTGTCAACGCTATGCACGATAGTAAACAGCGTGTAAATGACAAAGGAAAGCACGTGCACACGAACACATGCGAGTGCAACTGGCGACTGGCGACTGTGAGTCTGACAAGTCGGACTCGGAACTCGGTTTTAGGCTAGCGCGAACGTGCAGTTACGCGGATCACTCGGTGGAGGGCGCGTTTGTTGCGGCGAGGGAAGTTTTGAACATGTCACTGGCTCTCGCAAATGAGTCAATCGAAAGTACTGAATATTCTGAATGGAAAACAATTTATATGCAAAGGCCTTGGGCTTCGCGTGGGGGAGGGAGGGGCTAGCTAGGGGGTGAAGAAGATCTGTGAAGGCATAGAGCTAATCACGGCCCTCTAGATGTTCGATGACAACAATGCAAGGTCAACTTGCAACAATCACAACAGTGAAAAATGCATAACAGCAAGAACCTTTAGATCATCTAAACAAGGCCCTCTAGATCAATTCTGAAAATCATCTATTGTTACATAATTTTTTGTCGCCATCGGTGAAGGAGGCCACCAGCGACTGGAGCTATATTTGTATAATTTCGATATTCTTTTTATATTCTAGCCAATTCAGTAATAATCCGAAAGACGATTTCTAGAAATGTCTGCAATTTCACATCACATGTTTTGATATTTCGAACTTGACTTGATCTATTATATCATTGGGTTGGAAATATAGAATATTATGTCATAGCAACAAAGAACATGATTGAGCGAGCGAAGCGAGCGTCTCCATTAGACTCTTATATGGCACTTCGTTCTGTTTTTTTAATTTTTTTTTGCTTTTTTTGTTTTAAGTCTGTCGATAGCGGTCGAACGGAATGTCCGATCAACTTGAAATTTGGACCGTCCACAAGCCTCGATGTGTATTGAAGGTTGTGGCAAAATCGTTCGAAAAATTACAAAGTTACGCGATAGTTACTGCAAAATACTTTTCTGAACTTAAATGGCGGTAAAATCTGAGATAGCTATCTTTATAAAGATTTTTCCGGTCTTGAATATGCAGTACGCGGTATGGGCCAAGTTACACAAACGTTACTCGAAACTATTTTTCTGAAACACAGTAACGGCAAAATGTGCGGTGGCTATATTATAGTAAATTTTTGTCCGGACACCAATGTACTAATCTAATGATGATATGATACGTATTAAAGGCCGACATTACATTTCTATTGATGTCAATAAGTTTCAGTAACGGTAAAAATTCTTATCAACGCACATTGCACAGCATTCAACAATAACGGGAAGTATAATAGCTATGGAAATTAGAAACATTGTTCAATGCGCATTCTTATATTGTTGTTAGTTGTTGTTTTCACAATTTTATCATTATCTCTTACATTGAACAATGACGATAGTTTTGAGAACTTTTCGCCAGAATGTTCGTAGACATGGGCGCGCTCGCTTATCAAAACGACGCGTCACACAGAGCGTTTTACTAGTGATAAAAAATCACGCCTTCTTTTTACGAGTTTCGTAAACCACTTGTTCCGTTATTTTTAGAGGCGACTCTATCAATTTTTACGTATGTAATATGTTCGGTTTTTGAGATATGAAATGACCCCCCGTTTTCACCCCCTTCACTGGATTTTCGGAAATGGTAAAACACGTGTTCCTTTATTTTAAAAAAAGAATCTAAATCCAAATTTTTCACGGAACTTCATCTTTGGTTTTAGAGTTATAGATATGTTCATAAAAAATCAAACCCCCGATTTCACCCCTCTTAACTGGATCTTTGTAAAATGGTGAAACTACTGTTTTTTTTGTTTTCAAAGGAAAATCTCATTCCAATTTTCAAGTCTATTACAATGTTTAATTTTTGAGATATAGGTAGTCTAAAGAAAAACTTCCACAACCTTGCTTACCCCCTTAGGGACAGAATGTTCAAAAATCCTTTCTTAGTGGATGATTTCATTAGAACATATTTTTTAAATACTGTTATAGTTTACCTGTCGGTATTTGTTACGCATCTTATAGAAACAATATTCATATCTGGATCTCATGACCACTTGCCGCATGATTGCACTGCAAATTTACGCGAGTGTCCCGTATTACTTGGTTTTACCATTTTCCGAAAATTCAGTTCAAAGTTACCCCTGGCGGAGGCTTGTCGAACTCGCAAGGTTTACCGAACCTCTGCTAGTTTCTTGCCCAGAAAATGTGGATTTAGAAGGTAGTGAACATAACAATGATGTACAATATAGGCACGTGTTGGTCAAAGTAAGCAAACATAAACACAATTTGTAGCTACCTTTCAAAATAATTCAGGCCCAAAATTTCAAGTAAATCGTCAGTTCACATCCAGTGAGACCCGGCCGTAAGTATTGAAATACGTTTCTGTTCTAGTATTAGTGGCACATAGTAAGCATAAACCTACCCTCCAAGAAAAGCCTTGATGCGAAACTTCTTGACTGTGATGTTAGATGGCGTCCGGAGGTTTCACGCTAGAGGGCCAGTTTGCTGCGTTTTCAAAATTTGGAGACACCAAATCTGACGGGAAAACCATCACCCTTTCACAAGCCGACAAATGGTTCAAGCAGGCGAAGGTTTTCGACAAAAAATTTTCCACGACAGACACCGGCATTGCCTTTGGAAAATTCAAGTGAGTTTTATTTATAGTTTTTGCGGTAATTAGTACCTGTCCCACCTATACTTTATATAGGGTATTTGTAAGGAAGACAGCCTTTATGTTTTTTCTTATAAAATGACTACAAAAGTCACTGTTTATGTCAGCCCTACCTATCATTGTATCTTTCCAATTTTGTGAGGTGGATGCTCCAAATATTCAAATATTACGGTACGTAATTATGCTTTAAACCACTTTAAATGCGTTATTTTCGCTACGGCTAGATGCCTAGGCCTATGTGCACCATGTTGACTTTCTTACAACATAAGTCTTCTTGACATCTCATGTCATCATGCAAGGTCCGTAAATCCCCTGGCGGGGCCTCGTCCAACTCCCAAGTCAGGTCGTCCCATCCATCTCCACAATGTTAAAAAACACATGTTCGGCCTATTCAAATGGGATAATCATTCAGAAAAACATATGAATTGATCTGACAAAACCAATTCTGGCTCAAAACCGCATTAGGCCTACATCTTATTGAAATAATTTAATTATACTTGTAGTCTAGCTACATTTTTAAGTAAAGTATTCTGAAATTAAATTTTGCATAATAAATGCGTAGTTTTATGTAATACACCAATTTTTGTAGTGGGCACGAGAATGGCGATTTTCGTGCCCATGAGAAGACCATACTTTGAGGTTTACCGAACCTCCGCCAGGGGATCGACGGACCTTGGTCATCACGTAACATAAGTCCTTTAATTTTTTTCATGAGCAGGTGTACCAACCTCTTCTGGTCTTCCTTACAAATAGGCTTATCCCAGGTAGCGAACGGTAGGCCTACCTAGACATTATAAGAAGTGTCTACCCTCCACCCAAACAAAAATATGTAAACTTATAAACTACAAGTCTATTTCCCCTTTTCACTCATAACATCTTTAAATCTATCTTTCCCTCATACTTGTCCATTTCCTACAATCTCCTCCGACGTAACTTAGCCTAAATTAGGCGACTCAAAGTTCGACGTATACGTCATTTAACACAAAATATTATAATCACGTATTACGAGGTCAAGCCAAATACCTCAAAACAACTATACTAGACCCTGTCCACAAGGTCTACTTGATCTCCGCCTAGCGGAGGCTCGTCGAACTCCCAAGCATGAGTGTACAGATAGATGTATTTAGACAGTCACCGTATGTTTGTCTGTCCAGGGCCCGTACAATCACCTTCTCAGACTTCAACAAGTACCTTGAGGACCTGGCCAATAGCAAGAAAATGGACGTGGGTGAGCTGAAAAGTAAGCTCGTGAATTGCGGATCTCCGGGAGTGGCGAACACTACAGTAAGAAAACTTTATGCTTTGAGTATGGAACCACTTAGCTCGCTGGTAGAGACACAACGCCATCGGCTATTCACACCCGCTGTCGTTGTGCCTGTACGCTGTGTTACACTACACATTTCTTGGGGAGATGGGTTTATTCTCGAATGTCACGGAGGTCAAAATATGTGTTGGCATTTGATCTGTCAATAGAAGATAAACCACGAAAAGCGAGTATATCCCCCAACTTGTTCACAGCCCGTCTGGGCCCGGGGAAGGATAGGCCCAGAGTGACTGCTAGTCGTAAGAGGCGGCAAAAGGAGACCCGTCTCGGCCCGGGGTAGAATAGGCCCAGAGTGACTCTGCTAGTCGTAAGAGGCGACGGAGGGAGACCGTCGTCCCCTCCCCCCACTGTCCCACTGAATATTTCTCCTCGCCCACTTGGCCCTGCCCTCCCTTGCTGGACTCCCGTATGACGACCCACGTGACGTACAATGGATCTGATTCGGATGTGGCTTTATTCTTCATCATCATCTTTCTCATCTTTATTATCACCCGCTCATCGTCTCGATTAGCCATAGTTGCATAAAAATGAGACGTTAAGCCCCATTAATCAATCAATCAACCCAACTTGTTCACGAAGATTATGTGGTAATTGGCAAAAAACGAGTGGCCATTAAGACAAGAGTTTCTTTATGTTATTTTTAAGTAGTAATATAAACTAATTTGAAGAACAGTAGAGCTCAAATGAACCAAACGTCATTTTAAAACATTTCAAGAGTGAATTGCCAGTCAGAAGTAAACGAACATGTTCATGCACACAATATGGCCGCCACGCGCATTTTTGATGCTTTTGATTTTGATTTGGCTTCACCTGGAGGCGGAGTCTTCGTATTTTGGTTAGTTCTTAATCGGACAATGGAAGGGAGGAATGAATGTATTCAAAAAGGCCAATGGGTAAGGGAAGGGTGGTTAACTAGAGGAAAGAAAAGGGCTTCTTATCTTACATTATTGTGGTGTAATTAGTTCATTTGTTCATTTATTGTAAACAATGTATTTGTGTTATATAGTTATGTATTTGTGTAGAAGAGTACGACATAAGAATAAAAAAATAAATAACAGGTAAAGAGACCAGAACATGATGCGATGACTGGTGCTGGTGTTCTTAAACTCGACGGTATCCATCGGCGCCGCGATGGGGGTGGGGGGGGGGCAATGGGGGCAACTTGCCCCCCCCTTTGATTTTAGCAATTTAAAATTTTAACTGGCGCTATATGCACAATTTCATACAAAGTATGTAAATAAAAAATAAAATAAAATTACAAATATTTTAAATTCTACTCCATCCTTATCCCTTTACGAATCTGTTCATTTTAACGCATGCTGATAAGTTTTGTTATTTGTAGTGTAAAAAATGTGTAGTGTAAAAAAACAATCAAAGCACCACTGCCTGACTGTTACGACCCGGGGCCAGAGGCACGTTCAGATTATTTGGGGCTCTAGGCGCTGAAAAAATTGGGGCCCCTGCTATTCAAATTCAATTCTAAAAACATATTTTTACTGCGTTGCCTCGACCAACCATATAATGACACCTTTACAGATTATTTCCATTTTTTATAGTTAAAATATCAGGGGTCGTCTTAAATTTGCATATTAAGATTATAAATACGCATTTGATTTTTCCAGTTTAAAGTTCTCGAAAACAGGGGGTCGTCATGAATTCGGGGTCGTTTTCTATTTGGGTTAATACGGCAGTGCATTTTTTGACTACCTAACCAGTTACAAGAACTGATTTGCAACAGTGGCGGTTCGCCCATAAGGGCACACGGGCATGTGCCCCCTCTCCCCTCCCGCCAACAATCACTCACATTAAATTACGAGTTGTGGACTTGTGGTATGTTTACATAAAGTCGAAAAGTTTGTAATTGTAATGTGCACATTCAAATAAAGGTGCTGTGCGCTGACTTATCCAGGCAGACGGCAGTACCCGAAGTCTCCGACAGAGTTCGTTACGGTTACGTTTTAGCTACCGTTATCGCTGGCCGCCGCGTCGTTGGGTTTATCGCGTCTTGCATTTTGTGGCTTGGTGATTCGGTGAGCCCATAACACACATACCGCGCATGCGCAGTTACGTTTTTCCGCGAATAAGTGAGTGGAGATGGCAGATTTTACATGACGAATGAGCATGGTTTGCCGTGAGCCCCAGTACGGAGCGAAGTGCCGTTTAGGTAAGTACGTGTGGTCGTGGTATTGTGTGTAGACAGGTGGTATTGTCTTTGTTCTTTAGTGTAGTGCGTGTTGTGTCACTGTGTGATGTGTCGCTTTTGACTTTGTAGTAATAGTCAAACAAATTGAACGAGGTGAGGCACATAAAACATAAACATTTGTATTATGAAGAGAGATTGGTAGCAAAGGCATTAGGCCGACCAAGGCCCCACTTGGGTATAACTCAGGTATGCCAAATTAAAAATAGAACTTCTAATAGAAATAAATAAACATACGAAAAATACGAATGGATTGGCAGATGTCCTGTAGTTAATGTATTCTTCTCACTAACTAGGTACCCTTTTTCAATGTAAACTGATTTGTGCCCTACCCATTTCAAACCCCACGAGCCGCCACTGATTTTCAGTGGGGGATATTTATACCATTCTTACCGAGCTTCACGGCCACGTTGCCAAGTAACTTCTGTGCTAGAACGGCGGCTTTGTGTGTTGCAGCAAGCCGTCAAGGTCGGCGGCGTGGACCGGCTGACGGACACCTCCGGCTACACCGGCACCCACAAGGAGAGGTTCGACGAGAGCGGGAAGGGGCGGGGCATCGAGGGGAGGGAGAACGTCACCGACAATGCCGGCTACGTCACCGGCTATAAGGACAAAGACACGTACGACAAGAAGCACTGACCGGCTACACCGGGAGAGGTTGGACGAGAGAGGGAAGGGGCGGGGCATCGAGGGGAGGGAGAACGTCACCGGCTATAAGGACAAGAAGCACTGACCGGCTACACAAGGAGAGGTTGGACGAGAGCGGGAAGGGGCGGGGCATCGAGGGGAGGGAGAACGTCACCGGCTATAAGGACAAGAAGCACTGACCGGCTACACAAGGAGAGGTTGGACGAGAGAGGGAAGGGGCGGGGCATCGAGGGGAGGGAGAACGTCACCGGCTATAAGGACAAGAAGCACTGACCGGCTACACCGGGAGAGGTTGGACGAGAGAGGGAAGGGGCGGGGCATCGAGGGGAGGGAGAACGTCACCGGCTATAAGGACAAGAAGCACTGACCGGCTACACTGGGAGAGGTTGGACGAGAGAGGGAAGGGGCGGGGCATCGAGGGGAGGGAGAACGTGGCCGACAATGCCGGCTACGTCACCGGCTATAAGGACAAGAAGCACTGACCGGCTACACAAGGAGAGGTTGGACGAGAGTGGGAAGGGGCGGGGCATCGAGGGGAGGGAGAACGTCACCGGCTATAAGGACAAGAAGCACTGACCGGCTACACAAGGAGAGGTTGGACGAGAGCGGGAAGGGGCGGGGCATCGAGGGGAGGGAGAACGTCACCGGCTATAAGGACAAGAAGCACTGACCGGCTACACAAGGAGAGGTTGGACGAGAGCGGGAAGGGGCGGGGCATCGAGGGGAGGGAGAACGTCACCGGCTATAAGGACAAGAAGCACTGACCGGCTACACAAGGAGAGGTTGGACGAGAGAGGGAAGGGGCGGGGCATCGAGAGGAGGGAGAACGTCACCGGCTATAAGGACAAGAAGCACTGACCGGCTGCACAAGGAGAGGTTGGACGAGAGAGGGAAGGGGCGGGGCATCGAGGGGAGGGAGAACGTCACCGGCTATAAGGACAAGAAGCACTGACCGGCTACACAAGGAGAGGTTGGACGAGAGAGGGAAGGGGCGGGGCATCGAGGGGAGGGAGAACGTCACCGGCTATAAGGACAAGAAGCACCGACGTACGCTCTCGCTTTTCTCTAGACTCAAAATGCAATTTATTTCGAATCCAACTTGGTACTAGTATTTTATTTTTATTCCACTTTTTTAAGGCTTAATCACAAATCATTTACATACAATAAAATAGGTACCCACATCCATAATATGATATTTAATGTTTTCTTACAACAGATTCTTTCGATCATAAAATTAATAACTGAAATATATGCAGACATTATAGTACTGTACTGTGTACTGGCACTTAAAGAGATGTTACATCCAATGACTCGTTTCTCAAGGTACTGGACAGTAGATTAAATGTGTACATCAAGCTACTGTACACCACAGAATACAGAAATTAACTTTACAATTGGATTAAAAAATAACGTGTGTACTGTTCAAGTCGTGAATGCGTTTACAGTAAAACCCTTCGAATGCGTTTATCCGGGGAAGAAAGTTGGGTTGGGAGGAGGTACCAAGACATCGGGGTGGCGTAAACTAAACGAGTTAGCGGGGGGAGAAGTACGCAACAAGGAAACACCTTGGCGGGGTTGTACTGTATGCGCGACAACTTGAAGAGTTTGGAAGAGTACCTTCTCATCATACACACACTCTTTAACGTACAAAAATCTATTAAAATGATAACACCCATATGTATGTATAGGTACGTACATGCATTCGTCCTCCCGAAACCGTACGTCTCGATCATTTCAAATACCTTTCCACTAAAATCTTTAATTAATCAGCCTTAATTTTATTATTATATTATATACTAGTACGTACAACTAAAAACTTTCTTCGTTATATCCTATACCTTTTTGGCAACCAAAAATGATGATACATCACAATAATTACAATTAATAAGAGAAATATAAAAATCTTTTTAGTTCTTAGCTAGTTCATTGGTTAAGAAAAGATTGCATTCCTATGCTATGGTATGTCCATGTGTTTACAGTGTTGGTGAGAACTAGAAGGTTGGCGATGGAAACTGAACGATCAATTTGACAGATTAATAATAATAAAAAACATAATTGTACAGTACTTTCAAGCAATGCTACATAGATTCCCATGATAGGGGTTTAATTAATTGATTAATTAATTAGCCCTAAGTTTATAACTTTGGTAAACTTGTAAAACTTGAATTTTAGCATATAGAATAGTGTGTAGTTAATAGTTATATACTGTACACTACATATTAATCTGTTGGTAGCATTTTCAGAACATGTACTTTTAACGATAGAAATTAAATTAGTAATTATCAATGCCATGTATACAATAAAATGAAAAAGTTAAAACCCAAACAGGATAGTGACTGAAGGTGACTAAATTTGGACATTTGTAATTTGTAATTTCTAATTTGTAATTTGGACTATTTTGTGGTTCAAATTTCAAAATTTCATTTCAAAATTTCAAAATTCACACTTTATTACATAAAACGAATAGGGAAGACTCACTCATTATTTTTATTTGCTTACTGGTTTTCTCAAGTTAAAATACACAGGAACCAACTGGTTTGGGCTCAAAAGGTGCATTTATGTAGCTTTAGCGGCAAGTCAAAGACAGAGTTTACTAACAACGCTCAAAAATTGACCTATGCTATCTTGCTTGTGACCAGAAGGTTCGAAACTCTGTAAAGAATCATTTAACACTGTACAAGTAGTACTGAAACACCACTCTTTGGTAGATTATTTCTTTCACAAGACTTCAAATGAATCCATTTATTTCTAGTTAAGTAAGTAAATAAACACTTTTAGACATTTAATTACAGCATTATGTTACTTAGATACTTGCATTATTTTAAAATCATTTTGATAAATATTGTTTCAAAATTAATTTTACATCTTCCCCTTTCCTCTTAACACCTATCGACGTCATATGATCATAGGTGTCGAATATACCATTACAGTAAACAACATAATTAAATTATAAAGCAAACTGTGCCATAACTACTTTGTTGTATTGTCATTGCCCCCTAGATATTATTGTAAAATGCCCAGCTTGCGGGCAAATACTGTTGATTCTTGATATTATGTATCAGAGTCGATAAAGAAGTTCTCTCTATGGGAGCCCCAAAGGGGAAACTTCTTTATCGACTCTGATATTTATAACAATATACTATCACGGAGGCAGTTGTTCAAAAAAAGTTATGATGATTAAGAGCCGTTGTAGGGCTACTATAAGGAGCGGGAAGTAGTAAATTTCCAACTCTAAATGTTAATAGAATTGGAAATATATATTGGGTATGTACCCTGTATTTTTGTATAGTGATCTTCCATTTTTAAGTACTTTGAGGAATATTTATTCACGAGTCTTCCCTATTAGACGTTAAAAATATCGTTGGTTCATTTTTCGAATTTCAAATGGCTCTAGCAATGAAATAGTTATCGATATACGTATTAAGTAAACTCAATCGAGCTGTAAATGTTCTGGTTTTATGCCATAGTTATGTGTGGGTGATGTTTAGTACATCTGTTGCAACTTACTACTGGAGAGGAAAGTGCTACAAATTGTAGGGCTATCTACTACACAGTAGTTGCAGTCGTTTTGCCACAGAGACACAAGCAAATCATTTCACTATAGCATTTTTGTTACGAAATAATATTACAAATAATATGCTACACACTTCCACCGTTGTTTAGTTTTGATTTGCTTGAAAGCATTCATACACCAATTTTCTATAATGTTCTGAAAGTTTCATCCTATAATGGTAATAACAATCTAGTTTGTTTTTATTTTTAAGGAAAAAGGCAAATGGTAAGCCATTATATCGATATGGTAATCGATTGGGTGGCAGCCCCAGGATTTAAATAAAAAACAAAGTAATATCATACGGTAAGCATATAGACATCCCTAACTTAACAGGATACCCATAACTAGGGTATATAGGCCTATTCATTGTAGACATTACAAAATAAACTGCCATATTTACATATTGTATACATTCATCAATTCCAAAAACAGTTATCTATATTTTGAACCCTTCCATTTTGTAAAGTGATCGCACCGTCATTGGCATCAACATTGTCAGGTCATAACTAGCTAGGCTAGACAAAGGTTAAATTAGCCCGTGGGAAAAATGTTTTAAATTTGCAAGAATTACCAAGGTGGCCTCATTTCATGCTTTGCAACTGTGAGTATACTCAATAAGAAGCGTTCGAAGTTGTAGAATATCACAAAGTGACATCAGTGTAAATACTAGATGAAACCATATTGCAATTCGCTTTCAAAGTGCTCAACGTAAGACGCGTACGCAGATTTTCAAAGGCTTCTGTTTGAGTGAAATGTTCATAAAGTCCACAAAAAAACACCTTACTTTTGACAGTCAAGCTATTTCGATACAATACAAGTTCTGGAACCACTGCCTGTGCACGTCAAGATACCACCGAATGATTACCGCAGACAGAACTACATTACTGCCGTTCATGAAGGAAACATATGTAGACACAAAAGAGAAACATGACTGCTAACTGCTATAGAACTTAAAAGGTTCAATCTGTACAGGTAGGTACTCCTTCCTTCATAAACTATTAAACAGTCGAGGAATGGCAAGTGTTGTGTGACTGCTCGTTAATTTGTTTGGACTAATTTACAGAATTATATTGAATAAAGCGTAAAAGAGAAAAAACCTTAAGGCTAAAATTCTCCTGAAGTGGGAACCAAAGACTAAAGACAACATCCATCGAAATGAATATACAGACTTATGTTTCACAAGAACCAAAACGGTCGAGCAGTTAACAGTTGTAACACTTGTGTCGTTGGTTACCATGTAGCACATTGAGATACTGGCCTAAATAAATTACATACAATCATACATACATATTAAATGAACTTTCTCGGCCAAAGAAAATCGAAAAATGAAGACAAATTCTGAGGTGGAGTCCACATTGACCTACATATTGACCATGTTCATAGGTGGGCATAGAGAACATTGTCTGGCTTTGCAGGGTAGGACCAACTGTATTCACCGATGACTGCGATGAGTCAAACAAAGTTTACCTCGTTCTGCAGCCAATAGCGCAAATTGTTGTATTCCGGAACAATAAATTAAAGTTAAACAATAAACAACATTAAAATGAACTGTAAGTTTTTTAAATATCTAAACACAAAATATACACTGCTGTATCAAAATTAATATGCCTGCTGGGGAGGGTCAAAGATCCCCCCGATCCCTTAAAACCGGTTTCAGGAAAGAACAGATGACAGGAGACTAGTGTCAAACCTCAATTTAGATTCTGTGTATGTCTATGGATTGGAACAGCTTTCCATTTTCTATACCACATAACATTGATGCTAGAACCTTGATGTTAGACGGGCCAAAATATCACTGTCTATTTGAAAATTCAAATCTTGCTCACTTCAATTGTATCTAAATCTAGCCAGGGCCATAGCCATCAAAACACCAGAAAGTTTGTTTCTTGGACAAATTTCATACAAATGCTAAAACTGATACAGTACAACAACCAACAGGCGATAAGTTATCGATTTAAATGCTAACATGCAAAATGAGGATGAGCTTCTGAAACTACTAGAGGTAAAAAAACTAAAAGGCTCCCATTTATTTAACTATGACATATAGTCACTTGGTCTGATTCTAGTTTGACAAGATCAAGTGACAATACTGCAACTGCCTCTTGTGCTATCCAAGTTATGTCTAGCTCTATTGCAAATCAGAGATTACATTTTAATTTAAACACTAAATAAAGTAACACGGTTATTAACCGCTTTAGCCTCAAATCACGGATTTATAACGAAACCTTCTTGCCAGGGAATTGATAAGCCTATCTACTTGAGGGCATTTCCTATTAAAAACATTTAAATAATTTTTTCATTGTACGTAGTATATATTGCGCCTAAAACATAAACAGAACTATCAAAACTTTTTTGGTGCAAGCTTTTTGAAATAATATTGTCACTTCAAGAATGGTCACCAATTGCCACATAGTCGAACATCTAGGGATGAGCGCAAATATCGATATACTATATAGGCCTACATGTACATCCTAGTTGATACAGTATAATATCTAAGAAAATGTTGTAGTCTTTAAACTTGGGTGTGAAAACTAAAAAATATATGAATATTTTATAAATTTGAAATTTAATTGCACAATTGATCAATTTTCGATAATATCGATATGGATTCAGACATGAGATAGCATAGCCCATCCCTCGTCCCATGTGGCATAACAAGATATTTAGAGCAAATGAACAATGCATATTTTTCTCCAGGTACCATTACTTTCAGGGCAATATAGAGTTTTATGTTCATGCAAACAGTATTTATACAATATGATTAACTGTTTATGGGGAATAGATTAAAATATAGTAAGGTAATAGGTACTTACAATGCTAATTACAATACAAATACAATTGATACGTAATTCACTGCATCATAACTCCAAGCTTGTTGCCTAGACGGCACTCAGGTTGAAAACAAGCTGTTGGCCCTAATATTTCATAGAAAGCACAATTGATAGATGCTTGTGTATGAAACGTGGATAATGTGTCCAGATCCTTTGTTTCTGGTCATGTCTGTGTTCCTGAAGGAATGTAGTTGCTTGGGGGGAAGGAGAGGCGACTCTACATGGGCCCTTCAATCAGGCTCACCTTCATCGTGTAATAGTACAAACTCCGGGCGAACGCCAGGAGAGCTACGAGGAAAGCACCTGAAACCGGAAAACATGTTCTTGGTACTATATTTTATATTATTACTCATGAGAGAATGTTGTTTGGATGATACCTTGTTCTTAACATATGCCCATATCTGACTTGTCAGGCCACCACTATGTATCTGGACAACAACGGCTGCATACGTGAACGTGATCCGGGTTACTCAGATCAGCAAAATGTCTTTGTCAAAATGCAGTCTTGGGTAGTAACATAGGGGAGATAGGGGTAATTAGGAACACTATTATGAAGTTACAACTTCAAGTGGTGTTAACTTTATGACTTTTTCTCTAATCAATTTTTCCTTCGGCCATTAGAATCTCTAATATATTGGCAATAAGACTAACTAAATCATTTGTTAATTCTTTGAAAGGATGTACTAAAAAACACATTTTTTAAAAATTCCGAGCTTGTTCCTATTTGCCCCATGAATTTGGGGAAAATAGGAACAGGCTTGATTCTGGCCTTAAGATTAGTAGTGTTACATATTGGGGTAATTGGGAACATAGCAATCATTTAGCTGAATAAGGGACATTTTACAAAATTGAAATAAGCCAATAATTGTTCAAGTTATGATACTTCAATCTTTGGAATTCTCTATTACAAAAAAAATATACAATCAATTATTATGACTTTAGTGTGAAACTTCGCAAATAGTGCCACAAACCATATCTTGATTGTATTATACTAAAATGTTGGGCCTACAGAAGAAAAACTGATCATCACGTTTTTTAAATATAATTTGATATTACATTTAAATCATTTCTTCCCATGGGGAAATTAGGAACACATAAACGGTGAAATAAATGATTTTGATTACACTCAGTTTTATACTTGAGGCTTAATCTTGAGGTAACTTTTTCAATAATTCCCATGCAGAATGAAGTTGTACAGGTTCTGGTGTAACTGTAAATTTTGTGACTCCATTCAAGACGATGGGACCACCAAACAAGTTCTTGTTTAAAACAATATCAAAATCGTCTCTCACAGGCCAACGGAAAATGTTTGCCCCTTTTTTTAGGTACAATAGGCTTCAGCATAGGCTTAGATTTGGTCACCTTAGGTGCCTCCCTCTTTTTCCCCTTCGTCTTCCTTTTCAGCTCTTCATCAGAGATGCGTTGCAAGACATCCTTACTAGTAAGGACCTCACCGTATGTGTCACAGTTCCTAATTGCCCCTCCATAATAACATAGTAAATGCACTGTATGTCCCCATTTCCCCCACATATTCCTAATAACCCCAATAAGTGGTCCTTATTACCCCAAAATAACAAAATGCTGAGGTAAATAGGAACATCTAAATAAACAATAGAGGTGATAATGTTATCAATATTGGGTATATAAAATATTAAATGGGCAACTTAAAGTGAGCCAAACAAATATATAAGTGTAGCAAAGATTGAAAACTATAGCCCTACAAAATTGATGTAACAAGATGTAACAAATGTTGCAGCAAAGGAATTTTACAGGGTTTCAAACTTAATAACAAAAAAATAGTTTCACATGAATGATCTATCCCAATATATCATTTTCATATTAAAAACAAACCATACTTTACATATTGTATAAAACAAAAATTAAATATGGACCAATGGGGAAGATATTAGACATGTTCCCAATTGCCCCTGTTCCTAATTACCCCTATCTCCCCTAACGGAAGAAACGCGTTACTGTAACTAAATTACTTTTTCAGTAACGGAAATGGTAACGCCGTTACAATTATCTATTACTAACGGGTAGGCCTACGGTAATTTCATTACATTTTTGCGTTTTACTTTTCGTCTACAGCTACAGCACTGCCAAGTACAGGCTTGCTGCCGTGTTCACCAAGTTGAAAAGTTCTCGTTTTCGCCATGTCGCGATAAAATTAAAAACTGTAGGCCTACAATGTTCTCAACTTCAACATATAAAATTCCACATCGATCTTACCGACTCAAGGAATTCTTTATTTTTCCAGCAGGTAAGTTGTGTTGGCTAGCCTTTAACCTCTCTGTGAAAACGAGAATAGGCCTTTGTCCACGTTTCTTTAGTTTGCTCAACTGAACAAACCTTGTAAAAACATGATCCAGTGTTTATTTAATCATTAATTGTTTAACATCCTTGTCTGATACTTTGACAAGCACAGATGGGATTGAGGGAGCCAGGCCTAGCCATCCTACTGATCCTATCCTATGTTGATAAATAAAACCCTTTTTGTAACCACCTTTCAGAATGCATCTGCATTCACAAATAAATTGATGGCATACCAAATTAATCTTATTCTATCCATAATAGAGATAAGATCACAAAAGTAATTACAAAAGTAAAGTTATTACTTAACAGGGGAGAGGGGGGGGGGATTAAAGTAATGCTGTTACTTTAAGAATGAAGTAATTAGTAGTAAAGTAACTTCATTACTTTTAATTAATGAAAGGTGATGAGTTAAGTAATTTCATTATACTTTTCAAAAGTAATTTAGATGACTGTCAAAATGTCAAAGCAACGTACCCGAAACGGGTTAATCCCATCCTTGGACACATACTTAATACTTATCAATTCTTATATTCTATAGTGATATAGGCCTAATACTTGACTAAAAGGAAGTAATGAACAGTTGTTTTTTGAAAATTGTCAGTTGAATTGCCTTGAATTGCCTTGTTGAAAATGTCAATGTTCCATCCATCACTAAGCACTAACAGTGCTTAGTAGGCCTAGTAGGTATATAGTAGTAGTATTAGTGTTAGGAAATAGTAGACCATGAACAAATGTATATACGTACCAACATATGCAACATAGATTCCGCCGTTCCTTCGAACCAGCTGGTATGTACCCACCTGGAAACATAAACACATCATGTAAGTTTCATCCCATTCAATAACAATCTCTCATTTTAAATATATCAATGTGAATTTCTAATTTAACACTATACACATTGGTACCAGTAATTAGAATACCATGATCAGTCAATAAGCAATAATTCCATCAAGATCTAGACAGGACATCAAATGCCCACTATTATAGGTGTAGGGCCTATGATTAGAGATACGTAAACATAGTGTTTTGTGTATAGATGCTACAAAGCGCTATTTTTCAGTAGAAACTAAGGTTTTTCTGTTCCTATTTTATTATATTTAACATAGTTATTATACTTTGTTTATGATAAATGCAATTTGGTTGATTTTAATTTTAATAGTAGGCGACCTATGACGTGATTTAAAAATAAAAATTTGAGAAAACTTCATTCTCAAGTTTTTTAATCTTGGCAAAAAAATAGATGCTACAAAACGCTATAAAATGACAATTGAAAATGCTATTTTCACGTACCACTACCTATATGATATATAAATATATACTGACCGTCACACCAACGCCAACGGCTAGGAAGATAAGACCAATAATTATAAACATAATTCCTCGTCCACGGGCAAAATCAGGCCCCACAGATGATCTGAAAAACAATCAAGTATAATTTTAACATTTTAAAATTATTAAAATAAAATAGTTTCTAAACCAGAAGCAGATATATGCTACTCACACTTTTCTGCAATGCGGACATCTCGCGAGGGCGTTATTCAATGTGTTAAACTGGAAAAGAAGAAAGTATTGTAATAGAGGTACAGGTGCGTATGGCGTCTCCCACCACCAGGGTTCCCAACAAAGAAGTCAAAACAATTTCCCTGACTTTTCCTGACCAATTTGCTCGATGTTACCACTCTTAAAATAAGTTAGCACTCATCTTAGTGATTAAAAATAAAAATGTAACATTTTATTACTGACACTATTCTTGTTATTATAACAATACCTATTAAAATAGATACATAACATTATAAACAGATTATGATTTTTTTTAAATCTTGTCTCCTCCTCCTCTTAGCCACTGGACACTTGGTGGCAACACTAGACACTGGCACAAACAAATTTCCCTGACTTTTCCCTGACTTACTAACATTTTTGATAATTTCCCTGAACAGTTTTTATTTCTGACTTTCCCGGTTGTTGAGAACCCTGCATGACCCTCGCTCGTCTCACACTGACCAGAAAGGTGTCGTGGCAATGCGCGCAAGTGACCCGACACATGCCAGGCATCGTGGGTACGGGAGGCGTGACCGGACTGGGGGCGAGGTTGATGATGCGTTTGCAGTTGGGCCGCGGACAGGCGATGCGCTGCGACGAGCTCTTGCAGATGAGCAGGCAGTTGCAGGGGCAGCGCACGTACTTCTTGCCAGGTGGCGCGTTGCGGATCGGCTGGAACGAGATGAAGGTGTTAAGGCTCATTCACGATAAAAACTAAGTACCTAGTAAACTTAGTTCCTAACTTAAACGTAGACTTCATAAACTCATTTAATAACGTTTCGTCAATTAAATTCTGAGCATGTTTCGGCTCCATTTTTGATTTAGCTAGCCTAGGCCTTGCGGCTGGCACTGATTGGTTCTTTCTTACTGTTAAGTTTATTTTTATTTTAAAGTTTGATCGTTCCAAACTTAACCGTAGCCCAAAACTAAGTTTATGTTTTGGTCGTGAACAATTACGTGATCTTCCATAAGCCAAACCTTACTTTAAGTTGTAAGTTTACGGTTAAGTTTAATCGGGAATGGGCCTTTAGGCTACGCGAACATTGTTTGATACACGGCGTGAGAAAAACGCCGCGCGTAGCACGTATGTTCTCCGACGGAAGTGAATCGAGCAACGGACAGAACGTGTTTAGACTAATCTCACCACTCGACTGTAATTCAACATAGGCCTATTATTTTAATTTTGGCTCGATCTTATTCATGAATTAACAGTATTGGCCCACAAACCTTCATGAGAAATAAGATAATGATTTTAATTTCAGATTAAAAAAAGAGTGAAGACAAAGAGTTAAATACAGTAAATACGTGTGCTGTGTTTCACTCTTGGGTTACTTTTAATGTTGCATCCCAACATGATACCATACAACATAGCCAACATGTATTTTAACTAGGCAAACGTAGGCTGTAATGTGATTGCTATGCTTTACACTTATAGCCAGTCTCAAAGGTAGGCTAAAAGTAGTATCTCTGAAAAAAAAAATGTACGAAAAAGGTAGAAAGAAGTAGACAGTGGGAGCGAATAAATGGCTGCCTTGGACAGTTTTAAAAAAAAAATTCCCCTTAAAACTACTTGAGATAGAAGGACACGAAGTGTAATCTGTGATGGGATCATTTCGTGTGTTAACTTACGGTTGCTTCATTACACTGCCCACATTTGACAACATGTTGATCCCGTTTGCCGGAAATGTCGATCATCGCTTGACAAACACGACATGTCACCATGGGCACCGCCCCCTGCGCCCCAATCGACGTATATGGGGGAGGCAGTTCGTCCGGCCCGATGGGAGACACTGTAGCCTGAGGACCTATTGAGTTGAAAGTTTATTAGTGTTGTTTTTTTTCCTGTGCAGAGATGGCTTCCTCAGCCATTCCTCTTCCTTGCTATCCAATATAAAATGGCTTCTTTTTCTGACCTGCCCATATCATTGGGCAGTGTAAGTTAAATGTTACTATTGAGGAAGTTCTCTTATTTTTTTTTTGAATATCTATAATGTTCAGTTCTCCATTTTAAGAAGTTCTTTGGACCTTTTATTTTTTAAAGTATGTTTATTATATGAACTAAGTTCATTCAAAAGATCTTTTAAGAGATTGTAAATTACAGTAACACTTTGAAACTTGAAATAATAAGTTGAAGCAAGTAGTCTGGCCTTTGGGTTTAGGACTTGTCTGGCAGCTGACTACAATACTTGAATCACAAAAGTCGAGCATTATGACTTGTCGATAAAGGTTTATGTACGACTCGTCGACCCTTTGCTTGTCGACAAGTGTAGCCTACTTATCTATTGTGAAGAAAGAATGCAGATTACAAATTTAATAAGTTAAATGTAAACACAACACAACCATCTGCCATTGTTCTAAGAATTAACAATCACACTTGCTACCTTTTTTTGAAAGTCCATTTGTGAAAATTATATTTTATGCAATGCACATAGGTAACAGTAAATTCATAAGCATCATATCTTCCATACGTTTGGTACCGTAGCTTACACGTTGTGAACTATCATAATGATCCATAAAAAATTAAAAAACTTGAAAAGACATGTGCATTACAACTTAAGGCTGGTCCACACAGATTTTGAAGATATAATGCATAGCCTAAGGTTTTAAGACGTTGCTTTTAGGGCTCTGGTTCACATAGTTTCGTTCAAGATAGGCCTAGTAAAGTGAAGTACTTTGTTACGATTTATCCTCAGCAGTGGCGTGCCGTCCATGGAAGCAATGGAAGCATTGCTTCCATTTTATTTTTAACTAAATTACCTATGTATACCCTCAATACTGGTTAACAATATCGCTTACCAGTAACACTTAAATAGAATTAATGAACCAAACTTAACTACCCGAATTATGCGAAATAACTGACAGCGCAATGAAAAATCCTTGTACCATATTCTACGAGTTTGAATTCGAGCGCCAGGCCCTCGCTGTGGGCCAAGCGACGAGGGTGGCCGAGGGTTGACGAAGAAAAGCCGAGTGAAAGCAATGCCTGGCATTGCTTCCACTCGGCACCCGTAAGCCAGACTGTTCCGAGAGACACGTGGGTTTGAAAGTTGTTCGTGTTTTTACCTCTTTATAGCTGTAAAACTGTTTCGTTTATTTTCTAAATTCATTCAGTGTGAGAAGGAATGCGATTCTACATTGATTAGTTGATTATTTGAGTATAATTGTAGTGTGTGACAAATGTTTGGTGTGTTGTTCATCTACGCGCGAATAAGCAATATGAAGGATTGCTTCCGAGTCTGCGCTCTGCAGGCTCGATCGGATCGCTTGCTGTGGGCCAAGGATCTAGGTCTAGCGCGGATGTGGAGGATCTAGGTCTAGCGCGAATGTGCACTCCTTTCTGAATTTGTACTTTCAATAACCATGAATATGATTGAATGTTATGTAATCGATGAATTATTTGCGCGCCCATTTAGCACTCGATCTTTTCAAGAAAAATGTGCAATTATTGAGAGTGGCCGACCAACACCAGCTCTGCCAAATCTCAATTCAAAAACCAAAAAATGCACTCGGCATTTTAGCACTGATATTTTATAATGGATCAGATTTTGTTCGTAAATTTCTAATGGTAAATTGCCTAAAACTCGTCAAAAGGCTCTTACGGCAATCACGATAATCTAAAAAAATCCGGGGCTATGCGCCCCGGACCCGCATTGACTGGGGGGCCTTCCCCCCAGACCCCCCGTGCATGTACAAGGTGGGGGGGTCTCACAAGTGCCATTGCCAAGGGATTACTTATAAAAGTAGTTGCTTCCCCCATTAGAAAAGTCACGGCACGCCACTGATCCTCAGTGTAAACATCATTGTGATACAATACAAATTAATTGAAAGTTGTATTAGGCCTATCCATGATTAATTATAATAGCCTTGTTTACAAAAATTCCTACACGTATTACAATTAATTTGTAAGTAGATAGTCCGTTGAGGGAGATTTTAGTAACTTTTTTTAAGATTTAAGTGTAAAGTTGGACATTGCCCAACTTTATGACAACGAATAACGCAAAAAAACAACGTCTTAAAACTAAAAACTTTGTGTGAACGCCAGAACATGTTTCCTAGGCCTATGATCCAACTTTACGACTACGCGTTAATCCTTATGTCTTAAAAATCTGTGTGCAAACCAGTCTTTAGGCAGAGAGCCCTAGGCTAGGCCTAGACCAAATTAGGACTGATTGTGAATGATGCTGTACTTAATCAAAACAGGTTGTATGATTAGGTAATAACTCAAGGCTGAACAAAGGGGCCTAGGCTAGGTTAGCTAGGATGTAGATCTAGGGCTTACTAGTGATATCATTAAATAAATATGCAGAAGACTAGGGCCTAGGCCTAGGCCAGCCTAAACCTTTATTTTAACCGTACTTAAAGGCCCTATCCAATCTGTCATGTTAATGAGTAGACCTAGAGTAGGATGCATAAATTAGACCCAGGCCCTAGGTTGCAAGAGGGGTTAAGGTATAGGCCTAGGCCCTAGGCCTAGGCCGAACACTTGACCGTCCTACAGTCTAGATAGGAAGCCTACCTCCAACCGTGTATGTACGCCCTTGATTAACTAGGCCTATTGATTTTGAAAGGTTAGACCAGGGCTCGCCTCAAATTAATGAGTCATTATCAGCTGGTGGTCAAGCCTAGGCCTAAGCAGCTCAGGTCTAGGCCTAGGCCCTAGGCCCAGCTAGAACCAGAAGCAGTTCTAGTCCTGTGGTGTTTAGGGTAACGTTCAACCCAGGATCTAGGTCTAGGCCTAGGTAGGCCTTGCGAGTATTCTCAACCTAGATCCTTGCAGTTTGGACCTTTGGCCTAGGCCTAGCGTACACAGGGTCTTATCAAAACGTCACTTGATACCAACAAGAGAACGCCTCGTAATTTTATGAATTGGCCAATATATGAAAATTGTACAACGTAGGCTTACCTGGTACATAATTACTAACACTGTCAAATTCAGAGACATGAGTTTCATTTTTAAGTAAAGGCTGCCTTTCTTCGTCCCCCATGTTGGCTGTCAGAAGTCAAAACGTAATAAGAAATCCACAGTTCGGCAGAAAAACGAAACGAAACGACCCTTGTCATGCGGCAGCCAATCACCGACCAAGGTCCAGCTGTGACACGCGGTCTAGCGAGAGGAATGAAAACGACATGACAAGTAGTTTCGGCAATAGCCACGAGGGTAATTAGCTTGACATTCAAAAAATGTTGGGAAAATGTCCATTGATAAATAACGTGGCGGTTCTTTTTAATCAATGCTTGAGCCACATATAATCATACCAAATTGTCATCGGAGTATGAAACTGAAAGTGGATGTCCTTCGCGGTCGAGACGGGAAACTCGATCGGTTATTTTTATGTATATAATCAATTACTCAACAGACCAGACCAGTTTACATTGGAAAATACATTAAAAAGTATTATCATTGGGTTTGAATTTCAAACCCAATGGTATTATGCAAAGAAAATAAATATAAATTATTGCTGATATCATGTTTCTTGGCATAAAATTATCAGAGTGTAGATATCTCTATTTTTCTACTGTGGTGTGACCATGTATGTATGTATGTATGTCAGTGGCGTATCCAGGAATTGGAAAAGGGGGGGGGGGGTTCAACCCATATTATAGAGTGGAACCGAAACATAATTGGGGTTCCGGGGGGCTAGCCCCCTGAAAAAAATTCTCGTCAAGGTCATTTTAGTGCAAATCTGTGCGTTTTACAGCGGCCAACTGAAACAAGATTACTCAGTTTCTGACAACACATTTTTTCCTTAGCACTGCTAATAAAAGAAACCTCAATCAATAATTTGCATATTTTTCGTATTGCTTTTGCTTTTAAATTACAACTTAATTACAGCTGTGCTTGCACCTCGAGTCTTTTTCGGAAAATTGTCTAACAGCGAGAAACTCTTGTTTCCTCAGATACATTTTTGACTGGAAAGTGGAAATAAATAGTATTTTAAATTGTATTCACTAGGCACGTTGGTTGCCTGGACTTGAAACTGTACTATGATACATTACGTAAGCGTACTTACCTCGTCACTGATTGAGGAGTTGATGGTGGCTATTATAGTATTGATTGCATTGCATCTCTCTACACCCCACTCATTACAAATTATTAAATTTAAAAAAAAACTTTCACCTTTGCGTTCCCAATTAGCGCTGCACTTGTGCCTGTTGCCTGTATTGTCACACCATGCGACCGCCGATTGCAAGCCTCAGACAATGACTTAATATTAAATAATGTGTTTTGGCTGGACCTAAGTAGAGGGCGTGTGGGGTGCGGGGTCAGCTACATGCGTCACCTTGAAATTGCGGCATCGTTTCTAAAAGTGTACACGTTGCACCACTACACCGCCTCGCTTTCTGTGGCGGCGTCTTCTGTGCGAGTCAGCAAGTGTCAAGTGATATGGATTCCGTTCCGTGCCTTGTTCGACAGTGTGAGTGTGGTTTCACATCTAGGTTGGGCCAAGAACAGCTGAGGTGTTTGTAGATAAAAATATGATTATAGATCTTGATGCATGTATTTTTAACAAAAAGAAATGTCTAAAATACTGTCTATTGAAATGTAAACGGTCATTTTCCATGTTTCCTTTGAAAAAGGGGGGGGGGGGGGGGTTGTCCCCCCCCTTTCCCCGTCCATGTATACGCCACTGATGTATGTATGTATGTATGGATGTATGTATCTATGTATGTATACGTAAGGGTATATCAGGTGGCGAATTGATGATGATGACGGGGGGGGGAATTACCTCTCTGATAATTTCATTTTCTTCCCTAAGTTAGTTAAGTTTTACTTAAAGGCATCCCCGCCATAAATCCCCATCCTCCCTCTCATATCAAGTGACTTGATCTCAATCATCACAATCAATTGAATCTCGTAATGTTAATTATTATAGCGTCAATTTACACTCATTATTATCCTGAAAATTGTATGTACTAAAATACGTGATGCAGCAACAAAAAATGTTTTCATACATGATTAATGCAGTAAATGCAGGTTTCCAGAAGTGCATGGTGCATTGGAAGGGGGGGGGGGTTGGAAGTTGATTTTATACTATTTAAGGGGCAGTCAGGTATGTATTTATACAAAAAGCAGTAGGGGTATAAGCCTGCGCTCGAAGAATCAGGATTTAGAGCGGTATTATTTCAGTCTTGCACACGTCCCACTTAGGATGCTGAGGTATTGAAGCTGTTGGCGACTTCTGTAGGGTCAGAGATGATCAGGTGCATTATCCGTGCTGAGGTGGATCGGCGGAGAAGCAGCACTACAACATTACTGTTGTTAGCCACTGCGCTGATAGTCTTGTTGCAGTAACTGGACTTTGTCTGGTTTATTTATTTAATAAGCCCCGCAGAAGATTGATTGAAAAACACCTTAATAACATGCCTTGATATGTAAGGTTACTTACACTGTTTTCTCTGAAAGGAGAAACTTCTATTGAATAGCAAGTATGCTTTTTACAGTCCATAAAATATTATCTTATTTACCCTGGAAAGCAGTAGAACACACCCAAAATGTGTCGGCTTATATATCAAAATTTCAACAGTGAAAAAGGTTTGGGTATCCACATTTGGATGTTTAGAAGATAAAAAAAGAAAGCAAACTATTTCAAATATATGTAAACTAAAATACTAAAATATTTACTCAGTTAGGCAGTGGTTAAAGTGGGGCGGTATGAGCCGGTATGCATTCCGTTACTAAAAATATCAACGGTATGCCATACCGGCACTAATTTGTAACGGTTGTTGCCATATTGACTAATTTTGTTGAACGTTTTGTTGTATTTAGTATTAATTATATTTGCTCATCCAATGTTTTTCTAAGGTAAATGTTGCAAATTTTGTGTTTTCCCCACAAAATAATGTTATTAGCAAGAGTTCTCAACCCCACGACCCCCCTCTCCTTAGCCATTTAAACGTGTTCATGACAAAATACCTAAACAAAATACGTTGCGGGGCAAAACTGAGGGGCCACGCTTCCTAGCCCCCTCCCCCCCCCCCTTTTTTGTCTACTGTACACAGTAGTAGTGCACACCGTTACTTCTCTGAGTCCATTTTAACCACTGCAGTTAGGGCTGGGCTATGAAACATTTTATACTGAAATGTCTAAAATAAGAGCAAAAAAGGTGACACTGACAAATTAAGTTAGGTAACGAATTTAACAATATATATTGAATGGTTTCTAGTGAATGACAGGAGGAAACAGTAATTTGACATCACAAAATATTGCACGAGCATTTCAAACTGCATGCTCATTACATTTTTTGTGCATGATGATTTTTTAAAAAATAGTCACACAATACAAGGAATGATACTTAATTCTGCCCAGCCCGCATTATACCTATTAGATTCACAGGAAGGACTTAGCTTTCTGGCTTTTAATGACAATCTTTCGTCTTGGGGAGAGCTGCCAATAATGAGACTATAAACTAATTAATTAATTTTATTGTTGTTTTCCTGTCCCATGAAAGGACAGGATGGCCAGTGTAGGGTTATGGGCATGCCCATACCCTCTTTAGCCTCACTATGAACTTAGTTGTAAACATTCATGGCAAACAGCAACTATATACTGGAGATCAACATTGATTGAGGAACACAATTCCCAGAGAAAGAAAATGAATATTTTTTATTTTAATTTTTTTTATTTTCGCGGTCGAACGGAAAGTCCGATCATCATCATCATTATCATCTGTTGCCACGTCCAACTCTGCGTTGGGTCGGCATTGAAGATAAGCCTCTCCATCTTTTTCTATCCTGCCACCACTCTTCCCCCTCAACTACATTCCAGTCCCCTCCTCGCATTTCCGATGATCCAAAAAAAAACATAATTATATTAAGCAGGCAACTTATTAGTCTTCACCATTTTTTTGTGTGAAGCCTGACCACTGCCCAATCTAATATGTAGCATATTAAATATTTATCTGGCTCATAATTTTTCTTCACTATGTCAACCAATGCGTAGCCTGGGTGGCATGTTAAAATAAATTAGTAGCCTATTTGGTATTTAGAGGGGTATTAACTGTCTTCAACCTGTCAACAAGCAATGTGTAGCCTGGGTGGCATGTTAGAAATAAATTAGCAGCTTGTTATTATTTAGAAGACTGTTAACTTGTCTTCACGATGTCAACTACCAATGCATAGCTTGGGTGGCATAAATTAGTAGCTTTTTAGCCATTTAGAAGACTTGTTACTTGTCTTCATCATTTGAACAACCAACGCGAAGCCTGCTTGCCATTGTGAAAATAAATTTGTAGCTCTCTTAATATTTATGCAAAGTTCAGAAGTTCATGAATAATATGTACCAATAATAATAATATGTGTAGGTTAACTAGTTAATAAGTTTAATGTTTGACAACTCAAAAATGCTGTACATTTCTCCATGTAATTCAAAGAATGTAAAAGAGGCTTACTTCAATTAAAAGAAAAAAAAATAATAAAATTACTGGGCCTGAGTAAGTAAGCTTGATGATTCCACGCTTGAGTCAGATCAGAGTTCGAGGGTCAAATGGGAGTCACCAATAAGGGATTGTCGTTCTAGAGTTTGAAGTCTTTCGTTTAGAGCAAATCTTTCATTTAGAGAAAAGATTTGACAAATCTGGAGATTGTCTTGCGCTCAGGAATTTCTGCTCGGAATAGCTTGGATCCTTCGATAACCCACACTGTTCCGGTCTCTGCATATTTCACCATGTGGACACAAGCCTTTCCACAATCAGATGTCCTAGAATATGTACGAAAATTATATTATGCACTGGAACACGTCCAAAAAAATGAATAGAGTGAAAAATAAAACGTTAAATACAAATTTCAAATTACAATTCAAGTTTGAAGCCAGCTAGGCATATAGCCTACTGAACAGAGACCAACGCTACTCGTAACTAGAGCTAAGAACCTATATAACTTAAGAGTGCAGCTTTATCTACTTACGGTTGTTTCGGCAACGACGCCAAAGCAAATGCCGCATCTTGCCCCCACTTGTCGGTATACTGTTTTCCAACAGCCTCACTTACGAGTGCCGTAGTGGTGACTCCAGGGCACATGGCCGTTACCCGAAGGTGGGTGTCCTTAAAGTGGTAGTTGTCCTGTGGGCAAACAAATAAATAAAAAAATAAAAAAATTCACATTTAGAGTCTACCCACTCAGTAACTAAACTGATTTGCAGTGGGGGACTTTAATTTAAAGCGACTAAACCAACCCTGTAGACTCCGAACACCATCGCCGAGTGAGCGATAACAAATCAAAGATCGATATTTCAAATACGAAACATATGAATCAGTGATTGGACAGTGCGAACACCTGCGGACAAATGTCAGAATCAACAAGGCCGATTCAGAACAACTTTGAATTTATTGAGTGCTTCGTTGCTAGGACGAATATGTAATACTATGCAAGTATTTTGGGGACACTTTCTTCTTTCTTTTTGATGGAAAGAGTAATTATTAAAATACACTTTTAAGTTATACTCAGCCCACCCTGTAATTGGCTCAAATGTTAAATACGTTGCATTACTGGTTCTAAAACCTAGCACTAAATGGGTGGCTCATAGACCAAATTCTATCTGAGATTAGGGTAACTAAGTACAAATAATTTCCCTTTAGGTTAACCAGATCTCGAAATTGAGTTAACTTTATTTCTGAAGGAGAAAAACTTGTAAGACCAGTTATTACAAGGGGTGACAACGAGAGTCATATGGGTAGGTATTTATTTACAACAGTTAGCTTCAGCTAATGTTACAACTCTTTACAGTAGTTACTTTACACATCAAGTGGGTGATGGTGGTTGTGACAGTGATGGTCAAGTTTGGTTACAATAGCAACCTTTTAACCAGTTTAGTGGCCACTTTCCTTCGCGCTTGCCGTGCGCGTAGGGGCGACTTATTTCCCCACGCTACTTGCGGTCGGTCGGTCATAAGACCTCCTTCTCTACAAACACGTGTTGCCGACAGCATTTCAATACATGTAGTTCTATCTAGCGGAAAAAGATTGAACTAACTTCTTTGCAGAGAGTGCGGGAAAATTTTAAAGCCAGACTCGTCACGGCCACTGTGGGAGCGATTTCAAAATACTTATGACGAGATTCCAAGGCGCTACTGGGATATAACCGGCGTGACGGAATATCTCGTCATGACCACGGAACTGGTTAACGCTGTATAAAGGGAACCAACGCTGGAGGAACACCCGATTTTGCTGTGTTAAAAGTGCTTTAATATGGTTTTAAATTGTCCCTGAAGAAAATCAAAATATATCATCCTATAGATCATTGAATGCTTTTTCTTATGAATAGGTATTTATTCCAATAAATATTTCCATTTTGCAGATGTTCATAATTAGGTGTGAAATGTATGCAGCAACATCACATTACAAAAGGTAATTAAAAGCATCTGGAAAACAGAAATATTGATTGGAACAAGAAAGAGGACTAAATTCTCTTCAGGATGACACATTTTAATTCACATTTGGAACAATTTTAATAAATTTGGAAACTATTTTAACATTTTATTTCATTTTTTTCATTTTAACTATTTTAACCAAAAGAGGGAGTTCAACAAGAACATCTGGAAAACAAATATTGATTGGAACAAAGAAACATTCATAAGAAAGAGCATGCACTAAATTCTCTACAGGATGACATATTTTAATTTACATTTGGGACAATTTTAATAAATTTGGAAACTATTTTAACAGACCGAAATAGAGAGCTCCACAGAGAGTAGGTGAACACACAGCCCAAGAAAGTGTTCTTACCCCCATGTTTTTAACAAGGCCAATAACTGCATGCTTGGTGGTCGAGTAGAAGGGTATTGGTGGGCAAGCATCTAATCCCAAGATGGATGCCATGTTGATGACAACTCCACCACTGCCTCTGTGACGCGCTCCGTTGCACGCCATGTAATTGAATGCAAGCAGTGTCCCACGGAGCACTCCTTTCTAGAAGAAGAAATACAAGAATTATTGTCATCAATAATAGGCAACACGCATACAATTTTAACTTAGTTTAATAGTATTAATACAAAAAGTATATTAATGCAAGTCGCACGTAAAAAAGAAATCTTTAAATAGGTTTAATGTGGTCGTATTTATTGAAGTTTAAACTCGGGGATCTGAAACGCGTACAGGTGGCTGTGACGCAATGATTGTGTAGACGTGGCGTAACAGACCAATCGCTGAGGCGGTGAGCGTACGCAGAACAAAACTATGACGTCAAATCCACTCTACATGGCGGCGGCTCGTTTTTCGCGCCCTTTTATTTATCGTTACTAAACCAATTATTTTGAGGCATAGACTGATCCGTTTTTCAAAATTCAAAGACACAAAATTATTAAATGAGAGACAAGGTTTTTTAAAAATCAATTAAAATTTTCATACGCGTGTTCCCTTTACTAGGGATTTTTTATGAAAAATGTACACTTTTACGAGTGTGATAAACCCATTAGGATAAAACTTTGATGGCTGTGGTGGCTCATGCGTTTGGGGTGCAGGTCTGAGCGACGTAACCCAGGGAGGTGGGTAGGTATCCAACATAAAGGCATGGGTTTTTTGTACTAGTATTCATTTCATCAAATTGACAAATACAGGGTATAATGGTACACATATAAGAATTGTAAGAAGAAGAACAGTTTTGAAAGTTAATAAAGTACGCAGTGGATTGTATCAGTAGTAGAAGCGGCAGTAGTTTTGATGGTAACTTCCAGAAAATGGGGTATTGGGTGGACCAAGAATGTGTTTGGTGTTTCTAAGATTATAAATAAATAAATAAGCTGCATAATCTTCGGCGAGTCTAATATTATCTTTAAACAATTTCAGTACAAGATTCCCAACATACTTATCGTCAAAGTAGTTAAAGAAATAGTAAATAAAAAGTAATTAATTAATTAAGTAAATTCATAGTAATTAAAGCTTCCAGATGCACAGTCAAGTTAAGTACATATAGGATTTGATTGAAGTTGCTATGGTGTTTCTTTTTCTTATGGAAAATATCATGTAATAAAACAATTCCATAGAAACATATCCTATACGTACTTAAGTTGACACTGTGTAGCTGTTACTGTTATGTAGATACTTACAATATTCGTATCTACTTCAAGTTCCCAGTTACGATCATTTAACATTCCGGCATTGTTTACCAAAATGTCAATGTGATTGTAGCACTTCAGGACCTCTCTGAATAAATCTGTTAAGAGAAACAACACATTAATTATTATAATTGAGATAGTAGAATTACAAATATTAGCAATTCTGCAACTTTATTATATATTGTGACTGGTTGGTTTAGTGGGATTATTCCTGTTTCCAGTGCAGAAGGTCCAGGGTTCAATTCCTGGTTTGAGCCGGTGTTTTGTAACTTTGGAACTCGACTTTAATCTGTATCTATATCTGATACTGGTTTGCATATATAAATGGCATTGTGACTTTAGAACGATCAGAACAACAAAGAAAAGAACATAATGATAATGAATAAATGACAAAAACTCCCGCACTGAAAATCAGTTCTTGAGACTCAAGAATTGAGACTGAGAGTGTTGACAAAAAATACAAATTTATTTATTTATTGCATTTCGTGATGATCCAACATGAGAATAAAATGTTTCTTAATTTAAAAAAAAAAAACAGCAGGATAGCAAAGATTACTGAGTGGAGAAGATGTTCTATCGCCGTGTTAAAATATCTGCGCGAGTTTTTTTGAAATTTTCTAAGTCTCACCACTAGTTCGAATTCTGACCGCAAGGAGCGCTAGCCCTGCACGTTTGACCATGAAGGTCCACTAAATCCCCTGGCGGCTACTAGCGATCTAGTAGACCTTGCGTTTGACTTTGTTACCGTTAAACAAGGTCTACTAGATCGCTAGTACGTGCCAGGGGATTTAGTGGACCTTGAGTTTTAAACTTTGGAAGAGCGACTCTTGCGGTGAGAATTCGAACTACACGTGGACTTAGAAAATTTCGCTCAGACACGCGCAGACGAATTCCCATATGGATGAAACATCTTCTCCACTATTATTATTATTATTATTTATTTTTCAACATCAGAGTACATTGCATTACATAATGTATAAACACTACAAGTACATGTGCCTGGTGCTGAAAGGAGGCAGAAAGCGGAACCACGTTCCATCCACGTATAGTGTCCTGCAACCTTCTAAAAATAATCTAAATTAAGTGAAATAGCATACATAGTACACTGTTAATTCTAGGTATGAGTGAGTGATATGATCTGTGAGGCAACGTTAGTGTCGAATGAGTGAAGATGGGTATGAGCATAAATAGGTGAAAGATGATGATTGGATGGGTGATGAAGTGTGTATGTATGTAATACTCATGTATGTGTACTCAGTAATCTTTGAGGATAGCTTGACAATGACTTATTACCTTCAAACTGTTTCGGACAATTCACATCCACTTTGTAAAATACAGCCTTTGATTTCCCAAACTGGCCATTCAAGCTCTTAACCGCTTCATCTCCCTCACACTGATCTATCCCGGCGAGAACTGCTTTCTGGAACAATTCAACAAAAACACGTAAAACTGTACTAAAGCTTCCAAACCTCAATTACTAGGGGTCCGTGAAAACGGTTTTATTTTTCATTAAATTTCGTTTTTGAAGTAACAAATTACGGTGTTATTCAAGGAAAGCTGTATTTTGACGGTTTTATCCATATTCCCTATAGTATTTGCACGCATGTAGCGTTTCATTTACAACTTACACGTGGGTGCTTTTTCTGCGAGAAGTTTGAATATGCATTTATACAGTGTTACTTGAGACACTATTTTTTCCAGATTGTCGCCTACCGGCCAAAAAAAGGAAAAAATGGGCTTATAATTAAAAATCTCAGATTTTTCATCTTTTTCGTCATTAAAAGCACGAATAATACGAATTTCGGTGTTATTCACCGATATATACGAATTTCGGTGTTTGGCGGTGATTCAATTTTGACATTTTCATGTTTAAAATCGATCAATTCATGCTCATTTTGTGAAATAAAATGATTCTTACATATTTCGGTGTTATCGTTATTCGCGAAATACACGGACCTCTATGACAATTACTGCACAATAGTTGGATCCAAAACTTAAATTTAACATAACAAATTTTAGAATTCACTTGCTTGGACGGGATATATATTATTCTTTTAGATTTTAATACCACATCCACCAAAAAAGTTGATGTTATCTTATTCAAAAAGCAACCTTTTGAAGTTACAGTGTTACAGTAAGTATTAATTATAGTTTGATTTATGGTTGTTCAATATAATCTCAACATAAAGTGAAACATTGTGGTCACGTCACAAACATTTAAGTTTTAATTCACAGACCGTGATCCTATTGTAATGTAGGATTACTGTAATGCATTTTTATTTATAGGTACTCTTACTTTTACTGGTTCAAGCAAAAGCTATATTAGTTGTAGATGAACACAAATAATATAATTGAATTATTGAAAGAAATTATATTATTTCTTATCTAAGTGAAGTGGTATGGTAAATTTTATGAAAATGTTATTTGTTGCGATTGTATACACTGAAGTGGTTTAAGGATCTTACAATATAGTATTAAGTAAATGAAGTATTAAGTAAAATCATTCTCGATGTAGTTTCAGGGGGTTTAACCCCCTAGACCCCCCCCCTTAGTTACGCCACTGCCGCATGTACAAACTTACCTGCAATCCATTACAGAGGAGTTGTTGAGCACAAGCATATCCAATGCCCGTTGCCCCGCCAGTTATTATAGCCACCTTGCAGCCAATATCCATCAACTCAATTCTTTCACCCGTGGAAGTACTATTGGAAATAAACCATATGGTCACCCAGTTAGATTAATTGATTGATTGATATTTGGGCTTTACGTCTCGTATTTTGGCTACTTGGTTAATCGAGACGATGAGTGGGTGAAATGTAAAGATAAAATCAGGAAGTGATCAGAGGATAGGGGCGAGGAGGGGCAGGAAAGTCAATGGGAATTGGAAGAAAAAGAGAAAGGGGAGGATGTGAACTGCATTTCTTCTGACTTTTCCCCCTCGACCTACCCACTTAGCCAATTGATTGAAAACATTCGACACATACTAAAACATTTTAAAAAAATACTAAAACTAGACGTAGTAAGACCAGGTCTTGAGTAAGCTGCGGTGGTACGAGACCTGTGAAGGAAAAAAAATAAGGAGGCCACGAAGGAAGTACGGAAAGTAGCAGCAAGGAGGGCACTGAAGAGGGGAAAGAAATGAACGAAGGTAGATCTAAGGGATGGCAGATCAACTAGTGTTTATGAGAACATCAGTTAGATTGGGAGAAACTACTAGAGGACAGAAAGAGAAGGGATAGACTAGGGAAGATGCACAGAATGACAAGGGTATAGAACTATAGATGGTAGAGGGATGGGGGAAACTAAGTAGGCCAGAACAGCTCCACATGCAAGAAAAGAAGGCATAATATCAAATTAACTCTTTACCAACGATCTTATACCAATAATATAGACTGACAAAGCATGGTGTTGGTGCTAATATAAATCCCTGACAAATTAGCGTATTTCACTGTTCATCTCAATCATTAGAATCTATTCAAAAATAGTTAAATTTCTCAAAATTAATTTCTGTTCAATATAATAAATATTTGGAATACTGTAGGCCTACATACATTCTAATCAATTTTCAGTAAGTTATACGATTGATTTTGAAGCACTTTCATTGCACCGTAAAATGGCGGTTAACTTTTCCCCTTTTGACGGATAAAGAGATAGATACTTAAAGCGATGGGTAAATACTAGTGATGCGGACGATAATCGTATATCGATAAATATCGATAATATCGTATATCGATACGATACGATATGCGCCGTCGTATCGCGATATTCATGACGATATTATTTTGCACCCAGTATCATGATAAATTGTTAATACTTCATGGTATCGTCATAGTTTACAATTTCGCATGGCGGTTATTTGATTATTCTATTGATGTTAGCCGAGCATCCCTTGGCAAAGTTTGCATGCTGCTGTTCCCCCCCCCCCCGCACGCAATGTTGGCGGTAACACAGTAGTCGTCAATGTGTAATTCAAGATCAGCAGAACGAAACTGACTCGCCATCATTAGCAGACAGACCGCCCGCTCTACACTAAAAAATAAAAATAGAACTCCACTTCGTGTGTCCACCGCCCCTTACTGTATTCTATTCAGTCTGCTGCTGCTGACGGACTATTTTTAGGCCTCGATTACCTGCACTCATTCATTGACTTCCTTCCGAAAAGTCTGCATCTTTCAAGATCCAAATCTACGTTTCACTGCTCCGCTGCCTCAACCCCCCCCCCCCCCCCCCCCACCCATCCCGTCCTTCACCAGCCGACAAACCGGTTTGTTTGGCCATCGGCTACAATCACAATGCGCTATTTATTTGCTATTATCGCGATAATATCGTATCGCGATATTATTATATGCTCACGATATTATCACGATATATCGTGATATATTGTGGGAAAAAATGCGATTATCGATATGAATTTATTTATCATAACGCATCCTTAGTAAATACAGTGATCTTGCGAGCTACCGGGCCCTTGTGGCAGGGTGGGTAAAGAAGTTGAAGTAGACACATAAAACACAAGGGCTTTTTTGATAATTCAGCATACTTGAATACATGAAGAAAATATGTTTAAAAGCATACCAGGCTTTTTCAAGCCTGTAGACAAACCCACTACCGGTATGTATAAACTATTAAATGATGTACTTCTTACCACTGTTGTTGCACACAATCGTTTTTGGAAGCAGCGAAACGAATGCCAAGCCCCTTTCCACATTGTCCGACAACAACGCTAGAAATTGTGAATTAAAAGACTTGGTTACTGTATGAACTATGAATGTACAAACACATGTCACATATTCCGAATCAGCATGCAGATAATTTGTGGACATATAACATAATAGCTCTATACAGGAAATAAGAATAAAATTATGTTTGGGTTTGGGTTTTGAACTCATGTGTAGGTTCTATTTTAGGCAATGATGCTAGTACTTCATGAGATGGCGAGATAATAAAGAAAGTTACATAATCCATGCAAGTGGCAGTTTCAGGCAAATTCCAAAGATGCGTTGTAAACTACAAAACAACTTTTTAAATAATATCTGAGATAATATCAATCTGAGTAAGTAAGATATTTAAAAACCATGGAAATATCACATTTGCTGTGGACAATATTACTCTTGTTATTGTTGACAACAATACATACTCAACCAACACAGGGAATTATGGAATCCCAACAAAGACACATTTCAGTGGAAGAGACATTTGTTGCACACAGAAAAAAAACATTACGCATTGTAAAATGGATAAAAATGAAATGGATTATGTTTATATTTAAGAAGTTGGAAATTTTCTGGAAAAATTGGTGAGAAATTTTCCAATTTGGAAAATTTTCCATCGGAAATTATTCAACCCACATCCCTACTGAGGTCCAATAAAAGAACATAGCCTACATCGTCAAGCATGTAGGAGGTTATGGTTTAGGGTACCTGTAAATTTTACTCCATTATTCTATATTTATAGCGTGTAGGCCCTACTTACCGGCTCAACGTGTTAAAACGCAGGAAACCCAATCGAGACAACATAATTGTTTTGGAACAAATAACGAGCGTTATAATTTCCAGCTTAGAAGTGCACTTGCAAACTGAGCAAGAAAGATATTTCAAATCCATGGAAATATCGTATTTGCTGTAGAAAATATTACTCTTGTTATTGTTGACAACAATACCCAACCAACATAGGGAATTATGAAATCCCAACAAAGAAACATTTACAATGGAAGAGACAATTGTTGCACATAGAAAAAGAATACATTACGCATTATGGCAATATCAAAAACATAAATTACGACAAAAAATGCAATGAGCTATACGTACATAATGTGAAAGTCTATAAAAAAAAGGTGATAAAGTTGAGAAATTGTAAGAATGACGGCCCCCTCCATATCCCCTCCACAGCTACCCGACCCCCCTCAACTCCGTGACAACCCGACAAAATGAAATACGTAACTGAAAATCAGTTTGTTTCAGTTGTTTACGTAGTTGTTTCATGGAGTTAAGGGGGGTCGGGTAGCAGTGGAGGGGATAAGGAGGGGGCCGTCATTCTTAGTTTCTCAACAGCAAGGTACAGTAATGACTTGGAAAAAAATATGCAGAGCCCTCTTTGCACCGATAAGTACCCAGCTTTCACGCAGTGTCTGTCAACCTTTTGGCAGCAAACTTCAGTAAACCTACAGTTCGATCATCGAAAATAGGCATGATGCCCACTATGAAAACGGGTTCATTATTTGTTAAAATAATTTTAAAAAACCAAAGTTAGGTATTTTATATGCATTTATTGATATAGAACAACATTGAGATTATAGAGTGTTTACATATCAAATCAACTCAATTATTTTGATACAGTGTAGAATATTATAGTATTTTAAGTACTTCAACTAACTGAGCAATATAACTATAGTACAAATATTAACTGCAACACTTCAATTACAATTGTAAATTACGCTTTTAAGAATTATAAAATTGTTTGCACTCTTTGTGATTTTAGCCCATAATTTCGTAAATTCTAGAAAACACAAATTGAAGGACATGGCCAAAACCCCAGGGGCATTTCCTCTTGCTATCATAAGCGGGAGGGGAAAGTATAGGCTGTTGTGCAGAGGTCTGACACCTTTTTTGAGATATACCAGTATTTTTGTGAAGAATACGTTAGGCAAAACAATAAACTGGCTAAAGTAGTGATTTATGAAGTAATTTGCAAGGCTAGATAATGTTTTGAAGAAAGTTCAAAAGGGTCAAGTAATAAATTTTGAAGCTGATGTGGGTCTGCCTGCATTTGTAATTTACACTTATCTGCAACTTATAGGATACTTATTTATATTGATGGACAACACAATATTCACAGTTTTTATAGTTACTTCGATATTTTGGTTTCATGGTTATTACTACAAAACAAAGATGAATAGCTACACGAACACTAGGAATAACCATTTCATTATAGAATGTCTATTTGTACTATACACATCTGAGTGTATACCTAGGCGATTACGCTGCCAGTTGCATGGCATAAGCATTAGTTGTGCAATCAGTGTCATACATGGAAAGGGTCGGCCATTGCGTTATCTGGTCAACTTGGCACTAAAGTATCAATGCAGTATTTACTCTGCCCACGAAAGATGCTGCAAGGACACGCTGTAATCGCTTAGATGCAGGAAGGACGACTAGCCATGAAATTCCTGAGAAGTAGAAATCCTTTCTAGACTGCAGGACAAAATGGGTGTGGCATGTGGTGCTCCCAAATGAGCTAATAACACATCAATAGCATTTTAAAGGTTTCTATCGACATTTGATTATATTGTGCAATGCTAGGGTTGCCACGCCCCCTCCGCTATGGCAGGGGAAAAGCCACTGTAAAACACATAGTTATAAACAAGTAGATCACTAACAAAATGAAGCGCATTAAATTTAGCGATAGTACCTAGCCTAATTACATAGAAACATTGACAATACAAAATGAATACAATAAATGTGAAGCCTTCACCAGTTACAGTAGTAAACATTTATAATACATAGTAACCATCTTCTTGATGGCTTGCTAGCAACGTCTGTCTGTGTTCATTCAAACATTCAAAATAAATTATTTTTTATTGTAGTTAGCTGGGATTAAAGAACTTAACATTGCTGAACAGAGTACAATTAATATCCGGAATCCATTACCATTGTTGCAAGTTAGTGTATTTGAAGTTGTGGGGGAGCGCTGTGATGGCACAAACCATTTGCCAAAACCTACACCGGTTTGCCAGAATTACTAGCTGAGCCATATATGTATCAGTACCGGTATACAGTAGTATTAAATTAATCCACTATCAATGCATTATTTTTTTATATGGTCTTTTTCGATATGGCATTTTCCACATTGGAACCATAATACACAGTGGGACCATAATACACAGTACGTACTAGCAAACCACCAAGAAGACAGTAGTTTCCGTTTTTAACTTGTTACAATAACGTAGCAACTAGAAATATTTGTAAGTCCATATAAACTTAACACAAATATAAGCTACATTCTGAACCATCTTAATTCTTAACATATTTGTTCATTACTAAATTAACATCAGACATTTTAAAATGCATCTTTAAATCACAACATAGCAGAATAAATATAAATTACTACCACACTTGAAACATTTTCTTCTGGTAGGTACACTCATAAGGAATTAAATCAATATCACAAAGCACATGTGCACTCAGCGAGTCACTGACAAATCTTGGTAAGCGTTACTCAATTCAATTCAATTCAATTTATTTAGCATCCATTTGAGCAGTACGTTTTAGGAAAATCACACAATTACCACTATGGGACTTATCAATACATATAAACAAAAAACATGTACAAATAACATTATTGTAAGCATACACGAAATCACACAATTACCACTATGGGAATAGTTAATGCACTTAAAATTTATGGTTTAAGAAATCCTGAACAGAGTCGAAACATTCTTCGAGAAGAAGTTTCTTCACTGCTTTTTTGAAGTGAAGCAGATTTTTTATAGACTTTATTTGAAGGACGTTTATTGAAAAGTGTTGAGCAAGAATAATGTGATCCCTTTTGGAAGAGAGTTGTGTTGTGGGTTTTTAAATGTACATTTGAACGGAGCCTCGTATTGTGGTCGTGGGTTTGCTCGTTGGTGACGAATTTATTTTGATTTTTTACTAGGAAGAGCACAGATTCAAAAATGTATTGTGAAGGTAGAGGCAGGATTTGGAATTTTCTAAATAGTCCTTTGCAGTGAGTTCGGGGATTGACATTTGCCATTATTCTAACTACTCGTTTCTGCACTATAAAAATCTGCTTCGCTTGAGGCGAGTTACCCCAGAAGATAACACCATACTTCATCAATGAATGGAAATAACCCCAGTACAGTACATTGTTTTAACGGAATGTTCACTGGCTATTTTGCAGAGAACTTGAATACTATACTACTGATGACAGTTTTTTACCTAGGTTTTCAACATGTGAGCACCATTTTAGGTTTTCATTTTAGGAATGCAGTGCTGTGCAACTTTTTATTTCTGTTCCTGCTTTTTCAAGTTTTGTTGACAGTTGTTGACTTGTTGTTGAGTTGTTGAAAATTGGTTGACAGTTACTTTGTTACATTCAGTGTGGAAATATATACATACTATTATCAAACATTTGTAAAATGTCGTGACACATTGCGTACACTTTCCATTTTGTACTGTTAGTAAAAACACACTGTTAGGTAATGGTATAGCAATAGCAGTGTAGTTGTAATTAATAATTAAGTATAATATTAATATACTAACCACACACATCAATCTGTTTACAAACTGGTTAAAAACATGTATAAACGTAGTACTCAATTCACACGAACATGTTTTAAATCCATGTTATTAAGTTCCTGATGTATCCAGAAACATATATGGCACATATCTAGGATTGACAACATTTACCATGGGAATGCCTGCTGAACTAGCCTAGAAAAGCATAGTACATATTTGTATTCAAAGTAGACTAGTTTTGGTGCATTTCACTATAAAAAAGTGATTGTATAAGACTTGGTAGTACGAGTTTGCATTTAAATTGTATACTTTTCATTTACCTAGTAATATGAGATATCAAATGCTGCTGTACTATAATACAAATACCTACATGCATAGCGCGGGCAAAAAAACTGACTGTCACATATTGCTGGTTCAAGTCCAGTGAAGAAGTAGCTTGAATTGCGTTAAAAACTAGAATTATTGTATATACTGTATTTGAGAAACTGTAACTCTACACTATTGGCTACCAACTATGACTAGTGTCACTTTTCCTGATGTATTTGGTTTCTTACAAAGACTGGTAAACTGGGAGTTACACATGGTTCCAAGATTTGAGATCAAAACCAAATGCAATATGGCATTCAAACATTGTTTTCCCACCATTTAATGGGATTGGTTTTTAAATCTAGGTTATTGTGTGCAACCAAATATAATATACCAACTAGCTTCTGGAATGAAATAGCCTAGTAATGTTTGGTATGTCTATGTATACCTACTTGTATTGGCATTCACTAATAGGCCTATATATATTATATATTGTTGATTTATTCAATGCCTATATAACTATTATTAAAGCACTTGCTTGAAACTGTTTATGGTACCAGTAGGCCTAGGCCTTCTGTGTCAAGTAGTGACATAGCTGATCTATACGTATGTTCAAAATGATGTCAGGGCTAGATTAGTAACATTTACTTACATTGAATGTCAGCATACAATGCCCGTGTAGGTATGTTCTTTCTGGTATCCTAATATTTTCTCACTTGAAACAGCATTACAAATTTCAATTAATAATAAAGTTGTTCCCGTTTGTATGGAAGAGGTTTCCTAGAAGTCGGCTAGGTACATTATTGCAAACATGTTGTGGAATGTTAGGGATCTCTTAAGTACTGTAAATTGTGCCACATTATTCAGCTGGCTGAGAAGAACAAGAGGTAACATCGGTTCCAGCAATACGAGATAGGAAAAAGCCAAGCTTATCGCCAAAAACGGTTCATAAGCCCCGCAGAAGATTGATTGAAAAACACCTTGATAAAATGCCTTGATATGTAAGGTTACTTACACTGTTTTCTCTGGCAGAAGAGATAAACTTCTACTGAATAGCAAGCATGCTTTTTATTGTCCATAAAATATTATCTTATTTAACTGGAAAGCAGTAGAACACACCTAAAATGTGTCAGCTTATATATCAAAATTTCAACAATAAAAAATCTTGACACGAGGTTTGGGTATCCACATTTGATTGACAAAGCAAACTAAAAAACTATAATATTTACTAGGGATGACATCGGGTAATAAAATTCGGAACCGGTTCCAGCTCTCATATTACCTGGGTACCCGGATCCTGAAAACGTATTTTTCGATGTGTAGGCTTTATTTGAAGGTCCTCGCTAGACCTTGTGAAGTGCGCGGGGAGCAAAGACGAGGGACGAATGATATGCATGCCGCCCGCTTGGTGAGTCTTTTGGAATACACCTGCAGTAATCACGTCGAGTAAAATAAACTTTTCTCAATACACAACAGAAGCACGTACATAAATCATGATATTTTAAGGAAAATAAATAGTAATGGAACAAGTATCAGCCAGAATGTTCACCAGAATGTTAAATAAAGAACAAACAGTAACGAATGCAAGTCGGTTTGCATCTGTTCTGTTCCCCGCCGAGTCACGTGTTGTGAAAGGGTAGGCGCCTGCCGTACCTGCTGGCTCCACCGGAATCGACCGCAGCAATACTGGCGCGTAAATTTAGCCTAGAAACCGACTAAGAATTACCCGGACCCGGAAAACGGCTCCGGGTTAATATTTGGAGCCGGGTACCCGATGTCATCCCTAATATTTACTCAGTTAGAGCTGGGCTATGAAACATTTTATACTGAAATGTCTAAAATAGGAGCAAAAAAGGTGACACTGACAAAATAAGTTACGTAACGAATTTAACAATATCTATTGAATGGTTTCTATAATAAGTGAATGACAGGTCAGAATGTGAGGAACAGCCATTTGACATCACAAAATATTGCACGAGCATTTCAAACTGCATGCTCATTACATTTTTTGTGCATGATGATTTAAAAAAATGTCACACAATACAAGGAATGATACTTCTGCCTAGCCCGTATTATAGCCTACCCTACCTATTAGATTCACAGAAAGGACTTAGCTTTCTGGCTTTTGATGGCAATCTTTCGTCTTGCCGGCGTAACGCAAACCATGGCCCCATTAACATAGTGGTACTCATATCTAGAGCTGCCAATAATGAGACTATGAACTTAGTTGTAAACATTCATGGCAAACGGCCAACATTAGTGTATACTGTATACTGGAGATCAACATTGATTGAGGAACACAATTCCCAGAGAAAGAAGATGAATGGTACTTATTAGTTATTGTAGTTGATTTCTCTAGCAGACTGACCATTCTCCACCAGCCACACCGAACCGCTTGGTGCCTTCTGCAGTAGAGGTATCAACGTCCTAGCCACATGCTCTTTGCTAAACAGAACATACATAATTATTAATTAGTAGGCCTATATAGTAAGGTATTAATTCAACCCTATTTGAGATTAGATCTTTTCTATAATCTATTTATAAATAAATAAAATTAACTTGTATTTACGTATAGTCTATTTACTCGGTTACGAAAAGTGATTTTTAGCAGGGATACATTATTTTCAGCAAAAATGCATTCCTACTAGGGCTGCCCAACGATAAAAAAAATCATATCGATATCGCGGGAAGGAATATCGATATCGCGTTGCGATATCGAAGTTTTCAAGCGGACGTATCGATATCGGCGATATCGCCACATCGAAACTTTTCTCGTCTGTTTTTAGGATTTACAGGCCAGCTTGAGGTCATTCTTTAAACAATATTACGTAAAGTAATATTTTAGCTTTGAAATGTCTTACAATGTGTGTCAATTTGTTTGTTGTACTATTCAAATTGTAAAATATCCACACAAAACAGCGATAGTGTGGTTGCCGTGACGTGATACGTAATCGGTTTTTTGTATAAATTAGCTTATTTGGCACAAGTTCGATATCGCGATATGTACGATATATTAATTCTATATCGATATCGAATTATCGATATCGTTGGGCAGCCCTAATTCCTACTATCACAAAACCCTGCCTATTCCACACGAGCTTATGGATTACTGGGGTAATTCTCGTTTTGTCGACAACATCTCGGCCTACATACTGTGATAGATCAACAGGATGGATGAAAACCAACGAAAAAATAACATCTTACGTTTGAGGTACAGCATTGCCGGTGTCCCGCTGCCAAGCTTTCTCGTAGTCAGGCGAGATCAGCTGTTTCTTGACGTCTTGCACCAGCCCGGTGTCGGTGGCGGCCGGACAGATCGCAATGACTCGAATGCCGGTCATGTTGACGTGAAATGAGTCACCAAATGAGCGAGTGAACCCGACGATGGCGTGCTTGGTTGCCGTGTAGATGGGAATGCTCACGTACGGTCTCATGCAAACGTTTGAGCCGGTATTGACCACGGTTCCTCCGCGGCCCCCCCGGTCTTTGCCCATGAACCTCAGTGCGAGGAGTGTCCCACGAATCATGCCGTTCTGAAAGGGTAACGAAAATGGTCAATGTGGAAAACAGTTTATCGCAAGCAATTATTTGAATCAGGGCCAAAAATTTCAGTTAAGATTCTATTAGCCACAGAAAAAAATCTATTGGCCACAATATTTTCAGGTGTGGTCGGGAATTCGTGCCACATCTCCACAAAAGGCTGGTGGTCTGGGGGGCTTGCCCCTGGGTGTTTTTAAAACTACACCTCATTTTGGCTTGAATGTATAGCACCTGCATCATTACAGTCAACCAAATTTTAAGTTTATTTTGTAACTACTTAATTAAAAAGTTAGAACAGATTATTCTTAACTAAATCTCAATAGGTATGGATGGGAACAACTTATTTTGTGTAGCATTTTGCAGCTTTTTTAAATTAAATATTAACCGATTTAGCATCTAAAACCTAAAACTCTACAAAAAACGTATCTAAATAATATGTGGTAGGGCATGTAAAAGCATTATAGACCTACTCGCATTACTTTGCCAACCCTGCAACTGTCCTATTCATGGACATGTGACGTGAACAAGTGCGTAGAAACTCTTTATCAAGTGGGAGGGGGGGAAGAATTGTGAGTGCAAAGCACGAACAATTACTGGGGTTTGGGGCAGAGCCCCAGTCCTCGCAGGCCTTTTCGTCACCAAAGAATTTTTTTTTGCTTTATTAGTTATTTCTCGATTTTTAGGCTTAAATAAATACATCTTGAGGGCCTTAACCCGCCCCTTACCTAATTACGCCACTGACCTCACTGCATACCATCAGGCACCTATTCGCTTTCATTTTGTAATGCTACAAAGTGCAAACAAAAGGCAAAGGAATGTGAGGAAGACTCGTAGTGGTGGCTTTCTCCGGGGAGTGGGGCCCTCTATGTTTCTGCAATTATTTGCTGGTGAAATATGAAATTTAGTTTGTGAATGTTTACCCGGATATCTGTGCCTGCCTGGGTTACCGATCCTTATAGACGCCAGTACCGGTAATTGTATACAAGTTGGAATTTATTGGAAACTATATATTATTTTATGTAATTTATTTATATGGAATTTATACAAGTTGGAACAGTTGATTTTGAAAGGAGTATAAAGGATAGGATGTATGATGACGTGACTGGGTGCCTAAAACGCTAAATTGGGTGGGTCGCAGAAAAAAGTAGGGGGGAATCACCCCCCTTCCTACGCGCCTGGACGTAAAAGTGGATATGAGTTGAGGAGCGACATCTTAATAAAAATATTCATATGTGGTATCTAACAGTCACAGAGTCTTACCAAATTGACATCAACTTCAAGTTCCCAGAAACGATCATTTAGAATCCCTGCATTGTTGATTACGATATCAAGTCCTCCAAATGTTGCAATCGTTGTCTGAAAGGATTCTGAAATTTGTAAGGACACGAATGATTGAACATAGCAATGTACGCTATTTCCGCTATTGCAATCACGATAACCTATTGTACAGAGCTTAATACCAAATAATAACATCAATATTTATGGTTTTGTAAAAACTAAAGGCTGTAAAAATTTAGGTCTATTGGTAATATTGTGAAGTATCGGGTTTTTATTTCAGATTACAATATGTTCTTCGCATAGCTCACACACACGTCTCCAATATCAAAACCGTCACTAACCAAACAAAACATTCCATTTCTTTAACATTTGAAATCACTTGTTGCCCCCACCGCCAACGCGATGTGACATGTCCCCCTCCCGGACAAGAATCGTCCTCGATTTGATGTAAAATTCGCCATTTTCAGCCACAAATACATTTACAAACAGTTAGTGACTGAAATTGTTGTAGATAATCACAACGGTGCCTACAATGTTAATATCGGAATATCTTGTACCAAAAGTATTTTTTTCTCCTCGTTTTCCAAATCCTTCGTCTCAAGCAGCCACTTCTCCTTCCCCCTCCCCACGGGGCAAGGGGCTCCCCACGTCCGTCGTCCGTAGAAACTTCTGATTTCGTTTCTTCTACATCAGCTTCTTCTTCTTTCGCTTCTTCAGCCTCACAATAGTTCATAAATCCCTCACAATCTCAACACGTTGCCCCAAAGCAATATCTAACCATGACGACTAAGTCAACACGAACACTCGACACACTCCGAAAACAACGGCACACGACCACTAAATCGAGACGAAGAATGAGAACAAATCGACCAATAATCCAAATGCTAATCCTGCCAAGGAAGAAGCCAGGCCTGGGGGTCAAACCACGGTTTGAGCCGAGAAACATGAACTGTATCAATTATCCACTTATTATTTTACTTAATTTTAACGTTATAGTTAAGGTCCGATAATTTTTCTGTAATTTTAAATGGGCCCATCCAGCGATGCATGAACTTCTCAATTTTACCCACTTGACGTAAGGGAAAGAACACCTTCACATACTGGCCAACGTCGTATGACACGTGACGATGACTCTGGTCATACCGAGCCTTCTGATTAGACTGTTCGTTCTTGATCACCTCTAAAACCTGTTGCCGTGCTTCCCGTAATGCTTCAATCCTCGCCGCGCTATCAACCCCTAACTGCAAATCAGGCTGCATCCCCGCATCTAATTTGCACAACAACACGGCAGGCACAATCAAACCTTTCTGAAATAACAAAGAAGTAATAGGCTCGAAAATGCTAGCACCTGGCAAACCATCGTCGGTAACAACAAACTCTACTTTGCATGTCTGACCTGGGCTGATAGTGACCTCCTTAGACTCAACCACTTTCACTGGTTCGACCTCCACAACATCAACATGTGCCATAAATTCACACAATTCCTCGTCCAACAGGGCCCTAACACTGGGTTCATCCCCTCCAAACGACACCTGCACACACTCTCCGCTCACGTGCAATAAAATACGCTCCGACTGATAATCAATAATAACATTAAACAGGTGGCAAAAATCGTTGCCCAACAAACAATCTACCGACAAACCGTCAACTACAATAAATGCCATAGACAGGGTCCTACCCCCCATAGTAATGTTGACATCACCGACGCGACCCACTACTCGTAACGACGAGTTATCTGCTGTCCGCAGCACTAAGCCGTTCACCGGCTGAATTAGTAGGTCTCGAACATAGTCGCTATTTATACATGACACACCTGCCCCGGAATCTACCAGTGTACTTAAGACAACTCCATCCAGTCCCACAGGGACACGCAAAGCCCCAAATGTAGGAATGACCACGACATCGACACGAGTACCTGACTTGACGCACTGGACTCCCGTCAACACGTTACTCTCCGTTTCCCCAGACACTTCTCGTGAAGCATCCAGACCATCCACGCTCAGCGACAGAGGTACTTCAGTCCCTGACGACCCCTTGGTAATTGAAGTATACAACTGCGGAAATTCCCGCAAATAACGACGACGATGTACCATGCGCGCACGCCGAACACGACAACGATACTGGATGTGTCCTAATCGACCACAGATCCAACATGTAGGATTATGTGACCAATGGCGTTGACCTGTGTCCAGATCACCACTATCACCCACCAGGAACGACACCCTTTCTGATGGGATTAGGCGTTTTCCCGACGCAGTTGACGAGGCCTCAGCTGTACAAGCAGCCTCCAGCTCAGCACACACCTGCTGCTGCGCCTTCTTCCGTGCCGCACAATAGCGCTCCATATGGCCTGGGCGCCGACAAAAATAGCAGACTGGGGTACCATTCACTCCACGTAAGTTAGGACGCGTAGCTGAAACTGGGGCCCCCATTCGTCCCTCTTGTCCAAGAGCCGCAGACTGTAACCCCTGCACCTGCTCCTTTAACGCCCCTATCTCCTGCGCCATCCCCTTGATCAGAGTGACCAAGTCATCCTCAGGCACCGCGACACTCGACGACGACGAAGCCCTCGTCCGTCCGTGACCTGTCCAGGCCTGTCTTGGGCGGAATGCATTATGCTGCCCTGGTCCGGCAGAAGCCACCGATACAGGAGCAATCACAGTCTGAGTTATCTGAGCATCCTCCACGGCCGAATCCAATTCCTCCTGTTCCTGAAGCTCGATATCCTCTAACTCTGTGACGTGATCTAACAACTCATCGACAGTTAGAAAGGACACTCCTACCAGCCCGCGAGCCATACCGGCCCTTAGACCCCCTTTTACCCAATCCACTCGATCCGCGTTGGACATGCGGGCATTAACGCGGTCGCACAGGGCCACCTTCGCAAAAACATAGGTCGAGACAGCCTCCCCGACTCGTTGTTTACGAACAGCAAGTTTTTGCATCCACTGATGTCGAGACTGCGACCGAGAACCCCAGGTTTTGATGAACAAATCCCGTAAGGAATTCCAAAGAAGGGGCTCCGATACAGGAGGATCGCCAGCCGTCGTTTCCAAACGTCGTCGTTCAAGGGCGTTAAACCAATCAAGCTGAGAACCCCTCAAAAAGCAAGAAAAACCCAACACTTTTCTCACGTCCATCCAACCATTGGCTCCAGCTCCACGCTCGTACCGTAACACCCAGTCCTCTGCCCGCTCAACCTGCGAGTTAAAAATCGTAAGCTGAACCGCCATTGTCATCTCAGTCTGATCTCCTGTCTGATTTCCGGTATCTCCGTCTGGGGTTGCTACTGGCCTAGGACGACACGGTTCAGGTAGAATATCGTCTGTGAGTTTACTTACAGTCTTAATTGGCGTTGTAATCTGCTTCATTACCCGGCGCCTCCACCATGTGAAGTAGGCCTATCGGGTTTTTATTTCAGATTACAATATGTTCTTCGCATAGCTCACACACACGTCTCCAATATCAAAACCGTCACTAACCAAACAAAACATTCCATTTCTTTAACATTTGAAATCACTTGTTGCCCCCACCGCCAACGCGATGTGACAATATTTTACTAGGATTTTCATTTTGGATAGATAGATAGATTGTCTTTATTTGTACACATACATGGACAAAATGGCATTGTTCGATACATATATACCGCTCTTCCACACAACTATTGGATTACAAAATTAATACCTAGCCTATATGCTTAATACTCTGCATTCTGGCATTCTGCAAAACAACATTATGTAACATTCTTGAGATATCCAACTTACTAGGTTTCCATGTATTATTCAATGGCTAGGCCTCTGTTTACCAAAAAACGGTACAGTAGACCAACATGTAACTACACATGATAAAATTATGTACCACAATGTAGATAATTAAACGCTTATTAAAACAAAGCTTTAAAAAGTAGATGTAATCAAATTCGTTTTGGAGATTACGCACCCATTGTAAGATTGAAAAACCTACACCTGTTTACCAAAAAACGGTACAGTAGACCAACATGTAACTACACATGATAAAATTATGTACCACAATGTAGATAATTAAATGCTTATTAAAACAAAGCTTTAAAAAGTAGATGTAATCAAATTCGTTTTGGAGATTACGCAATTCCCCTATCTTTCCCATTGTAAGATTGAAAAACCTACACCTGTTTACCAAAACACGGTAGGCCTACAGACCAACATGTAACTACTGTAACTACTGTAACTACTGTAACTAACTGTAAAATTAATGAGCCAACTCGCATCAGTAGATTAAATTTAAATTACCAAGCTTGTCTGGACAATATTGGTACAAACATGCAACAGTCTACTTATGGAACTGAAGTATTTGAGTCTGGTCTATCTGATCATTTTGCTCAAATCATTTCTTTTGACTACAACACCCTACAAGTTTCTCAGACAGATAAACGACCTAGGCCATCAGTTACAAAACGATTCTTCTCAAAAAAGAATCTTGATCTATTTGAAACATTGCTTCAACAAGAAAATTGGAATGCAAGCTCTAATGCTATTTCTACAGCTGACAAGTTCTATCACTTCATCTCTACCTTTCATAGCCATTTTGACAAGGCATTTCCCTTAACTACTAAAAAATGTTTACCACCAAAAAAGTCCTGGATAACAAAGGGTATAAGAATTTCAAGTAAACACAAGCGGCTTCTTATTCAATTGTCTAAAGAATCGGGTAGTGAGGTACTTCACAATTATTTGGAAACTTATAAGCGCATATTTAAATCAGTTGTCATGTTAGCTAAAAAATCACATATTCAATCGCAAATAAACAACTCTGACAATATTGCTAAAACTACTTGGAATCTAATTAACAAGGAACTAGGGAGGAAGTCACATTCATCGAAACCTAATAATATTGAACTCAATCACGGAGGTAGTACAACGGATAATCCTGAAGCCGTCGCCAATATTTTTAATTCATTCTTTATAACAGCTGCTTCATCTAACATGCCTAAAACATTTCCCAATGGTATTGAAGCAATCAATTTACTCAATAATGCTAGTCCTCCCATAAACAATTCAATTTTTCTTTATCCCAATACAAAACCAGAAATATTGTCCCTTCTAAAACAATTGGGTAATAAAAATTCATCTGGGCTAGACGAAATCCCCAACTTTATACTGAAAAAATTTGCCAACTACCTTGCTGATCCACTTGTTGAACTATTCAATGTGTCTCTGGAAACTGGAATATTTCCTGATGAATTCAAATGCTCGAAAGTGATTCCCCTTTTCAAAAAAGGGGCTAAAAACCTGCCCGATAACTATAGACCCATCTCACTACTGCCAGTGTTTTCAAAAATTTTAGAGCGTGTTATGCTTAATAGGTTAATGAGCTACTTGAATGATAACAAAATACTTTCCTCCAATCAACACGGATTCCGGAAAAACAGATCAACTATGTCGGCTATAACTAATTTTACAGAATATATTTACAGAACACTAAATATGAAGGAGCATACAATAGGTATTTTCTGCGACCTAAGCAAAGCTTTTGACAGCGTAAATCACGTCATTTTACTTAAAAAACTAGAACATTATGGTATCAGGGGTATTGCAAATGATTGGTTCAAGTCATACTTAACAAACAGGAAACAGAAAACGTGTATTAATCAACTTGATAATGATAATAGTGAGAAGAAATACTTCTCTAATTGGGGGGAAGTTAAGTTAGGAGTCCCACAAGGATCCATACTTGGACCAATTCTCTTTCTAATATATATTAATGACATGCCGGGCAATGTTGCAGCAGATTTGCTAGCTCTTTTTGCCGACGATTCAAATGTCCTACTTACAAATTCCAATTTAGCTGAATTATTGCTCAAAGCCAATGTGGTAATGTTGGAGATTAACAATTGGTTTGATGCAAATTTTTTGACCCTAAATCCAGTTAAAACTAAAGTTATTTATTTTAAGAATAAGCATTCTGCTCCTCAACAAATAGTCGTAAATGTGAAGAATGTAGCACTGGAGCTAAATTCGCATGTTCCATTCCTAGGGGTGCAGCTTGATGAACATCTTGATTGGACTAACCACATCAATGCCTTATGCAATAAACTCTCAAGCACTTGTTATGCAATCCGAATAATGTCCAAAATGGCTGATATAAAAACGCTAAAAAATCAATACTATGGAATGTTTCACTCAAAAATGAGTTACGGCATCATTTTTTGGGGAAACTCTATATTATGGGAAACAGTGTTCAAACTCCAGAAAAGAGCTATCAGGAATATACTTCATCTCAATCGTTTAGAATCATGCAAAACTCATTTTAAAAATCTAAAAATATTAACTATGCCTTGTTTATATATATTGCAACTCTTAACATACATAAAGAGTAACATCAATAACATTGAGACAAATTTGGATGTTCACTCGCATGACACGCGTCGAAAAACTTTTCTCCGAATTCAAAGGCAAACCTCTTCTCAGTGCCAAAAGAGTCCATCCTACCAGGGAACCTTACTTTACAATCTACTACCAGATGAAATAAAAAAGTGCACTACCATATCCTTATTTAAGTTTAAGTTAAAAAATATGCTCTTAAGTGAATCTTTTTATTCTGTACAGGAGTTTAAAGACAAGTTCCTGAAATAGGCTAATATTATGTAACTTTTTTAGTTTAAGTTTTGAGATTTGTGTTATGCTAGATTTATTCTAGTTAAATTTTCTCCTTATGGTTTGATTAATTTAATGTTTAATACCTAAAATGTACAACCTTAAAAGTGTTTGCTGTATACCTATATCGACTGAGCAGCTGTTATGCACTAAGTATGCGTAGTTTTTGATTTTAGATTTTAGTGGTTTAGAATTTAGGCCTAGGCCCTATCTATTTATTTTTCTACATTTGTTGTAAATGTGAATATAGTATTTTATTGTTACTTTTAGTATAGGCATTGTAGCCTATCCACTCTTCGCACATCTCCTTAGAGATTAGACATGTAAGTTGTGTCTTCAAGAATAAATATCTTTATCTTTATCTTTATCTTATCACATGATTAAATTATTTATCACATTGTAGATAATTAAATGCTGATTAAAACAAAGCTTTAAAAAGTAGTTGTTACCAAACTCGATTTGGAGATTAGGCAATTTTCTTATCATAGGTACCCATTGTAAGAGTGAAAAAACCAACTGTTTACCAAAAACACGGTACAGTAGACCAACATGTAATTACACATGATAAAATTATGTATCACATTGTAGATAATTAAATGCTGATTAAAAGAAAAGCTTTAAAAAGTAGATGTAATCAAACTTGTTTTGGAGATTAGCCTACGCAATTCCCAGGGGCGAACTGACATAAAAAGGCCCGAGATGCTGGGTTTCGGGGGGCCCGCACGAGGTGGCGTGGTGTAGCTGGGGTTTGGGGATAAGCCCCAGCCACCGGAGGCAAATACGCAAAAGACGCAAAATTTGTTTTGTGTTGCATTGAATTTTTTGGCAAAAAATGCGATTTTAGGGTGCGATTAACAGAGGCCACCCTACCAGTAGCAAAATAGTTTCGATTATATTCAATTAATTCATTGAATATTTACAATAAATATTACAATAAATACAGTTATAAATTTCAAAATAATACTTATAAAGTGGGGTTAACATTTTTTTAGCAATAGCCTAAACCGAGAAGTATTTGTATCATAGGACCTTGAAGCTTGCTTCCTTGCTTGCTAGGAACTTGGTGGCCGCCCGGGGGCTCGGACTGCCAAAGGGCCCGGGATGCAATCGCATCCCGGCATCCCTAGCCAGTCCGCGCCTGGCCCGAGATAGGCTATTGTTATTTTCATGGTCATTGGTCAGTCAGGCTGAAGTTTACGGTAGCTTACAGAAGCACACAGTTAAGTAGGGTCTGCACCCATTATTCGTACAGAAACACTAGATGAGAAAGTTGAATAGAAATTCTAGGGCCCTACCTTCATATTGAGGATAGTCTGTGACATCACACTGACAGAAAATAACCCGGTCTTTTCCGTATTTAGAAGTTAACTGCTGAACCAACTGCTCTCCAACGTCAACATTGATGTCACAAACTGCGACCTGTGTGAAGAGGTAAATAAGTTATGCCTAGATAAAGCTGGCACAACATTTATGTATAGCTTATGTCACTAAACAACCCCTAATGGGTGTGACCAAAACATACCCTAGACAAGACCTAGCTTAGCCTTGACATATTACCTTAGCCCCATGTTTCAGTAACTCTTCACAATAGGCGCGACCAATGCCAGCTGCTCCACCAGTAACAAGAGCAACCTTGCCCTTCAAATCCATCTCTCAATTTTCCTTGAGAGTTATAAAATAAGAATAACAAAATTACCAAACATAATAGTGGGTAGAAAGTAGAAACCTTCAAGAAGACCACAGCTTGATAAACCTGAAATATCGCAGTGAAACTAGCAACAACTGTAGAGATGGCGGTATACGAAGCAGGGAGACCTTTCCCAAAATAAAAAAAACTTAAAGATAGCTCAGGAATTACAATTCTGTAAAAAAAAAACAAGAATGTTGAGCTACCGTATATTTATTAAATACGGGAGTTTTGTTCAACTTTAATCTCATTATAGAAATATATGCACACTTGATGCTTGAACGTTTACCTACTACTTATTAATATGAATCTGATGTACGTTGGCTACCATGGAAAAACAGAACATGTTATCGCACGCGAACAGTACATAATATTGCCGAGAGAGCGTGTTTGCGTCGCCAGGATTGCTGATCAATAAAAGGATTATTTCTCATTGCTAGACAAGTCATTTTTATTTTCGCTCAGTATTTTCGATTTACTGCTCACTCGTGTGTTTATTAACTGTGATTAAATGTTTTAAAATGCTCCCCGGAATGAATTAGTTGTTTCTGGCGTATGTGGTGCACCTACGAAGGTAAATTTCAACGTATTGGAATATACCGTTATGACTTATGATAATGTGCAAGGATGAAGCGCAGATCTACCAGTGTAGGCCTTCAGTGGTGTCGTTTTTAGGGAAAATGGTTTTACATTTAAGGTTCCGGAAACAACATTTTAGTTTAAGAGTGCGTTTACAGAAATGTGTGTGGTAGTAAAGTGACAGAAGACCAAAGTGGAGGACTTACTAGGCCTCCTACTACACTACTTCAGTTAGGCCTAGGCCTAGGGCCTCGCCAGCCTCCGATAATTTGACGAATTTCGGTAAGTTGGGTCAATTATGCGTAAGCCTAGGCCCTGAGGGCCTAGACCCTAGACTAGGCCTAGGCTAGGCCTGTCTCTTAGTCACTCCCTCTAAGACATAATTCCTCCCTAGCCTACATTATGCTTTAATAGACTCTAAGCCTAGAGGCCTAGGGTAGCCTAGCCTAGCTTTTCTTGTTGCAATTAGCCTAGCCTGCCTAGGCCTATAGGACTCACTAAACCCTTAAAAGCACATTCCTGACAACTTTCCTGACATTGTAACAAGTAAAAATGCCTAGCCCTCAGGTCTTAGACCTTCTCAACATAACAGAACACTGCACAGCAACAACAGTGCTCCGATTGGGCTAGCCTAGGCCTAGGCTATCGTCTGATGACTTCATCCAAACTTCTTACTATGCATCCCACCATGTAATCTCGAATTCCATTTCCCTAGAAACAGTAGCCTATGGCTTCTGGGGCCAAAGCATAAACCCTAAAAGCTCGTCTGAGCTACGTAGCCTAGGCCTAGTCCTACCTAACCACACAATTTGGGGGCGTATCCAAAAGCCAGCTCTACCGTTGCTACTCAGTCCAGATCCCAAATTGACGTAATCAACAATTAGTGACGTTAAGTTACCCACATCCACATCCATTGTTGATGACATCAAATTTGGACCTAGATCTAGGCCCGAAATCTGAATGCATAGGCCTAGCTCACACTCAAGCCCTCCTCAACTCAGCCTCTCCTCAGCCTCACCTAGCCACCAATCACAAAGCCGTCCACATGGCAATGCCGTTCTGTGTTTGGTGGTTGGACGAGGCTGAGGAGAGGCTGAGTTGAGGAAGGCTTGAGTCTGATGCATACGGACCCTAGCCCTGGGCATAGCAACTATAGATCGGCTTGTGGACATGACCTAGGAAAAGCCCTAGGCTGCTAGGTGTAGCACAAATTGACATCCAAAACATCACCAGACAAGTCATGTCTCACCAGTCGTCACATTATTGCGGTGCAGCAAAGTCTGCATTCTGTCACTGAGTATTAGCAGTTGGAATGCTCTGCTCGGAGCTAGCTGTCAATTCAGATGAGTTCGTTCATTTTTAAATCTAGTGTTTAGTTCTTATGAAACTGCAAGAAGCCCTTGCATATAAAAAGGTAATATTTAGCAAAATTAATCCCTTTTGTTTATACAAAACTACCTGGTGTTAAATAATTCGTGACTGGTTTTTATCACCCATCTGGGCCGGTTGCCAGTTACCACCCACAATTTAACATGAGATGTCACATTCCAGTGTCAGAATTACAATGAGACCTATAACTGCTCCAGAAGTAGGCCTACTGGTGTCCTACTCTGTAAGGTGTTTATCTTTGGTTTGTTTTAAATAGTAAATTTGAGAGAAAAATATAATAACCTAATAAGAAATGCCACCACTGTGATCAAATTCTTTGTTATCTGTGCATATTTCCGAAGTTTTCAATTTTCAAGCCTTATTGAGAGCTTTTTAACCTTAAACAAGGGTTTGTCCTGAAAATGTGGAAACCAGTGTTGTAGTTTCTAATTGAGGAACGTTTGCAATGTACATGTTTGGATCGAATCGCGTAGTTCAATCAGGTAGGTAGGGATGGGATAGTGTACACGTGTAAACGTGTACACGCCTTAATGCGTGTACACGTTTACTGTTTCTCTCAAAACAATAAACGCGTCGCGTGTAATACTATACTGTGTGAGACCGGCCACGGAGGGCTTGGCGCCCACGAGTGGTTTCATGCGATGTGCGACCGTCCTCACTCTTCAGTTGTCACTTGTCACAAGTGATCCGAGGCCAGAACCATGAAACACGCTGGATTACGTCTTGAAACTGTTTGCGGGAACAACCCTTAGAACATAATTTTTCGGCCTAGACAGAACATGATTTTTTTTCGAAAGCGGGACCCCGGCTTTGCAAGCAGCAGTGTACACGTTTAGTGAAGTACACGCTTTTACCCATCCCTACAGGTAGGCTAGTTTTATTGATCATTCCGTGGAACATGGAATTATATTCATAGTTCCCACATGACGTCACAGCGGCCATGATTGCGACACAATTGATGAGGACCAATCCTAGATCATTAGCAAATACTATTCAAATTCGATAAATAAGCCTAATTTAGAATTTAAAAAGTAAGCATAAGTAATAAAACAGTTAAAAATTACTACACATACCAGTTTTATTTTTAAAAAAAACTCTGAATTTTAAAGAACTAAGAATTTCTGTGTTCTACCACAACAGCCTTCAATTGTTTCTCCATGGCAACGTCAAAGTTTGATCACAAATGTGGCCGCCACGTGCATAGATGTGACATACGTGCAACCTATGAATTTGTCGTTAATAATTAGACCTAATATAGATTAAAATTAAAATTTAAGTAGGCCTATAGCCTACTAATACATTAACAACATAGGCCTACCAGTAATAATGTCATAGTATAAAATGAATTAATTAACTTAAGTTTGACAACTAATAATATTTTACTACTGTAAAAATAAACTAGCCTCCTCACTAGCCTTAACTGAAGTTTCATTTAATATGATTGTTAGTGAACACATTTTCAGTTCATCTTCTTCAGGTATAGCCCTAATAGCAAAGAAGAGTAGACCTTGGCCTATAGCCTATATTCGCTCGTTTTCAGAACTGAGTGTACGTTGCCAAAACTCGCGGGTTTTGTCGAAATCGTTAGGATCGTTCCCTTGTAGAAACACCTTCCTTCCGCACTGGCACGTGTACAAATCATTCCTACTCCTCCCTCCCCTTGTACGCGGGGCGGCATAATTGCACCTTTTCTCTGTAATAGGCCGACAATCCAAACGTGTCCGTTGCGTTGGCACTGCATCGAGAAGCCAGAATTGATGTAGAAAGCCGTAATTTGCTCTACCACTGTTGTGCATTGTTGTCAGTATATCTAGAAAGCCGTGATTAGGGGAAGCCAAACAAAATTAAAATCGAAAACATCACTGTGATTGTGATATATGATGATCATTGCTTAGTGCCGACTCCGTGGTGTGATGGTTTACGCGTCGCTTTTCGTCGTCATTAGCAGTTGACCCAATTCATTCGAAAGACTCAACAAAACATGTAAACGCAAGGTCGATCAATGTTTTGGAGCCAGAGATTCTTTGCCAGAACCACTCTAACGCACAAAAACAAACAATAACAATAGGGTACCTACCGTCAATTTTCCATCAGTTTGCCGATGTAGCAAAGAACTACTTTACATTTATCTAAAAAAACCAGCATATATCGTAATATGTAATTTCTTCCTCGACTCCCAGCTTCAATTAACCCCCGTAAGAAATTCGTAATTTTTACTTCGCTAGCTTTTCTACTTAATTCGTTCGTTTCCCGCCCTCTACTGTCTAGCCCGAACCGTAAAGAACCGATGTAATGGACATGGATGGGGTCGAATCCCGCATCGATGGGGAGTGTTTTTTTTTGTCATAAAAATTGTACTTTCTCAATGTGTTTCTAGTGTTAGTATCGAATAGCATGACTAAAAGCAATCAACTGCATTAGACATAATCGCAAGAGTGCTACCAAATCCGTATCCGTTTCGTTTACTACAAGTCAATTAGTGGTTTCTTGTAGAAGCATCTAGATTCCCGGGCCTGCGTCAACGTACGTACGTACCGCGGTATACTTCTTTCAATGAATTTGGAACACAACACGACAAAAGTACTATCTTTGTCATTAGTAGCCGGTGCTGTCAAAACATTTAGGTATTTATCTGGTTTAAATTAAGCTAATTGGAACACTAAAGAAGGTTCTCGAGGTAGACTATGCTTGTCAATGTAACTGTCTGATTCACTCAGCCCGCTTCCTTCACGAAATCTCTGTAGTACCTTCGTTGTAATGGAGCGACGATCATAAACAATAAATAATAATGATAATAATAATAATAATAATAATAATAATAATAATAATAATAATATAGTGTTTTTATTTCGATTATCGGTTCCAGAATCATTACCAACCGGTCGGGGACTTTTTTTTTATACGTAGACGAGACGCCTCGGGCTTCCCTTTTAATAAATGTTGCATTTATTCTGGTTCGGTTTTTGGTGACAATTATTTCAAGTACAAACTGTTTGCGGTTCGATAAGAACAAAATTCATCATTTTTTCGTTTCGGTAAACTGTAGTTCGTTTTGGCTTTCCGTTCTAACCGGTTCGACCAACTGATCTGTTAGCCGAGTCTAGCTCTAGCTAGAAAGTAGAAATCTATACCTCCACACATGGTTTGGAAGCAAATCCGGATACTACTACTGCGATATCGTCCTTTATTCTGATATGTCCTCTATTACCATAACTACGTTGCAGTACCTACAGACGTAAACATTGCTTATAGGATAGGTCTGACTGAGGTAGGCGCGCGATGTACCGTAACAACACCATCAATAACCGAAACGAAACAGTTTTCGAGACGCTCTCAACGTTACAATATATTTTATCGTGTCAAATAATTAATAAATACGTAAAATAATACATTTCGCCATCTTTCCGGTTTTGCTGAGTTATTGAATCACGTATATAAAACAGAACAATCACGTGTTCCCCCTGAAATCGTCTACCGAGGAAAGATTTCAGTCAAGTGTGTAAATAATCGAACAATCACAACTCTGATGACGTTTTTTATGAGTGACTACTTGTTGCATGTAAAATCAGAAATAAGTTGTGTGTGTGTGTCGGTCGGAATAGCCTGACCACAGCCGGTAGCCTAGATCTATGACGTCGTTACGTACGTCACTGGTGTGGTACGTGGGTGATTGCGAATGGAATAATGCGTAGGCCGGCCGACGTCCATCTGTTGTCGTGCGTGCGTCAAGCGCGTGTGGTGCGTATGTTAGTTACCCACTACTGTCTCTAAATAAGGTAGGCAGTGTTGACGTTGTATTTCTCCAGTACGCGTAGGTATAGGAAAGGAATGTTCGGTGCTGTGTGTGACCTCGGTATTTAATTGTACACACGTCATATAATTCTTATCAGTTTTGGTGAAAATGTGACGTTTAATAATCTTGATCAGCTGATCAGGATTAACTTCAAGGATTTAATGTGAACGCGCTATAAGAACATCATGTGTATACGAGCGCCTAAACTTGTTGACATGTTTATTAATCACTCTATTGTGCGATTTAACGGGGGTGAAATACATATTAATAATCGATACATCGTACGGACGTAGATGGTACAGTCGGGCAGGATGGGTTTTTTTTACATCCAGGGAAAAAATTAAACTGTAAATTTTTAATGTTGTCAACCGGTAAAGATGATTCAAGTCCAAAGAGATTAAAGGAAGGGAGGTAGGTCCCCATGCACGCCCAATATGATATCGAGTATATTGGCAATATCCCATCCGATATAGGATGTGTATAGCGACTGTGGCGTGGTGAATAATACGTTCAAGCGTCCTAAATCTATTTAAACATGTAACCAAAAGCGGGACGATTTGGGGATTGTAAACATTTGATGTAAATTCGTGAAGATCTTTCGAAATTTGCGCGAAATTACTTTTTACTGTATCTGTAAACTTTCAAAAATTAATAAAATTCTGACACTAGACTCTGGATCATCGGGAGTGTGGCAACCCTGGCTGGAGACAAGGTGACGTAGTAACAAATTAAAAACGATGATAATGTAATCTATGGACGTAACGTGTCTGGCCAAAAAAATGGTGATAATGATTGGTGACGAAACTAGATCACATAATTTACGTTCGTTCAACAGGTCGTTGCGAAATGACATGTTCGTCGACTCGACTAACACGCTGTTATGTTGTATCGTGTCAGTAGAGCTAAAGTAATGTCAGAGGTCTCGGCCTGTGTGACACCTCCTGTCAACACTTACTGTGCTTCGAACTCCGGTGGAGGTTATTGTCTAGTGTACGAAAGTTGTGTTCCAGAATTCATCGAATTACTATATACTTATCTACTCAAACAAGGGTATAATCCAAGTATGGTTTCTTACACGATCCAGAATCATCACCAAGCTAAACCCTTAAACCTAGATTTCATGTAGATTCTTTGTGGCGTTAGAATTGAAGTTTGAATTCAGATGATTCTAATTCGAATGCGTGTATGGCAAAGTAATATGTACATTGTACAGTAGTAATATAAATAATGAATTGAAGTGGTGTAGGGCAAAGTAATATGAACATTGTACAGTAGTAATTTAATGAATTGAAGTGGTGTATACGACTGTACGTACGCCCCCAACGGAATTCAAACTATGTAGCTGCGAATATGATCAAATCTCCGAATTCAAATTTCTCTTCATTTACAACTAGGTAGCAAAACAAATCTCACAAGTGTCTCTTTCATCTTGTGTCTGTCCTCCAATCCAATTCCTGACGCGTCGTGTCGGGTTATACGAGATTACCGGTACTTGTGAGAACAGCTGCTGAACTATACTTGTTCCAAGAATGGGTCCCACTCGGTCGGTAAAAGTATATTTGTGTTCAGCAACAGGTTATACGCCCGTGGGTTACGCCCTTGCATTCCCCCATACGCGTACACGTACGCCCATCCCGATCCGTCAATGAATGAATAAAGTACACACCATGCACGTGTGCGGTATGCGGTGCTCTAAACTATCACTATCCGCACTATCATTCATTCATTGTCTTACACAAGTTGTATATTTTGATAGTCACGCACCGTTCAATGAATGTTTCATAACCACCCGGCGGCCACGTGCGTGTGTGCGTGTGTGAAATAACTATAACAACGCACTGTTAAGGGTCATCGGAGATAATATTTATTTATTTCATTGCGTAGGCCTACAGATGGAATTCATTACAAGATGATTGTATGTACATGTCATAAATAAGATACAATGAATCTTATTTTTGTATTCTATGATTAACATAATTTAAATATTGAGTATTACATAAACTTATATTACAGAAGGTTACAAGTCAGTCTATAAAAAAGTTACATGCATGTTACAATATGTCGTCCGTCCACCGTAACGTCCATTTACTTTGTACATGTCACAACTCTTTTCGTTCTAAATTATCTCTTTCAGCTTCGTTACATAAATACATATTTTATGAATCGATGAATATTACGAAAATGGGCATCAGATTTTTGCGCCGCATCATAATCGTCTCAAACGTGAATGAATATAATTTGTCACGAATACTCAAAATAATACTGACTGCATGAGGAGTAGTCGCTAAATATCGGGCAGTCGCGATTGTTATTAATTGCGAAGTAAAATCGCATCTACCATGATTTTGTAGTAAAACCATGGTGAAACTCCATAGACATTTTCAGAGCAAATCAATTCTTAGATTTTGGATTCTCAATTCTCGTTTACCTCTTCCTGTTTCATGCGTCGTGGTATATTTTCGCATTGGGGTTGTACGTTTTAGAATCGAGGTTCGAATCCTGGCTTTGGTGTCTTTTATCGTTCTTTTATCTTCATATTTATCACCCACAAATCATATTGTTCTATTTTACGTTACAGGGATTTTACCTACTACACATTCCTAGAGAGGAGTACAAAAATTAAAAATATCATTTTGATTTTGTGTATCACTTAAATTACTTGTACTGAGCATAGCGGTTTCTTATTTGCACGGATACAAAACTATTCTAACTGGCATGAAAACCCTTGGTTTTAGTAAATACTCAATATAGCAGTGTGTAACATTTTCCAAAATGTATGTTCACTGATTTTTTACCGTCTATAATACAAAACAAAACGGTATTTTTAAGTGCTTCATTAAGTCGAGGCATCAACCAACACACCCGATCGATTGGAGCTAATTATTTTCCATTTCGTTTATTTATGGCCAGCCTCGATCGAACGGCATCCAACTGAATCCAAAGTAGTAAGTGGATCGCCGAACGGTGGCGCGAATGCAATGCAGTCTCGGCGGCCGGTCAGTGTGTGCTTGTAATAAATAATCTGTGACGTCAGTTGGCGGCGCGAGCCGGTCAGTCTCTCGCGTCTAGACCCAGCGGGAATGCGGAACAGACACACAGACAGACAGACGGACGGACGGACGTATACTTGGTGGCCACTTGGGGGCCATGCGGACCGGGCCCCGTTGACGGGGGCACTCGTGAGCGCGGCTATTATTGTAATAATGCCATGTTGTTTAGCCTCACCTCGCCGTCTCAGCTAGTCTCAAGCACTTAGGGCCGGTCAATTACAATCTCCTAATAGGAAGGTTATTTGTAGCAATTAAGTTATTTGGAGGATTTCAAGAGTTTTGATTGGTCGCTGCCATGGAGAAAACAAGCTATAGTCGTCGTACGACAACTTCGGTAATGCTTCCGTCACGGGTGGTTGAGCGGCAGCCAACCAGCGGCCGTGGCTAATTCAGATACCTGTTCGGGTATGCCGGATACCGTAAACACGTCATTGATTGATGACGAAAGCATTACCGAAGTTGATGTACGAGGACTATATTCGACGAATAAGTAGTTATTGAGACATTGTAAGACTGGACCAGTTTTGTTATAGTCGAGCACAGTATAGTACCAACTTCATTTTCTATTCTCTAGTTCCTACCACCGTTCACTTGAAACATACAGGTCCATTAGGGATAATTGACGACCGTATCTATTGGGATACCTGGAAATTCCAAACACACAACGGGCGCGTGGCTAATGTGAGGCTTATGCACTCTACTAAGCGGATACCGGCTTTTACGATTTTACGAATGTGTGTGCATGGAAGCACGCCATGGGAATCGGTTTATTTTCGTTGGAGCGGCGTGCGTGCATGAAAGGGGCGGTAGCTAAAGATCTGAGGTGGGCATCTGAAGAGGGGTGCATGTGTTCCTCCCGTCATGGTATGTACCCTAAAGCAAGGATTCCTTTGGAACGAATTGTTGTTATATGCATTGATTGATATGTTTCAAAAAGTCGCGGAAAGTAGCGTCACCGTTGATAAATGAACGTTTAAAGATGTTTATATCTATATTAATTATTAATATTATATTAGATATCATTGAGGGTAGCTGCTTCTTACCCCCGACAAGCAGGGTGTGTTTGGTCGTGCGAGTGGACAAGCAAAAACTTCTGTATAGCTTCTAAAAGCTCACAAGTGCTCTGTGGTCCCACAGTTCGCCGCAGAACAACCCCTCACGGCCTCACCCCTCACCCCAGCACACTTACGTCGTGCTTTCACCCCCAAAGTGCTTTGGTGGTGAAATTCTGTCACGGTTCCTAAGTGGACATGACATGTTAAGTGTTGACTAACTTGGTTTTGTCCAAAAAAAGTAAATCTAGTTTCCTTTATATAGATCGATAGGTGCTAATGGGTTTCAGCGGTCAACTATGTTGCTGAAGTGCGGTAACTCGTGGTTTTATTGTATTTACAGGTTGATTAATAACAATGTCAGTCAAGTTAATAGACACGGTGATGGAACCCGTGTGGTCTACATACGAACCTCAACCATGCGTTGGATGGGGGGTTGAAATTATAAATAGCCCGAATCATGTCGGTTAGCTTTCACTGCATGACCTGCAGAGTTAAGGGAAGTTACTAAAATTCTACTAAATATACATATTCAACCCTCGTTTCCAACCAATAATAGTGAACGAACGATATCTCGTGTGCATCGTATCGCATCGCATGCCGATCGATACCAGCTAGAACTTTCTGAAATCGAGTTTGTATAATATACAAGACTTTGGAGAAATTATGTGAACGCGAATCTTTAATTCATAATTCAATTTTTTGAACCTTGGGAAACTTTGAATTAAACGGGGTTTGCGTGGCAGACGGAACGAACCGACTGCTGCAGTGAGCCCGATTACAGAATTCGACACAATACAAGAGCAATTCCACTACTAAGTAAGTGATTAAATTAAGAAAGTAAGTTTAGCGAGTAATTCTTAGAGGACAATAAGAAATCATCTTTGACTTCTGACTAATCGAGCAGTTCGAGCTGCTAAGATTAGAATAGAATGTATATCTTGATTTCAGTGTTCGTTGAATTCTGGACTTCGTTGTGCCACATTACGATAAGCTAAGCACTAATATGGCCGACATTCATTATTACGGATCCATATAAGTAATATATTTCGATCTCGTCAAAGCCGTTAGGTACCGGTGGTGGCAACCGGCGTTTGTTTTAATGATCTCAATCGTTTTGGCGTTTCTACGTTATAGCTATAATCCTTTGGTCAATTGTATATATGTAATAGGGATGGGACGTTTAAATGTGGGAGTGGCTTTAAACGTTTGTATTTTTTACGCCTCGTTTAAACGTGTGTACAGAAGTGTTTGTATAAAAGATAAGAAACAAATATTTTACAACGGAGCGTACTGCAGTACTAGTCTACTATTATAGTTTTTTCTAGCTACAAATTGTAATTTTACCCAATATTTCGAAACTTTTCGGTAATTTACTGCAAAGGTCATTTTATTCATCTCGTGGCAGGGGATAGAGCGAATAAAACGTTTAAACGGTTAAACGTTTAGGCTTTTAAACGTATTTGCCCATCCCTAATATGTAGGCTAAGTGCATCCGAAGTGGCTTTCTTTTTTAGGAATGCCTTGTGTAGGGATGATGTTTTCAGTTAGTACCACCACAGTAACAAGAACTTGCTTGATCTTGACATTCGCCATGAGAGAGGAAACGTGTTGCCTTTGGTTTTGCCCATGTCCCGGCAGTGGCAGTGAAAATCGACCCGGTAGCCAACCCACCTCCCTTATTGGGTCTCGTGCGCTCTAGCACGTAGACCCACCCATGTAAATCAAGCGTTGTGTTACAACAAGTGAAGGTATCTTCTTTATTAACACCTCGTCTTGAGATTCGTTCCTAATTGTGTGTGTGTGAACCCAATAACAAGCAAGTCAACGATGTTTGTTTTGTTAGATCGCTGCATTCTCGTCTATATTGCAAAATTTAAAAATACAGGTACTCGTGGGCGTGGTTCCATCTATAGCAGAAGACATTGGAATAATTATTTGGAAAAAATGTATTATTGGATTTGCACTGAACGCGCTCCAAATTTAGTGCAGGGCAGGCCCGGCCAGGGCGCGCTGTTTGTTGTTTTGTAAAAAGATGTGGATTTTACTATACTTGGTGGATTCAACGGAAAATCATCAATTAAACGTACCGAACATAAGAAATGTTATCAAAAGATTTAAATACAAAATATCAATGGTTGGAAGGGAGCGAGCGGGGGAGAGGGGGCACGTGCCCAGTAACTAGCGATCTGAAGGTGTTTATCAAGGAACTATCTTCACACTACCCTTGACTTATCTATGTCGGCGAGTGATCTGTGCCACCCCCGTGTGTTTGGGTTGTGTTGACGCATCGCGACCGCACATGGCGTGAAGACCAAGTGTCGTGCTACGAGCGAGCGTGTTGTTGTGTTATGTATGTGTGTGGAAAATACCTCAATTACACGTTATTGTGTCAAGGATACGAGACGCGCGTACATGTACGTACGGACATGTGATGCATGGAGTAGTCTAGCCTACACTCGATGACGTCAACGGGAGATGACGGGCCGGCCCGAGAGTGACCTTGACCGTATCAAGGGCACAGAGATGTTTTGGTCGGCGTTGACCTTCACACTCCCGCATCAAGCTACATGGCTCGTCAATTGGCATAAATTATAAAATGATCGTTTTTCGTATATAGGAATCTCTGCTTCAACTGACGTGTCTTACTTTTTACTTACTTTTTTTCACTTTTTTTTTTTACTTTTTTTTTAACTTTACTTACTTTTTACAACTCCAGTTGCCTTACTTTTATATTATGGATAAGGGTCTTTGGATATTATTATTGGTTATGGTTAACGACGTACTCGACAGCTTAGGTCATATGACGTCTTCCGAATAATGTCCATCTGTATATCGCGGGAGTCGTCATATAAGGGGAGTCCAGCAAGGGAGAGAAGGGTGTTTGGAATTTGGATACTTGGAATGTAGGAATGTAGGACTCAGTCGCAGCATTCGCGCCCTTTATATGACTGAGTAAAACCTCGGATTCATTCGAACTGCCGCGGTGGCCGGAATCGAACCGGTGACCTCCAACATAGTTTAGAGTATCGCTGGTGTTACCGCTAGCTCTGTTTGTTTGGTTGTCTCGGTTGGGCAGATCGCGTAGGAGGAATAGTTTCGGCCCGTGGTGCGGTTGTTCGACTGAAGTAAATACGCCCGGGCGATGCTTCCCCCGCTCCGTACACATGTCATATGTGTGTGAGTGTGTGGCGAACTTTGGCCGGAATCGAGGCGACGTCTATCGATCGTCGTAGATCGCTTATGATGCAACAAGTTGTTGCATTGGCCCGTATAAAGTGGCATTACTGTGTACTACGGTGTGTATCTATTATCCCCCCCCCCCCTCCCATGTATTTACAATGTGTGTAGCTTGTCTCGATTTCATCCATATATATCTACATACATACATACATACATACATACATACATACATACATACATACATACATACATACATACATACATTAACACTGATTTTCTAAAAATGTGTATGGTTACTTACTGTATTGCTCTGATTCCGGTTGGCAGAGGGTGGAAGTTGGCTGGCAATCAACAATATATGAGAGTGTTGCTAAGAATGATAAAGTTAAAGGTAATGATTTTGATTTGAAAAAAAAAATCATATATATATATATATAGTCGCAATGGGGTGGGTGTCTGCTGCAACTCTACCCCTTTTACGACAACGGCGGGGTCGTCATAATCGTATTTTATAATACTTTAGGCGGAAATACATATTGGAGCGTTATTTTAGACCAGTATAAGATCGTTCTAGAACTTACGAGATGTGAATCACCAATCCAAGGGTAAATAAATACGTCATAGATTCCAAGATTTCATTTCCCTTATAGATTGCTGAGATTCCAGTCTGGAGGTAGCTCAGCGATAACGCGCGATACTCTAACCCGGGAGGTCACCGGTTCGATTCCGACCTCCGGATATTCCGACGGAATTTTTCCTCGAGGTTTTCCTCAATCACAAGGTGAATGCCGGGATGCAGTGCTATATTCCTCGGAACAGTTACCCCATTGACAACATCGTCGATAACAAGAAGGGCACATGTGTAAGACTGCGATTCCTACGAAAAATGCGATTATTCAAGTCAGATTATAAATAGTTTCACAGCAACCTTGGCCAACCAAATGTCAGTATTTGAAACAGGCACCCGCTGATTGGCTAGGGCTTACTCATCTATGAATGACGACATTCACTATAGAGGTTGCTGTTCTTCTTCCTTCCTCTTCTAATGAGCGAGCACGTTTATTTGCGGATAGCAACATGGGCAAATGTGGAGCGGGTGGCACGCCCACCCGCATCTCTTTGTGGATAGATGTTCGCCAACTGTTGCAAAGCGACTCTCGGCCTTTATTTTTGCGAAATTCATATTTACAATTCTTTCTGCTTCTCTATAATAAAAGTTGGGCACTTAAAAGTTTTTTTTTTTTTTTATTTAAGTGCAAAAGAGTTAAATCAATATCATTTCCGGCAGTCGGCGAACTTTTTCGTCTCTCGTTCGTCTTGAACATATCCGACCGGCGTCGTATTGATTTTCTGTATAGCCTACTGTGAGGTGGGGTGTATATTTGTCGCGGCCGGCTGGCCCGTTCCCATCACTTGCACGTTCTTTTTGGCTGGAAACGATTTCTTGAGAATTGAGATATAGTTGTATTCATTCCGATGTGCTTCTCGAGACTATGGCAAGGCGTTGGTCTCTAGAAAACCGCGGTCTCTGCGTTCCGGCTTTCTATCCTGGCTTGGACATGGATGGATGTCATGTGACGTTTTTTTTTTTTAATATGAGAGAAAGAGAGAGAGGGAGAGAGAGAGAGAACGACATTCACATCAATCTACTACACGGGATTCGAAACCACTTCCCTCTGTTTCATATACGCTGTCGTGCACCGTTTGGTCTAGCACTGTTACAACATAAAACCCAAATTTTGTCATCACTTTGGCTCCGTAGGACGAGCGAAAAGTATGGGCACCAATCGTATGAGCGAACCTCGGACAGCCTCTTTGGACAGTTGCCATGTCGCAAGGAATGTCCATACTCCAAAGGATTGATTTAAAGAGACAATGCCGGAGTGACTTTAATATTTTGTTGACTTTGGTATAAACTTTCGTAATTGCGTGGGAGGGCAGGAATCGAACTGGCAACCTTCTCGATCAGAGTCGCGAGCGCTACTATTAAGCTCTATACTTCCCGTTGCACGGTTTCTCGACGTTTCACCATACATACGATATAATAGAAACTCGGATTATATTACTTGTTTATTTTATTCAAGAACTCTCTCATTTTGGTAGGTAGAGCTCGGGCCAGCGTGCGTGGTTCCGTGTTCATATTATTATTATCTATAGTTGGCGGTGGCCCAGCGCGAACAACCCACGTTGTTTTTGTTGGTTGGTGTACTTTGTAAGATATACACGCTCGGAGTGGGGCCAGAATGCCGACTTTCATTGGGGCTATATACTAAATGTCTCGTCGTTGTTGTAATAAGGAGGTGCTCGGACAGTTGCGCGCCGACTGTTGGCAGTTCAGGTGGTGGGGTAGTTAACGATTTTAGAACATATTAGTATCTTTGAGAACAGTACATACTATTTAAACACAAATGTGGTTTCGTAAGAACTAACAACTGGGTTCAAAAATGTTCAAATATATTAAAACTGTTAACGGTACTTATTTTGGGAACTAATTAAATAAAGAATTAGGATTGGGAAATGACAAGAAATTCGTTTGCGATTCCATTGTTTGCAACTTGTTAATCTAACATTCAGTTCTTTGCAAAATTACATCTGGCTTATATTATATACTCTTTATCACGGTTGTGTATCGTCAGATAGTTGGGAGACGAGAGCAATTCCACGCGGTTTCAATATTAGGATTATCCCTCGGCCTGTTGCACCCGCATCCTGATTCAGGACATGCTATTGCGATAAGGATTCCCCTTCGGTTTGTTACGTCACATGGTATTCGTATCACTGGGTAGAACATCTTCTCTCGGCTGGGCACGGTCCAGTATCGAAATGTGGTGTGGTTATTGTGGTCTTCGTTTTCACGTATAGTTGGTCGCGGTCGATCCGTCGAGTAGACGAAGCAGAGGGAATTAATTATATGAACTTCGGATGGCTTAAAACTTGAAAATGTAATTTTTTATCCAGGAATGTTTTTAATCTTAAGAGTTATCGTTCGTAAGTCTAATTGCTGACAGACTAATTTCAACTCCGCGGAACAGGTTCATCACACGAATTGACTTTGAATCCGTGGTCCCCGCTTTCCCGCTTCGAATCCTGCCTCGGTCATGGATGTCACCTACCGTGTCTTCGTCTTTTTATAATCATCCACTCATCGTCTCGATTAGTAGCATCGCTACCGCCAAAATATCGAGTCGACTCTAGGTTGGTGCGGATAGGTGCTATGCAAGTATGTTATTCTGTTGGTTTTCGCGAACTGACGAAGATGTAGTAATAGGTTCTCGCCTCTCGGGTTGCTGTCCACGTAACATGTTCTCTAGAGTCTAGAGACTGGTTGCTGGCCCAGAAATGGGCCATTGTCATAGTCTAAACGTCGAGACAGTGGCAATGGCCCATTTCTGGGCCAGCAACCAGTCTCTAGACTCTAGAGAACATGTTACGTGGACAGCACTTATAAACTTTGTGTTCTATACTCTGCCACCGAATTACAATTTGTATTGTTCAAAGCAGTTTCAATAAAATTATCTATCTATCTAACCTATTACTATATATACCGCCCACCCACGTGTATCATACGGTGCATTCACACTCAAGTATAATCACCCATAACGACAAACACAATAACCCCTGGTCTGAGCTCTATATAGCCTACACACACAGGTCGTACCGACTAATGATACCCGCTTATATGGTAGATTTTTACCATAGACGTTTATATTTTATAAATAAACCCAACCTTAGCCTTTGGTCTACCTCTATATACATAGACAGACACATAATAGCGGTGTTCTAAAAATAGACGTAAGCACACATGCTTGAGGGGGGGGGGGGATATAAGCAGCGTGGAAATGTTCGCACAGTACTGTGTGTGTGTGTATGTGTTTCCGTCTGTGATCATCCCACGTCTATGCCGGCCGAGAAAATAAATCTGGTGTTTGTGTATGTGTGCATTTCAATTCCGAGCAAAAGCAAATCGATGCGCACACGCACGCACACGCACATGTATTTATACTTGCATAAGAAGAGTCGACGACGACGGCCGGGAAAATATTTATAGTCGGACTTGGGGCAATCGTGGTCTAATAATATATTCTTAGCCTTTACACTTTACTTTACAATGTGATGCTGGTGGCGAATGGAAACAACAAGGTAAAATTCTTTGTGGATTTCCTCGTCGCTCGCGGTCGACTTTCGATTTCAATGGACGATGAAGTTGTACTATACCCCCCCTCCCCCCCTCCCCCCCCCTCACCCTCTGACGTTAATCATTGTTTACTTGCTTATAAAGTCGATGTTACACGATGCATTTAGGGTGGAATTGATTTATCCACTTTGAGTAAAGCTACCAGTAGCGGAAATAAGTGATACTTTAATTCGAGAGGTCGCCAGTTCGATACCGGTCACTGGCAGATCTGACTGAATGTTTTTCCGAGGTTTTCCTCAAGTCAGAATGCTGGGATTCAGTGTTACTGTATGAGAGTGATCGGACATTCTTTCCCCACTATCCAACCTGAGTGAAAAGAGGCAGGTTCACGTCCTTGATGTAAAGCAGGGATTCCTGCAAATTATTATTATTAAATTATTATTATTATAAGCCAGTATAATGTGTTAACTAGTTTCAGCAATGAGGGCCTTACTATGCATCAATCACATAGGCCTATATCTGTCTAGCTTTCATAGTTAGTTAGTTTACCTATTCACTTGGCTGATTGATTGGTCCTCTGCAATTTGGCCTCTCGCGCTTCTTCAACTTCTGTCGGCTCTTTCACTTTGAGCATGTTGCCAATATTTATACAATAATTACATCACTGGACCAGAGATGCACTATGTAAACGTAAACATTTGCATTGATCTGTTATTCTCAAGTTGCTACATTATAACTATAAGTGTGAGGTTAAATGCGTTGTTCAAAGTGGTTTATTGTTTAACAACTTAGCTTAGATATTTAGGAGCATGTAGCCTACCTACTTTATTGCCATAAGTCTCTTGTAAATATGTTTTAATTCGTTTATTTCTCTGCGACAATAAGTAAATTAAGTACCTACCAGGATTACTAATCCTAGCAGCCTTACTACTATGTAATCAAAACGAATTACCCTTAGCGTAGTCAGACGAGCTATAGTCTCAGTTCTCGGTCAGTATTCGCTTATTGCCAGTCATAACAGGCGACAAAATTATGTCTTCCCTTTCCCCTTTGAATATTAGTTAGTCTTCCTAGTTCTTCCTTTCCAGTTTCCACCAATCATCTAAAATAATTTTTTTTTAGTATTTCACCAACTTTGGATGTTGACTTGAATCTATCTATATGATGATACAGGTTTATACATTTAAATGGTGAAAATAGAGTCATCATAGCTACGAACGAAGCACCATGATATTGTTGCCTACTAGGAAAACGCTCTGTTTGACGCGTTGATAAGCGAGCGCGTCAATATCTACGAACTTTCTGGCGAAAAGATTTCAATGCTAATACAAACAACAATTAACAACAATTCAAGAATGCGCATTGCAAAAATTGTTCTTATTTCCATGGCTATTATACTTTCCGACATTGTTGTATGCAGGGCAATGTGCGTTGCTAAGAATTTTCGTGGTCATGTTTTAACACGGTCCGCCACCGTTACTAACACTTATTGACAGCAATAGAAATGTAATTTCTGCCTCTAATACGTATTTGATCGCGTTTACATTAGTATATTCGTGACCGGACAAAAATTTACTATAAGATAGCCACCTCACATTTTGCCGTTACTGCGTTTTATAAAAATATTTTCGAGTAACTTTCGTGTAACTTTGCCAATATTTATCAGATCGCCATTACATTAACATATTCGTGACCGGAAAAATCTGTAGAAAAATCTGGCTATCTCACATTTTGCCGCCATTTTGTTTCAGAAAAATATTTTGCAGTAACTATGGTGTAACTTTGTAACTTTTCGAACGATTTTGCCTCAAAACTATACACCTTCAATCCACATCGAGGCTTGTGGATGGTCCCAATTTCAAGTTAATCGGACTTTCCGTTCGACCGCTATCGACAGACATAAAAAAAAAAAAAAAAAAAACAGAAGGAAGTGCCATAAGAGTCAAGTGGAAACGCTCGCTTCGCTCGCTTAATAAATTGGTCCCCAATGAAAATCAGTTCTTGTAACTGTGTGGGTAGACTAAAATTCAAATGCTTCAATTCATTCATGTAGGTAGGCCTATTTACCTGCAAGAGGGATTCTCCCCCCCCCCCGCAAGTATGAAAAAATAAAATATTCAATAATTCAAAAAAAAAATCAACAATGTCAAAAAGTATAATAGCTATGGAAATTAGAAAAATATTTTGCAATGCGCATCCTTGAATTGTTGTTAATTGTTGTTTTTATTAACTTTGAGAACTTTTTGCCACAAAGTTCGTAGATATCGACGCCCTCGCTTATCAACGCGTCATACAAAGCGTTTTCCTAGTTTATTTATTTACTTGTTTGCCCTCAGTACACGATGCACCGCGGGTCGGGTCGCAGCACGTACGACGGCAAGATCGCGGGCCTCTACGACCTTGAGGAGACGCTGGGTCGCGGACACTTTGCCGTCGTCAAGTCCGCGCGACACGTCTTCACCGGGGAGAAGGTTGCCGTCAAGGTCATCGACAAGAGCAAGCTTGACGAGGTCTCCAGGGCGCATCTCTTCCAGGAGGTAAGTCAAGGTCATCGCATTGGGGTCATCGCAGCTCTTCCAGGAGGTAAACCAAGTCGAGTCAAGGTCATTGCATTAAGTCAAGGTCATCGACAAGAGCAAGCTTGACGAGGTCTCCAGGGCGCATCTCTTCCAGGAGGTAAGTCAAGGCATCGCATCTCTTCCAGGAGGTAAGTCAAGGTAATCGCATCTCTTCCACGAGGTAAGCCAAGGTCATCGCATTGAGTCAAGGTCATCGCATCTCTTCCAGGAGGTAAGCCAAGGTCATCGCATTGAGTCAAGGTCATTGCATCTCTTCCAGGAGGTAAGTCAAGGTTATCGCATTAAGTCAAGGTCATCGCATCTCTTCCAGGAGGTAAGTCAAGGTCATCGCATTAAGTCAGGGTAATTGCATCTCTTCCAGGAGGTAAGTCAAGGTCATTGCATCTCTTTCAGGAGGGAAGCTGGTGTTCGGCGGCAGGGAATATAATAATATCTTTGCTTGACGGGATCTCTTTAAAGCCAGGTTACTCAGAGTGTTGGACACAAATAGCTTGAAAAGCGTGACAGTTTAAGTTTTTTTCAGTTTGTACGCTCAAAAGTTTAAAATCCCCTTTCAATAGAAAAATTTTGGAATGCTGGTAGATATTATCAAATTCTACAGAATATTCTATAAAGGATGCAAAATTGGTTGTTGAATTAATGACTTTAACCTCTTAAAAAGTTTCTACATACACTGGCCTCTAATTTTGTGACTCACTGGACTTTGTACTACCACAAGTGATATTTACGATATTATTTGTCACTAAATAAACAAGCTCTTGATACAATGGTATTGTGATAGTATCTAAAAAGAACCCAACTGAACTTTGATGTGATTTAGTCCAAGTTGGTTTATGAATATTAGCAGGACTTAGTAAAGTCCAATACACTAATGCTAAAGTTCAGCTCCCAATTTAATTACAACTTAGTATAATAATTAGTAATTACTCACTTTAGGTTGTTGAATTTTATATTTACTGAAGGCCAGTACAAATTTAGAGTCTCAATTCATAAGCCTGGCTAATATTATTACTATACAGGTTTTTATGTTTTCATCATGTGGAGAGATTTTAAATTCATCAACTTTGTAATTTCATTTTGTTTTGTTTCCTAATACTTTATGAAAACTTTTTTAACAAATACTTAATGAAATTATTTTAAACAATAGTGGCGTCGAAACTATGCCAAATCTCTCACGAACAAATGAAGGTAAAACAATCTATCAGTGAACAGCCATAGTTTGGAAATGTTCACAAAACCCTGAAAATCCCAGGGCTGTATTCTTACCCTTTTTTTAAATAATCTTTTAAAATTTGGATTAATTTTTTTTGTTTACACACATAAGTTTTACAAGTGAAAAAAGGTGTTTACACATTGTTTTTTTGACACGTTGTTAAGTTATTGTTGTTGTGTGTTTAGGTGCGATGCATGAAGCTGGTGCAGCACCCGAACGTGGTCCGCCTGTACGAGGTGATAGACACGCAGACCAAGCTCTACCTGATACTGGAGCTGGGCGACGGCGGCGACCTCTACGACTACATCATGCGACACGAGGCTGGCCTGGGCGAGGAGACTGCGCGCGGATACTTCCGGCAGATAGTGCGCGCGATATCGTACTGCCACCGGCTGCGCGTCGCGCACCGCGACCTCAAGCCCGAGAACGTCGTGTTCTTCGAGCGCCTCGGCATGGTCAAGCTCACCGACTTTGGCTTCTCGAACCGGTTCGATCCCGGACAGAAGCTGGAGACTTCGTGCGGCTCGCTGGCCTACTCGGCACCCGAGATATTGTTGGGGGACTCGTATGATGCGCCCGCCGTCGGTGAGTGACCTACCTACGGTTAGGTGTAGAGATGCGCCAAAGTTATTTAAAGTAAATTTAGATTTTTATTTTTATTTATTTTTCTCAATCGCCTCTTTGCCATGCATTGGCAGCATGGAATCAATTTCTTTTTTTAAATGTCCCGTTTTGCACGTTCACTCGATTTCCGATAGTGTCGACAAATACTGTAATAGACGCTATCGCTTAATACAGGAAACTGGGCCCGTTTAACATGCATGGCAATGCAATGCACATGGCGACACAAGTTCACGTATAAAGTTGAACACCATGCCGCTAGGTAGCCGCTAGATTGCAAGCCATTCGATAACAAAATTTGGCAGCTTTAGATGCAGTGAGTGAACTTCTTTGCGTCGATCATTCACCTAGTTTAACTCCAAGCCGCTAGGCCAGCTGTCTCCAGAAATCGACGGAAGTTTCCTGTATTAAGCGATAGCGTCTATTACAGTATTTGGTGTTGATGTCTAGATGAAATGTTTTGTTCTGTGTGTGAGCATGAGGTCAGCTTGAACTTGAAGCATTTTTGAAAATCACGCCTCACTGAAGATACGCTTGTTACGCCAGTCTATATTTATTTTTAGGCACTCTTAATTTTGTTTTGTTTTTATACAGGCCTAAGTTTTATTGTGTGTCAGTTGGCAACAGCTTTGGCTGCAGAGACCGATAATGGTTATATTACTATTTATTTGCTTTTAGATGTTTGGTCGCTCGGAGTAATTCTCTACATGCTGGTCTGTGGTCAAGCTCCGTTCCAAGAGGCTAACGACAGTGAAACACTGACAATGATTATGGACTGCAAATACACCATGCCGGGTCATGTGTCCGAGGCCTGCAAACGGTGAGTACGGTGCAGCAAGATATCTATATTGCCGTAGCCTATGTGACTAGTATGAAGCTTAGGTCCAGTCTTACAATGTCCCAATAACTAGGCCTACTTATTCGTCGAATAGCTTGTTTTCTCCATGGCAACGACCAATAAAAACTCTTGAAATCCTCCAATAGCTTAATTGCTACAAATAACTTTCCTATGAGGAGATTGTACTTGACCGGCCCTTAGAGCAATTGTTTACATTGGATAAACTTATGGAAAGCCAAAGTTATAAAGATATTTGGTTTTTAAGGTTAGGCCTTCATTTAAATCAAGTAAAGTGTCAGTCAGTCCCAACTGTCAGTCACTTTATTTTTATGGTAGTATTCACCTGTAGCCTAGAATTAAAACACACTAGTGTAGCCAGTGCACAAGTGTATTACACTGGCTCTTTAGCTTGTGAAGACGGGCGAACGAAACTTGTTATAAACAAAATACGTACACATTTCAAAGAGCGCTCCGCTCTTTTCCTCAATATCCTCGTGTCTGAGGAAGCGAGCAGAGCTCTCAAATTCACACTCTTTGGTTAACGTTCTTTATGTCCACGTCAATGGCCGCGGTTACTCGTCGTCTGGCGTTGTTTTATTCAAACATTCTCCCCGTCTAAGTCTCGGTTCGAACGAAATGGTTGTGGCTACAACGTGCGTTGCCCCCAGACTCATCGGCCGCATGCTGGTGCGCGAGCCCGAGAGACGGGCGACGCTGATGCAGATAGCCAGCGACCCCTGGCTCGGCACCGACCAGAACACGGAGCCCGCAGACTTCCTGCCGTTGATATCGCGAGAGCACGTCTCGGACGAGGATCACGCGTTCATCATACAGAGGATGGTCACCGGTAACATCGCCAGCAAGGAGGAGATTCTAGAGTGAGTATACATGTAATTTTATTAAGTTTAAGTTTCAAAGTCGTAATAATAATAATAATAATAATAATAATCTTTATTTGACAGAATAAGCTGACACTCTTTACATTGACAGATACTACTAGGCCTACTAGTACTACACTACTAGACTAGACTAAACTAAACTAAACTAAACTAATCTAAACTAAACTAAAAAAAAACAAAAAAAACAGGAAATTAGCAATGGGATGCAAAGTCAAGCTTACATTTACATATGTCTTACATATGTGGCTTACATGTGCGTTTCCAGAATGGGATTGCCATTAGATGTCATTTCCGAGAGTCGGGAACACATGGTTGAAGTGTAAAAATCAAGAATTATTATGTAAAATCAGTGGGCTTTGGTTGGTTCACTTGCCTTGCACATAACCTTTTCCTTTGCCAGACCTGGCACTGAACTGGCCTAGTTTGAGTATTGTATTGTATTGTATTCCTTTATTAGTTCTGTTTGGAGCTCTTTCGCTCAGTTACAAAACATTTAATGTCTATTTCTCAATAAATAAATGTAATATTTACAAAGTAATTAGAACCTTAAGGAATGGTGAGGCCCTTTTAAAATCAGTGTTTACATTCATGATAACATTAGGCGTAACATTACATACACATAACATGGAACATCAATTACATTTAATTTATTTCTGTGACTTTAATTAACTACTAAATTTGTTATTAATAATCAGTCACATTCACATCGCTCTAAACTTGTTGAAATCATTATATTATCACCCGATGTTTGAAGGTGTGGTTGATAATCGAGGATGTCTCATACTGAAAGCCTGTTCTTCCAACTAAGTGGCTAGACAATAATAAATAGTAAATGTATTTTATTTCATTTTATTCATCCTCATCATTATCCATTGCAGTTTCCTGTTTCTGGCAGGGTCAGGGATTGAGGGTATTTTATTATTCTTTTTTTTTTTTTTTCCTCTTATGCAATGATGACTTTTCAGCCATTTATTCTAATAAATATGAATGTTTCCAGGGCGCTGGACAAGAACGAGTACAACCACATCACCGCGACGTACTTCCTGCTGGCGGAACGCAAGTTGCGCGCCCACCGCCAGGAGCAGGCGCAGACGCAACAGAGGCTGCGCGCGTCTGCTACGGCGTCCGCGCAGCCCAGCGTGAGGGTGGCGGCCGCGGAGCCCCTCTCGCCCGCGGGCGCGGTGGTGCCCGACGCCCAGGGTCGCATACGCAAGTGCAGCATCGTGCAGGAGGAGGAGGACGAAGACGACATGGGGGGGGGGAGGGAGGAGCTCGCCGCGCCGCACTGCTCGCTCAATAGGCGGGGCTCGCGCTCCGAGGGGAAGCTCAACCTCGCCGTGCAGGTGGGGTTTCGACGTTTTGTGATATTGTTTATTTTGAGAAATTCTTTTAGTTATTTAAATTGAAAAAATAATTTGAAATATTTTAATACAATAATAACAATAATAATAATAATACAAGACTGAGGTGGGAAGAAGTGATAGCAATGGACGTGGAAAAAAGAAATGCAACTTGGGAAGAGGTCAATCAGGAATGATGGTGGGAAGATAGAAAAGTATTGACAGTATTTGTAGAAAGAGCAGAGGAAAGAAAGTGAAGAGGAGGAGCCAGAGGAAGTTAACGTGAGGGAATTGTCAGGCATGGCCAGCCGGCTTCGATGTACCTAGGGGCCAGAATATGATGGGATTCATTTCCTATCCCCTACCCGACTTCATTGTTGACCACAGGGTGCAGATATTAAAAAAAAATAATAATAATAATAATAATAATAATAAAATAATAATAATTTAAATAATATAATAATAATAGGCCTATGGTACATTATGTAATATTGAAATATTCCTAACTTGGATCCTATGTGCAGGAGAGACTGGCCGAGTCGGAACGCCGCAAGGAGGCGACGCCCGGCGTCCAGAACGCCCTGGCCCCGCTACCACAGGTGGGCGTTCGCGACGACGGCGCCGGCCTCAAGACGGCGGTGACGCCCGCGTGGATACCGCCCGGCAAGCGCATCGCCGTCGGACCGAAGCAGCGGCCCGCGCTCTCCAAGCTCAACTCCGTCCCGGGCACGTGGCGCATGGGCGCAAACAAGCAGGTGGTCGCCACTCCCACGGCGCGATCTCCCAGACCCAACAACACCTCGACGACCACCTCGATCATAACCGAGTCGTCGACGATATCGATACCCGTGAAGCCCTCGGCGTCGCTGCCCGAGGCTGCGATGTCGCCCAAGTACAAGACCATGCCGTCCCCCACGCGCCCCCACCCGCCCCCGACCCCCGCCACCCCCCAGCTGGCGCTCGTAGAGATATTCGAGGACGAGGAGACCTCGGGGTTCGCGGGCCGACGGCGCGACGTGGGTCGGCAGCAGCAGCAGGCGAGGTCGACAACGGCCGGCGGCTACGAGCAGAGGAGGACAAAGTTCCACAAGGCGCGGACGGCGTCGTGCAGCTCGTCGGACGCCAGCGATGACGACAGCGAGGGGAGGAAGAAGAGGGCGCACAAGCTCAGCGGAGAGGTGAGTACACACGTGTCTTTTTATTGATGTCTTTAGAACGCTTCTAGTTCAAGTTCTATTTTAACAAGTGATTCACAAATTAGCAATAGGCAACACGCGTACGATTTTTTCTCTTAAACCAAGCAAGTTAATAGTATCAGATTCAGATACAAAAAGTATATTAATGCAAGTCCCAAGTAAAAAAGAAATTTTTAAATAGGTTTAATGTGGTCGCATTTATTGAAGTTTAAACTCGGGGATCTGAAACGTGTACAGGTGGCTATATGACGCAACGATTCTGTAGACGTGGCTTAACAGACCAATCGCTGAGGCGGTGAGCGTACACAGCTTACAAAACCATGACGTCAAATCCACTCTACATGGCGGCGGCTCGTTTTTCGCGCCCTTTTATTTATCGTTACTAAACCAATTATTTTGAGGCATAGACTGATCCGTTTTTCAAAATTCAAAGACACAAAATTATTAAATGAGAGACAAGGTATTTAAAAATCGATTAAAATTTTCATACGCGTGTTCCCTATTAGGTTTTTGTACCACCCAAACAATGGATTTAATCTAAAATCTTTCTGAACAATTAAATTGTGAGCGGTTTGTTGCAACTAGACATTTAAGTTAAATTAGGTAATTGAAATATTTATTGGAACAGAAAAACTTTCACATGAGACGACGAGGCACTAAACTCTCTATGAGACAACGTATATTGATTAAGAATTTAAGCAAAAAAAAGCAATAAGCAATTTTAGCCGTCTAAAATCGGGAGGTCGAGATGATATAGCCTTAAAGAGGTTTTACTGTAAAGCAGGGTTGCCACTTTCAAGGATTTTATCCTTTTCTCAGGATTTTTAGAGTGTCTCAAGGTTAACAGGATTTTGGACAAAATCTTAGGATTTTCTACTGTCTTGAAAAAATACATTAAATTAATACATTTTTAAAATTCAGCTAAAAAAGCAATGTAGACAGTAAAAGAACATCAGGTACTAGTAAAAATAAACATAAGTGACTGCATAACATTTCCCACAAGTGGTAGTTATGGTGAGTAAAAGTAAAACGTTAAAATATATTCGAAGAAAATTCCGATTCTTATGCGTTTCTGCACGTAATGTTGACTAGATTCTCGAAAATCAGGCTGGCATAACATATTTTGGCATGAAACCTGAAAATTTGTAACATTCCTTCACAGTTATAATATGCTAATGCTGAATATAACTGTTTTCAAGGATTTCTCAGTTTTTTTTTTAGTTTCTTTCAAGGATAAAAAAATTGACTTGGTGGCAACCCTGCTGTAAAGGAAGAAAAATCAGTTATGAAAAGACTTATGAATGAACATTGCATGACCACCGGGGTCCAGTGTACTAATCAATTTAGGCATTAATGAAAAAAATATTTTATAAAACAAAATTTGACTACTGTAGGCCCTATTAAAATTAATGTTAAATCTATAAATCAAAATTGCAACGTAAAACCATAGACATAAATATTGTTACCAAGATACGTAACTCACTGCTATCTGGAGGTACCAAAAGTGATTCTCTACTGAGATTTCAACAATGGATTATTCTTGGAACGTCGCCATATTGTATATTTAGAAATTATTATTTTCAATGCTGAAATGACTTCTTTATGTCCAATGGGTATACAGATACTCGCGTACTTTCTTTTACTAGCCATCAATATCAATGACATAGGGTACGCCAGGCAATGTATAACACATTGAAAAACACACATGTCAAAATGTAAACAAACAGGCAATCATACAATATGGCGGGCATCGAGGAAAGAGCATAGTTCCACGGACCTCCATTCAGTTACATATCTTGGTAACAACATTAGTTGGACTAGGAACACAAATTACATAACATGTTCTAGTGAGGGGGAAGGGTACAGAAGGACGGCAGCTTACCTTAAAACGTTAGGTAGGTCGCACATAGACACAAGTAGAAGAGTTGACAAGTTGCTGATACGTTTCGACCAACTAGTGGTCCTACCACTACAGTAGAGGTCGGTACCTCTACTCACGCTGAGTGGTCCCCTCACTAGAACATGTTAATTTGTGTTCCTAGTCCAACTTATCCTAGCCATTTAGGCCTCTTCTAATCATGCAAACTTGGTAACAACATTTATATCTATGATTTAACTACTGTATTTAAATTAGCATTAAATCTAGAAATCAAAATTACAACGTAAAACAAATAAATTGTGTTTGTGTGTTCCAGGGCAAGCCTCTGTCCCAGCGCCGCGACTCCCACGACGACTCTAGCGACTCCCAGGACCCCAGCGGTAGCGGGGGGGGTGCGGGGGGCGGGGGCGGAGGAGGGGGCACCAAGACGGGGGGCACGGAGTGCGGCCCCACTACTTCGCACACCGCCGACGTTTCAGACAACACGCAGCAGACGTCCGGAGGTGGCGGAGGTGAGACTTTCGGTCCCGTACGTTCGTTCTTACTAGGGATAACATCGGGTTAGAGATCCTTGTATTTCGCAATGCGCGACAGCGCGAAATCACTTGAAATGTGCAGCAATTGAAATATGTTGGCATGACAGTCTGTTGTGAGTCCAAAAATAGTCTTTTTGAATCGCGAAATAAAACGAAATCCCGTGTATACGCGAAATAGCATAAGTTTACCGTTATAAAAACGAAACAGACTGAAGCTGTTGAATTGACGCGAAATCGACGAATTTCTGTCAAAAACGTAATTTTCAACATTTTCTGCAGTGACACTTCCCCCCCCCCTTCAAACCGGATCGCAACAGATTTTTCTCGTAGCCTGTGCGTCGACTGCATTCCGCATGCCTAGCGACAGCGTCCCTGACTGTATTACCTTCCATTTCCTTTTGTTCTATCATGGTAGACCTACGCGACAATGTAGGCATGCCACATACGTTATAATAATACTAGATACAAATTAGAATTGGTAAATTAAAATTGAAACACCGCCAAAAAGCTGAAATTACTGCTCAACAGCGAAATTTGGATTTAATAAAACGAAATATGCTAAAAAATAAAACCATTCACAAGGATCTCTACATCGGGTAGTAAATATTGGAGTCGGCTCCTGAGCTTTAGGAGTTGGGTAGGAGTCGACTCCTCGAACGACAAAATGATAAAGTAAAAGAGATTAATTTTAACCAATGTTGCAATGCAACACCCTCGGCGGGCTGTGTGTGTGTCAGGCGGGAGCAAAAAAAGTGATTTGGCAGTAAATTTCAATTCTTGATTGTTTTATTAATACTGATTTGTAATATTAGGTGAATATTGGAGGGAAAGGGAAACAGAAAGGGTAACAGACCGCCAATACATGATACACTTACACACAGCAACCGATGTTTGAAGGAGTCGACTCCTAGAAAATGGAGTCAGGTACAAGAGGAGTCGGGTAGGAGTCGGGTACCCGATGTCATCCCTAGTTCTTACCGTGCAGAGGCTTTGGGTTCGATTTCCGATTCCAGCTGTATTTTTTGTTTGCTTTACAGTTTGAGTTAAATCATAATATGGAAACTTGCATATTCTTGTAACATGCATCTGCTTGTAGTTTAGAAGGCTTAATAAATTATCTATCTACATAGTAGATGTGTATTTAATGGATAGAGAGTCCAAAGTGGCTGTGGTAATTGGAACTAAGAACATAAACGGGAATAAACGTGTTCGAGTGAGTGGAAGGTACAGAAGGACTATAGCTTAAACCTAAAATTTTAGTGGTATGTAGATCCCTTTATAAATATAAAGATGAGTAGAGAAAAAAAAAACCCAAATCGGCCAAATCTTCATCACTCGGCGTGAGTAAAAAAACTAACCTAAACTTAAAGCTATGTGATGACTAAATATTATCGAACTAGGTAAATAATATTTGTGTATACTATGTAAACAGCAGAGTGGATGGAGTTTGGGCACATTGAACAGCAAACAGTGAATTTGGAGCTGCCATAGTAGCAAAGTGCATACCTTGTTTAGTGTAGTATAGTAAAATGTATTGCGTTGTAAATAATTGTTTCTAGTGCGTGAGTATAGACACTACAGTAAAGGCGCGTCTACACAAAATGATTAATGTGTAAGTCGTAAGGTGTATGGTTTAAGGTTTAATGTTTAAATCGTAACGTTGTCCCAGCCCCTACATATTTCTTTGAAGATCTGCGACTACGTAACGAACGTTGATTGGATGGTCGTAAGCCTTACGACAGTAGTTCGATCTTGTTCAACTACTCTTAAACACTTATCATTAAACATTACACCTTACGAAACTGTGTGAACGCTAACACGTAAATCATATGCCTGAACTTGCTTAAACCATAAACCTTAATCATTAATCATTTTGTGTAAACGCGACTTAACAGAAATCCTTGTGTTCTCTCCCAGGAGGTCGCAGGCAGCAGTGCAGCGGTGGAGCCGGCCAGGCACCGTTTGGTCGCCGGCACCGAGCCGGCCGAAGAAGAGCCGGCGAGACCCGGCTACGCGAGAGCCAGTCCCTCAACCGCATCACAGAGGTGCAGGAGGCGGAGCAGGCCGCGTCTCCGTCTCCCTGCCCCCACGCCGTCTCCCTGGCGACCACTGCCGCCCCCGAGACGACACAAACTCAACCCCCCAAGACGTCACGCAGCTTCGGCGCCCGGCTGCTCCAGGGCTGGTCCCTCACGTCGAAGAAGTCGGCCGTGCTCGAAGACAACAACTCCGACGGGGGTGATTCCGCCTCCAAGGACACGAAACCCTCGACGGAACCGCCTTCGAAACCGACCGCCACCCCCAACTGCTGCACGGGAGACGGCAAGGAGAACTGCAAGGCGCCGAAACCCGAGAAGCAGAAGGGCGGCAAGAAGGTGCGGCTACTCGGCCGCTACTTCCAAGTGCACAAGAAACTCTGCCTCCCGTTGCCGGGACTGTTTGGCCGCGGGAGGCTGTACAAGGCGCAGTCGTGCGGGGCGATCGTGCGCGACCGCGTGAACCCCCCCACTACCGCGTCCGTTGTGCTCTGCGGCGAGGATCGGTGGTGCACGGTCGCCGGCAACGACACGGGCTCCGCCGATAAGAACGTCGTCGTCGACGGCGACGTCAACCAGAACCTCGGCATGGTACGTAGCACGCCCAGGCTAGACACTATCGTACCGCTAGTGGCCACCTGCCCGGGCATCAGCGTATGTAGCTTCCACCTCGGTGACGGGTCAAAGTGTTGCCACCTCTGCTGACCACACGACAACCACTCCACTAATAGGAACAACAACTAATCAAATAACTGTACCAAAGGAACATATTATTATAGGAAACACGAGATTCTTAGCGTTAATGTCTAATAATGCAGGTATGTATTTAATAACTAATTTAATATCTACTTCTCTGGGAAGTGTGAATACTGAATAGTATTTGTAATTGTGTATAGTACAGTACTATGTTTTTTTTAAGTGTATTAAAGTTAAGTCGTCACTATTAGGGTTTACATGAACTTAGTCTTCTTGATTAATTGTTAACTTATTAGGAATAAGTAACAATCTCACTGAAATTGAATATATAGTAAATTTCACACTCATTGAATCAAAATAAAATGGCTGCCAAAAAGGTTAAGGTGCTAGCGGAACGGTTGTGCTCACGGTTTTTATATACACGTATGTGAACGAAATACGTAAATTGATCACGATGAACAGGGCTTTGTATACACGTGCAAGCAGAATACTAAACTTAATGCATTGTTGATTTTTCCAAAGTTACTAATAAATTGATAGCAATGTTAAACTGGAAACGTCTTCCATGGATTTTAATGTTTGTGTCATGGAATGTAAGGAGATGCATGGTTACGGTATTTGCTGCGCATTTGCTGATTTTTTATGTGAAATGTTATTTAAAAGTTTGTATTTTACGTACGTCTACGTTTGCAAACTTGGGGCTTGTTCATTACTTTGATATAAAATACAAATTCATCTATTTAAGAGAACTATTGTGGAGTGGTTGTCGAAAACATACCGAGACAGGTTGTGCCAAATTTTATTTATATTTTACGTAGGCTTATTGTGTCCAGCCTTTATAAATATTTTAGTTTACTTTCAGTGAGCCAATTGAGTCAAAATAGTGTAGTGTGTAATTTATTATTGTGAAAGTAGTACAGTTGTAGGTATATGTATAGGCAACATGTATGTAACTAAGCCTTCTTCCTATCTCCCAATTTGGAAAGAAAATACTCCCGTGAGAAGCAATAGCTTACCATGAATGTCAATGATAATAGATCAATCGTCATAGTAGAATTTAAATTATTTAGACCTAGTGTGCCACCGTGAGCAAGACTTCACTAATAGGCTATAATCGTAAAATAAAACTGAAATGCATCATATTCTAAATCAAAGCACCACTACTTAACAAGTAACTGCTTGCTAGACACATAATCTTTGCCTTTTATGACAGCAGTTAATTTCTGGTATGAATTGATGCCATTGTTGTTTATTTTATGTAAGACATTGTTTCTCGCTAGTAAGTATACAGTAGTTGGTAGTATTTCCTCTCGTTGTTTTGGACGAGTCGACCGGTTTTGTCTGGTTTTTAGCAAAAATGTCGGTAGTACTTGATGATGTGGCCAATGTTTTAATTTCTTTTGCAAATGTAAATTATGTTTAGGGACCACCATTCATAATTTATTGCGTAGACGTTTTTGGGCTCATAAAGGTACATATTGAATTGTAACATTGCAACGTACACGTTTCCATGCATTATGATTTATATAAACCCACCCAAACGTGACGTCGTCCATAGTTGTCATGAAACAGAACTAGATATGTCTAACCAAAGGAAAGTTATGTACAGTGGCCCAATGAAAGTACATATTAGTATTTTGTTTTCATAACACCGTATTTACTCATATCTAGGGCGGAAGTACAATGACTGCGTGAAGGCGTATTTTACTTCAAGCAAGATTTTCAAGACTAGGATATTAGTTTAGTATGCATATTAAATTAATGTATTGTAGGCCTATACAAGTTAGCGTATAAATTATAATTTGGTTGCTACCAAATACTGTAAATTCAAATTCACACTGAAAGTAATCAAGTACTTGCATACCGGTGCAGTTTGTGATTTTATGTAGTAGGCCTATGTAGGTCGTATCCTTCGCTTCAGCCAAGCAGTTACTCATGCATTATATATATATATATATATGCATTTTAAAGTTGATTCATAGAAGAGCATTTATATAATTTACTTTTTTTTGTAACCTTTGTGTGTATCTGTCATATCAATGGAAAAAAGGTCACAACCTTTGCTCCATGCAAACTGTCTGACTCTTCTACATTATTGTGCATTTAAAAAAGTATTGATTCATAAGAACACATAATGTGAATTGATTCGTTTATGTTGAACCATAGAATTCCAATACCGCTTTTAAATTATTATTACTATATTAGTATTATTATTATAACTACCATGCACTATTTTATACTCGACAAAATTATTTTACGAATAGTTAATAGATGAAAGTTTCTTTAATAATGTACAATCTGTTTTTAAATATATTTGGCACCTGACGAGTTCTCTCCTATGTTTTCAAGTTACTCAAGCTGCATTCACTTTGCCAGTGTTAGTATAAGATGCGTAATTACTAATTACTAATTACTAATTTGAGGTACATCGATATCGTTCCTTCGATTCAGGTATAGTACTGCTTATGTGTGTACCATGGCTGTCTTTCAAAAAACGACAGATTGCATTTTACAATAAAAAAAGCATTTGATACTGACCCGGACCCAAATTTTTTTTTTTTTTCTGGTTCCATAACAACTTAGAATGAGATCTAGATTGAAATGTAGATTTACACAACTTTATTCCCATACATAAGATATATATAATATTTACTTTAAATTTTAACAACATTGTGCATGAACATCTCTGGAGGAAAATTAAAAAATGTAGCTTGATTTTATATTAAATGTACGGAATACGTCTCTGGAATACGTCTAGTTCGAGAATCTACATTTGTTCAGGTTTATAAGGATTAATGTAGTACACCCCCTACTACTATTAGTAAATAAATATAACTGCTCCTGAATCCACAAACATGCACTGGGGATTAAACCATACTACAGTATTATTGGGCCACTGTAAATAACGCAACACAGTGTACGTATTTCCCTGTGTTTATCTGTCTGTGTCGATGTTAAAGACTGGCACAGAATAAAATATATTTATGTAATGTACAGGTATGAAAAATTGTTGATAAGTACTAAAAGTATAATATCCTAGTTTAGTTTTTATTAAAACTACGTGTCGTACTTTATGTTTCTACACCTCGATCTCCCATTTGTTTATTTATTTATGTACTTTGGGAGGTGGGACCATGCTGGAACCTTAGGACCTTTGTACAACGAATGACTCAAGAAGTCTGGTTCGTACCGTCAGTCATTTGTTACGTCAACTATGATATTCTTCTCGTTTCCCGGGAATTTTACAAGAATTTTAGTCTCGTAGCTCAATTCAGTCGATTTAATAAAAATATAATAACGTAGTCTAATAAATAATGAATTATCATTGTGTTTCGAATTCCCTCCCCCCCCCCCCCCCCCCCGTCCTTTGATATTACTATTCTGTTGGACTCTCGCTGAATAGCTGAAATAACGATTACGGTACGCGAATCCGCCGTTGTCTCGTTTGCCCGTTGTTTGCTCGAGTGGTTCTGTAATGTGTGTGAACCTTGCCTCCTCTGTCGTACGTCTCGAGTTTTGTTAAGCGGGCCTTTTTCCCGCGATCGTTTGAGTATCGTCGAAACGCGGTGAATTGTAACCACTTGTCTCGCTCTTGAATCGCTCCAGGTAGTTACATTTCCTATCGTTCAAATGTCATCCTTGCGGAATACCAAATCCATATTTTATATGATTTTTTAATTTATTTTTTATGATAACCTCTGATGTTATTAATTGTTTTGTGAGGTTTATTTCCTGTCGAAACTTGTCATAACCAATTATGTACCAATATTTGAATGTATGTGAGAGATTACCAGTGGCAGCAATTATTATTATTATTATTATTATTAATTATTATTATTAAATTAATTAAGTTTATTGATAGTCATTTATGTTCATTCACCCACATGTAATGAACATTGTACCTATGGGTATAACATAAAACGAAGTAATATATGTAGGCTATCCAATCAAGGTCGTTTATTTACAGGCATAAAATATAGATTGTAGCACTCGTTAGTAATAGTACATGATACTTATACAGTAATGAATTAATAGTTCTTGTCTACATGAATATTATTAATTTATGTTTTGTATCAATAATATGTAATGAATTTCTTGCTTTTCGATAATATTTTTGTCAAGCTGGTCTTGCTGTGATGTATGTAATGTAATATAATCATGCTGGCTTTGTGTAAATTGTTTATTAAATATGAACGTGTTAATAGAAATATGGGTACGTACTTATTCCCAAGATCCCTATAGGTACCATAATTCAAACCCACCAATTTTGAAGTAACTCGATAAATGTTTAATGGAGACAACGAGGTCGAAAGCAATAAATTATTTGTCGTCTCAATATTTGTGTAGTATTAATACTACAAGACTTGATGTGACCGACCGTCGTAGTAACCGTGGTTGAGGGCTTGAGGCAATGGTGTTGTAAAGCGTGGTTGAGACATTGGTGTTGTAAACCGTGGTTGCTACGTTCCAGGTTTGAAACCTTTCTCATGTAACCATTCACCATCTCACCCTTGATGTTTCTACACAAAATATGAGACAACAAATCATCATCTGTTGTCATGTCCAGATCGACATCGGGGGGGTCAGTATTTATATCCGGCCATAATTCTTCTGTTTCCTCACTGTTCCACATTTCTCTTCACACTGTACTGCCATCAATCGTGTTTCTTTATTCTTCTGTTTTTCTCAGCCTGTGCCTTCTTTATGTACTAGGCTTATTACACTTTCCTGTTGTGTTGGTCTGTTAGTTTTTATGTTATGCTACGTTTACAGCTACGCGTTGCGAGCGAAGCGAGGGCGCGAGCTCCAATCAGTGGCCGAGTTTGTGTGAAACTATTAACTTCTTTGCATGAAACTCGGCCGCTGATTGGAGCTCGCGCCCTCGCTTTGCTCCCAACGCGTAGCTGTAAACGTAGCAGTAGTCTTGTGGAATGGAATATAATTATTATTAGGATAAGTACATAACAATAAGATCAACCATCGACCCAGAAAGGTTATTATGTGGTTTCCAAAGATTCCATAAATATTTCTAACAGCCAACGGGTTGACTACTTCTATACTTTCCTTAATGTAAGTTGTCATAAGCTTACAATGCAGCAACCAATCAATGATGCATTATATTTCTTTAGTTGTAGGTATGTAATTTTGCTACAATATTTATTGTGAGACAATGTTGCAATTTACTAACCAAACTGTAATTGTAGCTGGTTCCCTGCGTATGTTTGAAAACCAGTACCGGTATTGAGCGTTACAATCGGCACGTCTGTTGGTTTTGGAAATACAGATGTCACAGTAAGCATTCCAAGTAAGACTAGTCAACTCCAAACCGCAACAGAACAACAGCAGGTATCGGAAAATTGTATCGCGCCAATTTGATTTCCGTTGAGTTGGCATGTTCTTTACCAATTTCTCAACTGTGGAGGGGAAATGGGAAAGCTTTGGCAATTAGACACTTTTGATTATGAAATTTGAACACTTTATTTGTATTAAAATTAAAAGCATGTAGGCTTCATTCAAAATATGGAGCCATATGTTTTGATGATATAGTCATATTATTTACAATACTGATAAAAGTTGATTTAAGAAAAAAATAAACTCTAGTTTTAAAAACTACTACTTTACCAGGTTAGGTTATTGTTGTATAGAAAACTCACACATGATAATAAATCTAGGCGATATCCATCGATGTGTGCATATAACCTACTATCACACAACTTGAAATACTGTTCTAAACAAAGATGAAACATGAGTGCAAAAATACACACTGAAAGTTCATTTACAACAAGATTGAGGTAATCGGGGCCTACTAATTACTAAGCAAGTCGCATGAGGATTTTACCGCTTGTTATGATGGTTTGTTCTTTGTTTGTTTTTAAAACACAAAAAATCAATCAAACAATATTTAAAGATAATCACAAAGGATTTCTGGCTAAGTCTGTCTTGCACAAAAATATCTATTGACTATTGTCCATTAAAATTGTATCGAATTAATGAAGATTGGTGTGGGATTTTGAATTAAAATCCCAAAACAATGTTTTAATCGCTACATGCGCACAGCATAGGGCAAACATTGTATTACTAACAGCGAAACTAAATTATGAGAGTACATTGACTACACAAAAAGGTGCAGTTTCTAACTAAGAATTCTATGAAACTAGTTCAAAGTCCTTCAAGGTCTCGAAAACCTCTCTTACAGCTTCCAGCTTGAACCCTCGTCTAGGCCGGCCCCAGTCCATAACCCTCTTCTTAATAGCGTTACGAGAGCACAACAGTCTCCACGTCGACGGCGATTACTTCAGATTCTCTGAAACCGTTCTGGTTCTCGAGCCACTATCGCCCGAGCCGGCGCTCCAGGCTATTGTGTTCGCAGGCGGAGAGTCGTCGAGAATCTCCAGAGCTTTCTTGCTGTTCTGTACAAATTCCTGCAAACACGATCAAATTCTTGTTCAAAACCAAAAATTTAACATTAAAAATCAGACAAAATCACAGAATGAAATTGAAATGTTGTTTATTTTAATTTTGTTTGTAGAGATGTTGATTTTTAACATGTTAAAACAAGTAGTACAAAGAATCCAAGAAGTTTTCTCTGGGCTATAAATTAACTAATTAAGTTACTAATAACATTAACTGTAGGTAGGTACAGTTGCAAGTTTATTTATAAAGAAACTAAATGTTTCAAAATTACTTGATCAGTAGCAGTACCAATACTGTCCCTTATCATCCACTTAAAATCACATACAGAATAGATGACTTGTACTTCCCTGAGAGCTTTTTAGCTCGTGCCATATGACCCTATCAAACTCTCCAGATTCTGTTTTATTCAACTTTATAAAATTAGTATGGTAGAAACTAGCTCACCATTAATCCACGGCTCATATAGTACGGCCGATTTATTCCGTCGTTTTGTTCACAGTCTTCGCAAAAACAAAGAAATATTGTATCGATTGCCATCTGAAATAAACGTTTAATGTTGAATATGAAAATGTTTGTTTGTTTAGAATTGATTCTATCTTACACAGTTACAGGTAAACAATAACAAAAACAATACATACAAAATGTGTTTTTAGAGAAAAATGTGTTGATAGCCCACACATAACATTATACGTAACAGTGTTTTACATACCTCATACACTGTTAAGAAGCAATGAGTGACCAAGTATGCAAATATCCCAGCTAGGGATAATGGCACCCAAACATGGTGTATGCCTTCCTTATTCTGAAACCAAACATTGCATGTAAGTACCATTTTATACTAGGGATGACATCGGGTAGTAAAATCTGGATTCGATTCCAGCCCCTCAAGGATTCGGGTAACCCGAATCCTAGAAGTGTAAATCACGTCGCTCAACATGTTATTTGAAGGCCATTGACCGCCCGTGGCAGAAGCTGCCAGCGTGCGTTCTGTCAGCCAGTGATGACGTTCGGGAAGGGGTGGGGGTAGGCCGAGAGCCAGTGGGAGCACAGGCATACCAGAACTCGCCCTCAGCAATCACACCACATAAAATAGGCTTAGTCTATATTTTATTTTGCCGATAATGGGTACATAACGGAGCGGGAAAGTATTTTATTGAATAGAAACAAGTCATTTTGTTATCACCATTGTTGGCGCATTGTTAAAGCATACAACAATTCAACTAAAAATGTACCAGTACAAGATTCGAATCCTTAGAACGGATTCGGGTAATTTTTGGATTCGGGTAACCCGGATACCCGGATACCCGATGTCATCCCTATTTTATACCGACATGAAAATACACTTAGGTCCAGTCTTATGCCCAATTTAGAGGGTTCAATGTTCCGTTCAATGTTCCTTGAATTCAAGGACAAAAAACCATCAAAATATACATAGATAATTAAACACAACAATACTCTTCTTTATGATGTGATGCCTTTTTGTCCTTGAATTCAAGGAACATTGAGCGGAACATTGAACCGTCTAAATTGGGCTTTACAATGTCCCAATAACTATTTATTCGTCGAATAGCTTGTTTTCTCCATAGCAACAACTAATCAAAACCCTGGAAATCCTCCAAATAGCTTAATTGCTCCAATTAACTTTTTTATTAGGAGATTGTGAGACCTGCCCTTATGCTTTTACTATCTTATATTCATTCCCGTTTTTCAGGGTCACCAGATTTTCTAAAAATAGCAACAAAATTCTGTTTCCCCGCAAAAGGAGCCCAAAAGATATTCAATTGTCCACTCACATCCAGCATCTCGATGCCGATGAGTACGGTTGCTATGACGACGAGTGCTTTGCCCAAGAAGAGAACAAAGTCTCCGACGGAATTGATGGCGAAGACACGCAGAGCGTTCGAAGATAATAGTCTGAAAGCTTGTTGGCCCGCCTTGCAGAAACTGTGACCGTACATTGCTGCAACATAGAAACCAGTTGCGTGTTATGTTCACTTAAATTACTAAAACTTCACAATTGCTTTTGGGAAGGCTGGCACAGTTCAAAAATTGTAAGTATAGTAATTGAATACCATCATACAGTATAGAAATAAAGCAACATATCCAAGGTTCTCTGTGATAGGTGCTTTTTTTAAGCTATATTTATGTAGCTTGTGTCTACAAAGTAACGAACATTCAAACACTCCCAAAATGAGTTCTATTAGAGTAAAAGACATTCACTATTCCCCCAGATTTTGCACGGATGGTGGATAAGGAAAGACTTTGACCTCTAAAATGGTTCTTAATTTCACACAAAATTCATTAATTGAAAATTCATTTGTTCACTTTTTTTTTTGCATATAGTTGATTATTTCACTGTTTTGCAATGCGACAAAAAAAAATAAAAAACATTAAAAACTTTTTGCATTTTTTAAAATGAAATTTAGAACCAAAAATAATAAGTAATAACGTTCAAACATCTCCGACAACGAGAGTATTAACCAGTTCAGTGGCGACTTTCCCTCGCGCTTGCCGTGCGCGTAGTGGCGACTTATTTCCCCACGCTACTTGCGGTCGGTCGGTCGTCAGACCTCCATGTCTACAAACACGTGTTGCTGATACCATTTCAATACATGTAGTTCTATCTAGCGGAAAAAGATTGAACTAACTTCTTTGCAGAGAGTGCGGGAAAATTATAAAGCGAGACTCGTCACGGCCACTGTGGGAGGGATTTCAAAATACTCATGACGAGATATTACGTCCAAGGCGCTACGGGGATATTACGGGCGTGACGGAATATCTCGTCATGACCACGGAACTGGTTAATTTCACACAAAATTCATTATTTGAAAATTCATTTGTTCACTTTTTTTTGCGTATTATTGATTATTTCACTGTTTTGCAATGCGACAAATGCAAAAAAATAAAAACGTCACTTTTTGCATTTTTTTAAATGAAATTTAGAAGAAAAAAAAACGTTCAAACATCTCCGACGACGAGAGTATTAAAACGTACCGGTCTCAATGTAGGCGTTCCTCGACAGGTACTGCAGGAACTTCTCGAAGCAGTAGAGGCAGCACTGGCACGCCCTGAAGACGCACTTTGAGACGGCGTTATCGTGACCCTGAACCTGATACTGGATACCCTTGAGCGCCACTCGCACCAGCTGGACGAGGGCGATCAGCAGCGAGCCCAACGCCACCGAGCCCAGGTGGTAGCGGACCAGGTTGCCGAAACTCTGGGCGATCGGCGAGTCCAGTTGGCTCTTGTTCCTGTTGAAGGTGAGCAAGTTTTAAGTAAGGACGTTGACATTTCATAAATGATTTCGTTTCACTAAATAAAGCTAGATATGTCTGTTTTTACTTTTAGTAGGAAAATACAGGCAATTATCTTGTTTTTCACTAGGATCTTTCTCTACTATTTTCAGTATTTTAACACAAAAATATATCATAATGATAACAAATACTGTACCAACGATAACAGGGCATTTAAATTAATGATTCTAAATGTATGTAGGCCCTATTTCTGACCGTGACAGTCATAAATATTATTTGCGAACACGGCTGACAGCAAACAACAATTTCGGCTGTTGTTGATGCTGCAGTTGTTTATTTTTCTGATGAGTGGTGATTAAGGTGCTATTTTTTACGACAAAGTGAAGCATTTATTTAGATTTTATATACCGAAATGAAAGATTTTTTATAACAAAATGGCGGCATTTTATTTGCTATTTCTCAGGGTCCGTGTACACGTCCGTGGGGTCTCGCTTTCGAAAAAAAATCATGTTCTGTCTAGGCCGAAAAATTAAGTTTTAAAGGGTTGTTCCCGCAAACAGTTTCAAGACGTAATCCAGCGTGTTTCATGGTTCTGACCTCGGATCACTTGTGACAAGTGACAACTGAGGAGTGACGACGGTCGCACATCGCATGAAACCACTCGTCGGCGCCAAGCCCTCCGTGGCCGGTCGCACACAGTATAGTATTACACGCGGCACGTTTATTGTTTCCAGAGAAACAGTAGACGTGTACACGCATTAAAGCGTGTACAGGTTTACACGTGTAGGCCCTACACTATCTCATCCCTAGTTGTATATACACACCTCGACTCGAGACACCTCGACACACCTCCACACTCGACTCGAGTTCAAGATGGCGGCAGTGTAACGTCGTGAGCGCGTACGCACCGTGGTTTTGACTCTATTTTGGTGGTTTTTATTGCGTTTTGGAAGTTTTAGTTGGTGGTTTTGTGTGTAGTTAAGGTGGTAGTTGAAGTGTAATTGTTAGGAGTGTAAAGTGTGAGGTGTGTGTGAAGTGATAGTGAAGTGAAGGTGTTCCGCGTGTGTTGTGTGGCAGCTTAGGCCTACGCCCAGGTTAGGACTAGGCCTAGTTGGTTGTGAACGCGTGAGTGTCTGTGTGTAAGTAAGTATATCTGTGGAGTTGGGGATAACTGGTGAGTGAGTTTATTTCTGTTTTATTTTTTCTGATACTGTGGTTGGTCACCATCAGGGCCACCTCAGTTATTTTGATTAGTTGGGAAGTAGGCTAGCAGTGTTCTTTTTCTTCTCGAGTGAGTCTGCGTGAGCTTGTAGGCCAGTGTTGCGATGGCTGGTATGAAAGAGCTGAGTGTGTCCGTGTCTGTGGAGGTGTGCTGTAAGGTGTGTGGTGTGGTGTTGAATGATGGTGTAAGTGCGGTGGGGTGTGAGGGTGTGTGCCAGATGTGGTTTCACATTGAATGTGCAGGAGTGGCCAAAAGGGTGTATAAGTTGTTGAGTGATGAGAAGCTGGGTGTGGTGTGGAAGTGTGTTGACTGTAGGGTGGGTAGGCCTACTGGTGTGGATGGGGTGAGGATGTTGGCAGTGAATGAGCAGGAGTGGGTGAAAATGGTGAAGGATGTGCAGGAGGTGAAGAGTGATGTGCAGGGTATGAAGGAATGGTGCAGATGTGAGAATGGAAGGATGGATGTGAATGGAGGTGGGGTGCAAGGAGGTGTAACTGAGGAGAGTATAAGTGAAGGTATGACCGAGGGGGTGAATGGAGAGAAAGTGGGGAAGGAAGTTGTGGTGAGTGAAGTGGAGCGTGAGGGATTGCTTGAAGTGAGTTTGGATGGGGAGTGTGAGTCGAATGCAAGTGAGGTGATAGAGGAGCAGAAGTTGGTAGAGAATGTGGGAGATGAAAGACGAGTGCAGGGGAGTGATGTAAGGAGTGTAAGTGAGGGAATGGGAGAAGTGTGTATGGATGAGGGTAGTGGAAGAGGAGTGAAAGAGGGTGGTTGTGTGACTGAATGGAGGGGTGATCTGTTTGAGCTGAATGGAGTGCAGGCACTAGCGCATTGCGTGGGTGCAGATCTGCAGATGAGTGCGGGTATTGCGAGGGAGTTTCGTGTGAGGTATGGAAGGGTGGAGAATCTGAGGAAGCAGGGTAAGCGTGTTGGTGATGTGGCTGAAATGAGTGTAGATGGACGAAAGTTGTTCTACATGGTGAGTAAGGAAAGGTCGAGTGGGAAGCCGAGAGTGGAGGATGTGGAGGAATGCTTGAAGAGGTTGAGGCATAGGTGTGTGGAGGAAGGAGTGGTGAGGATAGGAATGCCTAGGGTTGGATGTGGATTGGATGGTTTGAGTTGGGAGATTGTGAGGAGCCTGATTGAGAGTGTGTTTGATGGGGCAGGGGTTGAGGTTGTGGTGTGTGTTAGAAATGAGCATAAGGTTGGGGGAGGGGGGAAGGGGGGTGGGAAGCAGAGTAGGTTGCTCATTGGGGATTCCATGATCCGGAATGCGGCGCGTGTGTGGGAGGCGAATGGAGGGGAGGCTGAGGTTTATGGAGGTGCCAGAGTGTGTGACCTGGTTGAGATTGTAGGCAGTAGGAAGGGTAGTGAAGATGTGAATGTGGTGGTGTTGAATGTGGGGACGAATGATCTGGGGAGTAAGGTGGATGTGAAAGTGGTGGCGGAGAGAGTGAAAGGGTTGGTGCGAGTGGTAAAGGAGAAGTATAGTAAGGCAAGGGTGGTGGTTGGGGGGATATTGGATAGAGTAGATGGGAGGGGCATAAGCAAGGAGATGATTGTGGAGGTGAATGAGAGAGTGGCTGAGGTGTGTGTGGTAGAGGATGCAACTTTTGTTAAAGGAATAGTCAGATGAAAAACTAAAGAACTACCATTTGTAGATGTCCACCCTCAAATATGGAAAACATGACTAAACGATATCATACTTTAAAAGCAGGCGGTTAAAAAATTAAAGAAAACGCGATTTTTTGGCTTGGTGCTACCAAGTAGCACCGAGCAACTTTCCTAATGGTAATTCCCATTTACAAAAATTGTTGCCTCGAGATAGTAAAACCACCGCTAAAATAGGGCACTTATCAAAAATCGATCAGAAGGTTTAATGTGCATCGTTTTTCTACCAATAACATGCTTCTTAGTACGAACGTGTACTTCTACAAAATGCCCTGCAATTAATTTGTTTGTGATTTCATGTGTAGAAAAGTTGCAATCTGTTTTGAGCGGCACTGTCCGCAGTCGCCGAGTGTTTCGCGGAGCGCTGGCTGGACTCGTATTACACAATGAGTGCTCTGTCTATCAGGCAGGCGTTAGCGACCTCGGAACCGATACACCTGTACTACGCTTTAGAAGAAAAATGCAGCAGATCGGACGGAGTCAATCAATTAGAATAGCTGAATGTTCACTATTTTTTTTCTTGCGTTGAAGCAACCTATATCAATTGTACTTTACACATAACTGATTTTCATGCACTTATGACTCATTGGTAATTTTATAGTTCTCCATCTGACTATTCCTTTAACAGCAGGTTGTGGGTGGGAAGGGGCTTACTGTCAGGGGATGGGTTGCATCTGAATAGGAGTGGGGCAAGAGAGCTAGGTAATCTTTTTGTTAGGGTAGCAGGTAGTCTCGCGTGACAGGAGGATGGTCAAACCAAAGGGAGGGATATTCAGGGGAGGGATAAGGGGAGGGTTAAGATAATGTCAATTAATTGCAGGAGTGTAAGGAGTGGGGAAAGATTGGAGCAAATGTGGACGTTGATTGAAATGTATGAGCCGGATGTAGTGGTATGTGTGGAAACATGGTTGGATGACGAGATTCTAAATGGGGAGCTAGGGCGTAAGGGATATAACGTGTTTCGCAAGGATAGAAATAGATATGGGGGGGGGGGGTGATGATTGTCTGTAGGGAGAATGTCAAGGGCACATTGTTGTGGGTAGATAATGTGGTTGAAATGATGTGTGTGCAAGTAAGGGTGGGGGGAGGTCCTTGTGTGGATGTGGTGGGAGTATACAGGCCTAAGGATAGTGGGGAGTGGCAAGTGTTAGATAGGTTGGAAGAGGTAGTGATGGGTGATAGAGGAAGAGTGTTAGTAATAGCTGGGGATCTAAACTTGCCTGGAGTTCACTGGGAGGGGGGGAGGGAGGATCTTGGAGGCAGAAGGCAGGAATGGGCCTGTAAACTTATTAATGAGGGGTTAGTGCAAACGGTAGGAGAGGGGACGAGGATTTGTGGGGAGGGGAGGAATAACATTTTAGATGTAATATTAGTAAGGCCGGAGGAAGCATGGGTTCACTCGGAGGTAGTAGAGGGAATGAGCGATCATAGGGCCCCAATAGTAGAGTTAGCACTAGGTAGTGGGTGGGAGGGAAGGCAGGGAAATAATAGTGAAAGTAGGGACAAGACAATCTGGAGATATGATAGAGCTGATGTTCAGGGTTTGCAAAGGGAGTTACTGGTAATGTATGAAGAGTGGTCTAGTAGGGATGTGGGAGTAAATGAAATGTGGGAAAGTTTTCTGCAGATATATAGGGGCTTGTTGGAAAGGTTTGTGCCGCAGGTGACTAAGGGGGGTGGGACTGACCCAGTATATTATAATAAAAGAATTAGGTGGTTGAAGAGGAAGTGCAGAGAAATATATAAGAGGTATAGGAAGACTGGTAAAGGTAAGGAGAAACTTAAGGAGTGGGAGGGAGTTCTTAATAGGGCAAAGGTCGATGCAAAGGATGATTATATGATGCACTTAATGGATGATGAGGGATTCCAAGGTAAAGGGAGAAGGTTGTATCAACATCTAAGGAACCAGAAAGGGGGGGGCGAAATACCCACACTTAAGGGGACTGGGGATGAGTTATTTACTGGTGATAAGGACAAAGCGGAGGCTTTGAACTCACACTATGGGGAGGTATTCCAAGAGAGGGAAGATTCTAGTATGCAGTGGGAAGGGGGGAGGGGTAGCAAGCCACTCACGATAACGAATCTTGATATTAGAAGGGTTTTAGGACAGATGGGAGGGAGAAAGGCATCGGGGCAGGATGGGTTGATGTGTAGATTTTTGAAAATTGGGGGGGAGGGGGTTGTTAGGTTTGTAGGGGATATTTGCAGGAAATCGTTAAGGGAAGGTACTATACCGGAGGGTTGGAGGGAAGGACTTGTAGTGCCAATACATAAGGGGGGGGATAGAAGTCAAGTAGGGAATTACAGACCTGTTAGTCTCACTTCGGTAGGGAGCAAGATAATGGAAAAGGTAGTAGCAAATTATGTTAGGGAGGTGTTGGAGGGGGAGGGATGGTTGGTAGATAGCCAGCATGGGTTTAGGGAGGGGTATTCTTGCGAGACGCAATTGATAGGTCTTGTTCAGGATATAGGGGAGGCTCTAGATAAGGGGGAGGAGGTTGATGCAGTTTTCCTTGATTTTGAAAAGGCTTTTGATAAAGTGTCTCATGGGATTTTGATGAGGAAGGTTGATAGTGTGATTGCAGATAAAGGGGTTGTAAGGTGGATGGGAGATTTTCTAGCAAATAGGTCGCAAAGGGTAAGGGTGGGGGGTAGCATATCAGCAGCTATCGAAGTTACATCGGGGGTGCCGCAGGGGTCGGTGCTGGGTCCACTGTTATTTATAATGTTTATTAATGATATAGGAAGGGATATTGAGTCAAGATTAAGGTTGTTTGCTGATGATTGCGTCTTGTATAGGGTGATTAAGGGGGTGGAGGATGCTAAGTTGTTGCAGGATGATTTGAACAGGATAGAGGAGTGGGTTGATGTTAATAGGATGGGTTTGAATGCGGGAAAGTGTAAACTGGTTGGGTTCACGCGTAAATTAAAAGGGGATGCGAGAGAGTATTTTCTTGAGGGGGTAGTTCTAGAAAAGGTAAAGAAGTATAAGTATTTGGGAATTTTATTGGCCGAAGATTTGGGATGGGGGGACCAGGTGCAGGAAAGTGTAAGAAAGGGATATAGAAACTTAGGGTTTGTTATGAGGAATTTGAAGGGAGCTAGTAGGGAGGTAAAGGATATGGCTTACAAAACAGTGATACGGCCTATATTGGAATATGGTGGTGCGGTGTGGGATCCATATAGGAAAGGGGAAGTCATGGAATTAGAAAAGGTGCAGCGTAGGGCGGCAAGGAAGGTTACAGGACAAGTTAGGAGATGGAGGTATGTGGAAGATAGGTTAGGGAATGTGGTAAGGGCTTATGATAGTGTTACAGCAATGATGGGGGAATTGGGTTGGGAGTCCTTAGAGGAGAGACGGAGGAGTGATAGGATGTGTAATTTATATAGAGCAGCTAGGGGGAAAGGAGGGTGGGGGGAAATCCAGAGCAGGTTGCAAGAAGGAGTTTATAGAGGGAGGGGGGATCATAATTGGAAGTTTCAGCGTCGGGTAGTGAGAAGTGATCTGGGTAGGTTTGGTTTTGTTGAGAGAACGGTAAGGGAATGGAATGAGTTGCCCGAGGAGGTTGTTGAGTGCGATTCAGTAAGGGAATTTAGAAATAGATTGACGAAAAGGAGGTGACGAGGGAGGGTGGGGAGGGGGGAGGTTTGGATAGGTTGCCACCGGGTAGTTGTGGCCCATTTGCAGCCTTTAAGTATTTTAATCTTAATCTAATCTTAATCACCTCGTAAAGAACCACGTAGCCACGGCTCCAGCAATGACCATGTGCTGGCACCCGATACAGAACTGTGTCAGCCAGAAAAGTCCAAGCAGGTTATACCACCGGGTGAACTTCATCGCTTCGTCCTTCTCGTAGCTGAGCGGCCCCGCGGTGTTACCCTGGGGGGCCGTGATCAAGCCGGAACTCTCCACCAGTAGAGAGAACACGACCCATATCGCGACCACAAACGCGAGCGCTGCGAACGTCTGTAATTCAAGCGGCACGGATGAAACACGAATGCCGGTAAGAATAGGAACAGATTATTTTCTTCTGGGTTTTTTCGTCGTGTCGGTACAGAGTTTTCACTCGACGTTTCGCCACCCATGTTTTTTCAAGACTGGTCTTGAAAAAGCCGCAAAAAAAAAAGCCAAAAAAAAGCCACCAACATGGGTGGCGAAACGTCGAGTGAAAACTCTGTACCGACACGACGAAACAACCCAGAAGAAAATAATCTGTTCCCATCTACGGGTCGTGAAAGCCTCCGACAACTTATTAGTCTCAACATTGTTCTACCTAGACAGAATAAGGTCCGAATTCGCCAAATTCTTTAAGCTCTGATTTAGTTATCTATCGCATTACTGTGTTTAGTTATCTATCGTTATTCACTAAAGTCACAGACATAACAATAGTTATTTGCTATGGGAGACCGTATGACAGCAGCGCTGTGAACGTTCCTGTTTACACAAATGTCAGTATGCCCCTCACTTGACGCATACAATTATGATGTCGTGTAAATACAGATGGCTGTGGGACGGCTTATCCTTACTCGCGTGCAAAGAGTGTGGTAGACTGTGTTATTCCATCAGCCATTATACTAGGTTTCAGTTTTTTGGATTCTTCAGCTGATTTTTATTTTAATTACATAGCACTCATTAATAATTAAGTTTTAAGTGCTTAAGTATGTCAATAAAAATTACTGTAAATTATATACTAGGCATATAAGATTTGGAGCATTTAACTGAAGCTGGGCTAGATATAATAGGCATACTGAACGTCATCGCTCACAGCGCACTCTATCTGTCATACGGTCTCCCATAGTTAGCAGGTACCCTACAAGTTAACATTTTCTAGAACTCACAATGAGCGGCTCCACAAGCAGCAATGGCATACTATTGACCGCTTTCCCCGCTTCTCTGAAGAGCTGAATGACGAGCTTGATGCGTTTCCTCATCACCAGAATCACAAGTAGTATGAGTATCTGGAAAATAAAGCAACGTGTAGTAATAAGTGCAAACCGATATTGGTCAAACAATCGGACGAATCATGTAAAAGAGGACTTACCGTAACGACCGATGCAACGATAGCGTACGCGAGAAAACTCCACTCTTTCCGCTTATTCATCTCTCTGTCGAATTTTTGGTAGTAATTTTCATTTATTTTCTGTTTGTAAACCACCCTAAAAAATAATGTACCTATTTAGAGCTTTTCAAATAGTCAGGCCACTTAATAACCTATGTATTTTTAGAAGCATCTGTATTCATATAAATTTAGCTAAAACGGACTGCGTTTATTTATGCTAAAACATTTGCGTATTTTAATCATGTACTAAGCAAAAAGTGGGAAAATCTATCTTGATAGCATTATGTGCAAATACTTGCAAAAGACAGTTTTTTGTATTGAAAGATAAAGTAGCAGAGACTTTGTCCAACTTACCAAAGATAGATTGTAGCAATTATGCTGACTATTGTAACTCCGATGAGAACCAACCAAACGACAACTCCGACCAAAAATCGGAATAGAAGCATGATTATTATGGAAAACGCTGTAAATAAAAAAGCAATTATAACTCATTATGAATAGATATCAACTGCAGCATTGTAACATCTGTGCAGCCTCTTTCTTTCATTCATAATAATAATTATCACTTAAAAACCTCTTATGAACTAGCCACATCTGCCACTCAAAGGTTTGTCCTAGGCCTATCTAAATTAAATTAGAAAGGGGTGTGATTCTATGACATATTTCACTCGTTATAGTGAAACGGCCCAGTGTGTAGCCAGTAGGATGGTAAAACCAACTTCCTTCTCACAATGCAGCCAAACTGGTGAGGCTGTGAATGAGGCATAACTTTCGACTCCCGTTACTTTGTAGCGATTACTTACCTAGGGCAATGAGGCAGAGGTACAGAATTTCCTCCCAACATAAACTCAAATCTTCCGATGCTTCCTGCAAACACAAGTCAAGCGGAAACATTAACGTAATTCAGATGAGAAGGTAGTCTCAATTAACATACTAGCTGCAACAACAAAAAACATTACCTAATTAAGTGTCAGCAACCCTTGTACTCTTAACTCCTGACTGAGAATACATTTAAGTTGTGCTATTACAGTTAATGTTAAGGGGGTGTGGGTGTAATAATGCATATATCGTACAATAGTAGGCAATGTATATGAACTGTTCAATACCTGAATAAAATCGCTCAGTCCTGTTTTGGAGAAGAACGAGTTCACATTTGACGTGGTTGGTTTTGGTATGCATCGGTTAATAAACTGCCGGCTAAAAACAATCAACACAATTTAATATGGAGGGTATCTCACTCATCATTTACATTGAAATCAAGCTTTGCCAAATTACTTACACATGATTAAATCATACTTGGAAAATTATGCGTGTTGTAAAAAAATGGCGGATGGGAATCAAAGATAGGACTATTTTTTGTGAGAAACTGCAAATGAACTGCACTGCCATGGGATAAATTAGACATGATATTGCCAGTCATGACACTAAAAAGAACCAAAACACATTTTTAAGTGCGTACAAATTTACAACTGCGTTACAAATAATAAAACGAAATACTTACAAGTCTGGTTCGCATCTTTGTACACATTCCCTGTTTATGTTTTGTGCATACAGGATTACTCTGGAAGCTTCTTTGATTTGCAAGAAGCTGAAACAATAACAACATGATTATACTAGACCGTAGTAAATCTAACCAATGTAATTATTCGTAGGAGAACACAATAATGGTTTTAGTTGCAAATCAAAATCAAAGTTTGTTTATGTACTGAATCCAAAGATCAACCAAATCTATTTTATAAAAATAAAACGGACAGTAAGACAAAACAAATTTACATGTCATTTTACTTTTTTATTTTCTATGTATCTTACTGTGTTGATTGTCTTGATATTCACTGAACAATATATACAAATTAATGAAATTATACAAATTAAATCCTTGGACCCGGCTCCTCCACCAAATGCCAAACACATGAATCAGCAATATCAATTAAGATTTTTATCTATTCATTCATTCATTCATTCATTCATTCATTCATTCATTCATTCATTATTTTTCTAGTCGTGAATCAGGATTGAGTGTAATTAATGACGGTGGCCAATATGAAGCAATCAATAATTCTCACGTTCTTTGCCGCATGTCTGTCCCCTTGCAGCTGAACCGTGGGCTCTCCTCCTTCCGGTTGGTCATTCCGCAGACATTCCCGCAGTTGTCGTATCCGTTGACTATCCGATAGATGTCTCCGTAGAAGCCGCAGTAGCCCACCAGAACGGCCTGAAACAATACATACCCACTCGTTATTGTAAATGTTAAAATGCAAATTGCGATTCAGTATGTAGTAAGTTTTGATTTACATTGTGAAAAATCACTCGTCTTGAAACCTCCATTACTAACATTTGCCGAAAGTCAGTGTTCACGTCCTCTGATTTCCATTTTCCCCCTCTTTTCGTACTACTTATCCCTTTTCTTCAAACACCTCGATCATAGTTGTCGAGTAAGTTGTTAAACAACAAATAATCAATTCTTCAAGACATCATTTTTTTTTTCATTATTACCGATACTTTTACTTACAAGTAGATAGCATTAAAAACGGCATTAAACAACACTGAGTGGAGACAGAGCTTACCAGAGATATGAGGAAACACGCCATGAGGAAGAGGAAGAGCACGTCGGTACAGCTCCGGTTCTTGACCGGGCCGGTAAATGTTCCGCTGTTGGTCGACACTTTACTGACATTGTGTAGCTAAAACAAGAGACAATCAGATGTTCAGAGATTTGATGATGGAATGATTCTTATATCACTTCTAAAAACTGTTAAAGTATATTATACTTACTAAATACTTAAAGTAATACTTATAAATAATAAAAATATATAATACTTAAAGAAATATTACTTTTTTTAATATTACTTTTTTAAACTTTTAAGTCCCCCCCCCCCCCCCCCCCCCCCCCCCACCACCTATGTGGAACTCGGATCTACCCCTACTTTGTCGCTCTGGCAACACTTGTTTCACATCATAAGACTGGCTACAGTACAGTCTAGAGAATGTTATAGCTATCAATATCATAGTAATTTAATTTTTCGTAGACACACAGCTGCAGTAGGGTGCACACCAGCTTTATCGTATGTGCCCCTCTTCACGGGACTAAATATACGGTTGGAAGAAAGGCCCAATAAAATAATAGTAGGACTCAATACCAGTGAGTGCCTTATGACTGAAGAATACCAAACACATTCAGGGATTGCTGGTGACCGGTATCGAACCGGCGACCTCTCGAATTAGAGTCTTGCGTGTTACCCATGAGCTATACCCCTACAATCATAAACTACTTACTCCCGTTATTAATTAGCTTATAGGCTAGGCCCACATGTTATTATCCCACACAGCAATGTGCACTATAGACAGACAGAGATAATTAACTGTTATCACCTCTCTTTGAGACTCGTTTGCCGGCTCCACCCTATCTTGTCCGCTGAACCAAGCCCCCATGACTCACAGCCTACTGAAACATACATAAACAATGCATCCCTTCATTAGTTAAATAGCCAAACAGACATATTATACATTATGTTGACGTGAACATGACTGTTATTACAAACACGCAAGCACTGAGACGGGTTTTCTTATTGTAAACAGCTGTGTATCAGTATTTCGCGACGTTTCGACGTTTCGCCACCCGTTTCGGTCACGGTCCACAGCTTCCTCAAGACATTATTACCGGCTCGTTCTTGAGGAAGCCACCAATGGGGTGGCGAAACGTTATCCCCGAAACGGCCCGGCGATCAACCGAATCAAAATCACTTTTCTTCATCATCATTATATCGCTTCAAAACATAAAAATTTAAATTAGATGCAGATAATATAAAAATATGAAAAGCACTTTATATATGTAAGTACTCCGGTATTCGACGTTTATCTTACACCGCAATATAGACAAATTTACTATCGTTATCGTGTAGGGGGATGTGAGTTTATAGGATCGGTAATGTAGACAGCTTCCAGAGTAGCTCTGCTTGTCGTACGAGGCAACGAGGAATTCTATATTGTTCAGTTCATTTCTTATTAGCCCGATATATTGCATTAGTATATAACTCCATGAAATAAAGTGAATAGTCATCACATTAATGAATAACGTTAGTATATACAAAACATATTTAAAAAGAACAAACAAAAGAAACTCTGTCGTCTAAAGGCTGGTCCACACAGATTTTTAAGACATAATGCATAAGGTTTTAAGACGTTGTTTTAAAAACAACAATGAAAACAACGTCTTAAAACTAAAACTTTGTGTGAACGCCAGTACGTGTTTCCTATATGATCCAACTTTACGACTACGCGTTAAACCTTAAATCGTATGTCTTAAAAATCTGTGTGGACCAGCCCTAACATGACGTAGAGGTACATGATCGAGTCTAGTTGGGTTACTTGTTATACAATAATACAAATTGCACACGTATAGGTACCGTCAAGGTTCTAAATGATAAAGTATCTTAAATTAGGCATAATAACATGATATTAAATTCCCTAACGCATAAACAAGTTTTTATTTATTTATTTATTTGTTTATTTATTTATTTATTTATTTATTTATTTATTTATTTATTTATTTATTTATTTATGTATTTATTTATTTATTTATTTATTTATTTATTTATTTATTTATTTATTTATTTATTTATTTATTTATTTAATGTCTATCCTATTCAGTTATAAAAACTGATTTAAGGTTCGAATTCACCAAACTTTTTAATCGGCTGATTTACTAATCTCGGATTGGTTACGATAGTTTTTCAACAAACATTACATACAAAATGTATGGTGGCTTCCATACCAGGTGCCATTTTTTATCTCCGATTAACAGAAAATCGCTGAAACTGGCCCTAAGAACAACAGTGTTGTAGTGTACCTTGCGTTCAATCTCCCGCTAGGCAGCTCCGCGCGCTCCGGCTACGGTGGCTGGAATGTGAGATGTGAAGTGGAGTGGGCGACTAACCCCATAAACCGCTGGCGAGGCGCGGTCGTGTTATCACTGACTCCCCGGTCGTCTGGACCAGTGGCGTAGCTAAGGGTGTGAGGGTTAGGTTGAAAGATTGCTTACCCCCCACCCCATGAAATGAACAATAGGTCCCACATTTTTTTCTTCATGTTCTTTCTTATTTACAAAGTTTTATTTTTATTTTTATTTTATTTCATTTCTCAATTATTTGTTCTTGTTCTTGATTTTTATTTTATATAGTACAGTAGTTTGTTTTGTTTTGTTGTTATTGTTATGTATGATTTCATTATTATTAATTGTTTGCATAGCCTAGTTTTATTTAAGGTCCTCCTTTGTAAATCAGTTTTTATAACTGAATAGGATAGACATTAAATAAATAAATAGATGGTCTTCCGCGAATGGAAGACACTCGATTGTATGTTATCTAAGGTTTCTTCATCCATAGTTACAAAAGTCAATAATTATATTTCTTGAACGGAATGTTTAATTGTTTTTTATCGTCTTTGAATATTGTCAAAAAAATTGTACAAAATTTGACGATTTCAATCATTAATATCTCAATTGTATAATTTGATACAAATGTATATAACACATTTTTTATTTTGTTTATGAGAATACCTGTAGATCTTGATAATAGCTATAGTCTTGCATCATTCCAAGATGTTGATATTGATTACAAAGATACGAAGAAAAACATGAAACTTCACGTTTTCAAGCTATGTGTGTTGTCCAGAAGAAACTACTATTTTCGGTCTCCAACCAATCGTTGTGACTTGTGATTGTGACCCAACATCACAGCGCAGCCGTTTTGCCCTTATGTTCCTACGCCACTAGTCTGGACCAAGCAATCTACTCACTATCGCCTCTGGTTCCCTCCAGCCTGCTTGGCTTTCATTTCTCAAGCCATGGTTGACATCGACACCCGCCCGGGTCGCGTAGACATAACGCAGAGACATGTCAAGTGTTAGGGGGGGGGGGGGGGGGGACCTTGCCACCTTTAAGTAACTGTGTATACTTCAGTATAACACAGGGTGGGACGCAAAATGAGGCCAACAGTAAATTTATATCAAATATTACTGACGCAGTATCTATTATCTTTCGTCATATTATGTAAAGAGCTCTAATTCGTGGATTGTTTGTCTCTTAAATTATGGTCTTCATGCAATACCCTATACGTACGTACGCACTCTTCGGTCAAGTTTAATTTTTTATTTTTAGTTTCATACTTCAAAAAGCTACAATAAATTTAGCGTTATAATGTTATATATATATAGATATTATTAGAATTAAAAACACATGTCGGGTTGATGATGCCACGTCGTAGACACTTACTCGACATGTCGACCTTTTCTGGGCCTCTGTGGACCCCGTCGTCAGGACAGTTCTATATAAATATAAGGATACTATACTGATGTACCGACTGAAGTGAAGGAATATAGTGTCCCTGCTACAATACACTCCAGAAGGATTTGAACTCCCGTCGCTTAGTTCGACGGGCCTGCGTCCCACGTGTGACCACGCCCCCAATGTCCACGTGTGACCACGCCCCCAATGTCCACGTGTGACCACGCCCCCAATGTCCACGTGTGACCACGCCCCCAATGACCACGCCCACAATGACAACGTGTGACCACGCCCCCAATGGCCACGTGTGACCACGCCCCCAATGACCACGTGTGACCACGCCCCCAATGGCCACGTGGTCACACACACACGTGGTCCGCAGCTCAGCCAATGACATGAGTCACACTGACCCTATACATGACACTATCGTAACGTGTATGGATCGTCGCATGATATGATCGGTATCTGTGATAAGGATGACCTCATTCCCACCTGAGTCGGTAAAGAAGTTCTACTTCAATGCCGACCAGCAGGCGGCAGAATCGATGCTCTTTGTCGTTATATTTATTTTTATTGTTTTTGTTTTTGTCTTTGTTTTACAAGGTATACTCGATAGCTATAGGTCACATGACGTCGGCAGAATAATGTCCACTACACATCGGAAAAACAAAATACATTTGTGGGGGTTGGTGGGCGTTTGGATCGCAAACAGGGCCGGCATGAATGTGAGAAGATACAGAGGCAAAACAATTAATAAGCGTTTAATAAGACCGTGATGAATGGTAAAAAGGGTAATTTATAAAGATATGCACGAGATCTTGACCCCTTTTTCCGGGCACTATAATGGAAAAGCCCCTTATAGCGAGCTTAGGCTCTTTGGGGGCTAGTATCCATGCTGTAACATGTATTTTTTAAATAACAATAAAAACCTTCACCACCGGCCACCACATGGTGGGACCATGCCAGGGCCCAGATTCACAAAGGTGCCTAAGTGCTAAGACGTCCTAGTTTAGGCAAATCGTAGTGATATAAATCACCAATATGTCGTTCTGCAATGTTATAAAGATAAAATATAGTAAAATATGAACAATTTAACTTATAATATTTGATTTGTGAATGTGTATTAATACCTAGACACGATTTATCTTGATTTATCTAGCTAGGATTTGCCTAACTTAGGACAACTTAAGAGTTACGCATCTTTGTGAATCCAGGCTCTGCAGTTTAGCCGTGGCCGCTTAGCTGGTTTCCATACGAACACCGAAGTTAAGCAACCTCGGGCTAGGTCAGGAGGTGGATGGGCGACCACGACCACTCTCCTCTGAAACACTAGTTACCGTTGGTTACAGCAGATTGGAGGGTTCGAAAGCTTGTGTAACAGCTTCGTTCTTCTCGTCAACTGCTCGGCAGTCCAGGTTAGTGGAGGAACCTATGACTGGTCAAAGCTACACCGTCTTTTCGGATGGGACGTAAAGCCGATGGTCCACTTGGTACTTTTCGACGGTAGTAGGCTACGTGCCGGTACCAACCAGGCTTCCCCTCCTCCCTTTCTCATTATCAGTCATTAATCATTCATCACTCATCAGGCTAAAGAGCTGGCATTGTGCCCTACACTGGCCCTAATTACAATAAAGTAAAGTAAAGTATGGTGGGACCCACCTCAACCGGGGGGCGTTTTGAATCGTCGTCGTCGTTAGGTCGTCGTTAGGTCGTCGTCATTAATAATTACTTCACTTGTTTTCCCGTACGTCGTCCACATCGTCTTATCGTCTTTCTTGTATGTAAGTAAGTACCTAAGTAAGTAAGTAAGTAAGTAAGTAAGTAAGTAAGTAAGTAAGTAAGTAAGTAAGTAAGTATTTATTAGTCTGGTAGATTCATACAGAGTACAAATATGGATGTCGTCAAAAGTGGGTGCATACCCAAATAACTAAACTATAGGCTACATTTAAAATTTAACACATGTACACTACATGAACATCAAGCAATATATACCGAGGTTACACAAATGCAAAACAATTTGAAGTTATAAACACCGAATACCTCCCCCCCCCCCCCCTCACAACGATCGATATGTTCGCGTGTCCACGGCGTACCATGCCATTATACCTAATTGAAAGCGGAAGCTTACACACACACATACACTTATTTACCTTCCGTTAGTATTACAGATAGGGGTGGAAGTGATTGATTGAGATTTGGGACTGACATCTTTATTGTACGCAATGGCGCTGTACAAAAGGGGTATTAACCCCTAGGGGGCAGTCAGGATTCGTGTACATTTCTTGACTTCGGGGCAGCTCTAGGGTCAATCACATGTGCGCAATAATTGAGACAAAAAAATGTTAACCGATCGAGAGAAAACAAAACACGGTGGCTCGTTGTTCCAGTGGTTAGCATCCCTGCTTCCAATGCAGAAGGTCCCGGGTTCAGGCAGAAGTTTTGTAACTTCTAATGTGGATTCAATTCCATTTCTTCTTGGCTTAAATAAGTAAACGGTGGCTTCGGAGCCGTCCTAGCAACGAAGCACTCAATAAATTCAAAGTTGTTCTGAATCGGCTTTGCTGATTCTGGCATTTGTCCGCAGGTGTTCGCACTGTCCAATCACTGATTCATATGTTTCGTATTTGAAATATCGATCTTTGATTGGTTATCGCTCACTCGTCGATGGTGTTCGAAGCCTGCAGGGTTGGTTTAGTCGCTTCAAATAAAAGTCCCCCACTGCAAATCAGTTTAGTTACTGAGTTGGTAGACTCTAAATGTGGATGTATTTATTTATTCTTATTTAAAATAGTAATCTCCAAACTGGAAACATATTTTCAAAAGAAAGGATGAAAAATTGATTTTGTTCGAATAAATTTAGATATACTCTCAATAATATATCCCAAGCTATATCGAATCTCTACCCAAACACAAGTATAAGCACCTTTTTTTTAAATGATCAGTATCTTTAATAATTATTTTTTATATTGTATCTTAATTAAAGATACACCAACAAAAAACAACAAATTTTCACTCATTTCAAGACGTGTGGAACACATGGTCATGGTCTCATGGACAACTAAACGGGAACATAACAAACCGCGGCCCGCATCAATGGAAGGCCCTGGTGACGTCACAGTGGTATCGTGCGGTCGCCCCACCATAGGGGCCGCGATAACAGTTGATTTACCAGATGTCATATTAATAATGTTGTCACAACTTCTCATAAAGTACGGGGGGGGGGGGGGGGCATTCTTTCATTGATGATTCTTCTTGCTTTATGCCGACATTACACGACCCAATACTTTCGTCAAACTTATGGAATTCAAGAACAAAAGCGAATCAAAAACAGTTTAGTACAAAACTGCAACAATATAGCTTTTATTAATTGATGCTTTTTTGTCCTTGAATTCAATAAGTTTGACGAAAGTATTGAACCGTGTACTGCGGGTATTAGGTATGCCTCTATTAAATTATACTATTTGAGACAATGAGGTGTGAGAGTGGAATACAAAGGACTACGAAAAACCAAGTCGTTATGCCGTATGCGGGATTCGAACCCTCGTCCCTAGGGTGGGGACCTACGCTACGCCCCAAGCGTGTTTGAGCCAACGCGGACGGCGGCAATCCCAATTGAAGATTGTTTCCTAGATTTTATTCAATCACAAGAGGAACGCTGGGATGTTGCCGTAGTTCATACTAACTAACATCCTTCGCGGACATTCCTTCCCAAATACTCCAATTACCACAATACCTATAGTTAGTCGCCTAGAAGAGGAACATGAACTGTCCCTGGGCAGTTTCCTACACGAAAAAATGTTTAAATTAACTGTTGAAAATTTTAATGTGCTACCCATCAACCGTGTAGAAGTGATCCAAAAACTAAATAAAAATGTAAAGTAACTGGACCTTGACTTGAAATTCGTTTCCATCACTTTTACACAGTTAAAATTTACGGGTCCCGCGTTAAAATTGCCATCAGTCAGTGAACAAAGACAGAAGGGACAAACATCAATCAATGAATCCTTCACTATATACGCACGAGTTCGTGATGTGTGCGATGCTTTCGAATCGAATTCAATTATCATTATTTGGGAGCGGCATCAGTAATAATTCGATTGTGGCCTTTGTTCTTGGTGAACGTGATTCGTGAACACAGTTTCCTCACCATCATTATTATGGGTGCTATTGTGTGTGTGTGTTGCCAGGTCCGAACCTAACACAAGGTCGCGGGTATAATAGTTTTGTTGAGTGAGGCTCAGCACAAAGTGTTCTCCGCGATCTTGCCTTGCTTGCGTTCACTTGTTAGTGTTACGAATCGTGACTCGTCGATGTGACTCCCGTCGAAGAGTATACGGATGAGGTTTTAGAGTAGCCGATGAGATCAGCGGATACAACACGGGTATAAGAACGCGATGGGTTTGTTTACACTTAACAATATGGATGTCTGGACAGATGTGGCACAAATGAGCTAAGGATAACAAATATAGTGACTTGTCACTCAACCACAAGTGACGGCATCGTGATTGTAATCGTAATCCGGAAATCGTGAGAGTTCACTTACTTGCATGGTTAATTATGGCATTGTTCACAACAAAATCGTAACGTCTTAATGGATTGTAATGGTAAATCATATTTCTACATTTGCGATCCTGATTACAATTACGATGCCATCGCGGTAGCTTTCATCTGATTCTGATTGGATGGACTAGAAACTTAATAAGACTAAAATTTAAAAGTTAGTTCCATCAGCGCTATAGTCTTTATAGCGGCGTTAGTTGTCACAAACTCACTATTGAAATTGCTTGTGAACACTAGTACGCATGTCAATAAGTTCAAATTCTAGATCTAGACTTGTGCTAAATCGTTAGCAAAGTTTGTGGAAGGCACATTATAATGTGAATTGATCGGAAGACACTGCTGGTAAATAGTGTCAGCCATGATTAATTCATGATTGTCCGTTCTCTCCGCTTCTAGATAGTTTACGAAAACTGTCTTCACTCATTAAAAATTGATTGAAAAACATGGCCTTACTATTGGTATTCAATGTCCAAGTAAACTGTCAATTCAATTTCGTTTTCATTAGTAACCCCGGTATAATAAGGTACCTCCTGGACCTCGACCCCGGGACGTGGAAGCAGAAAGAGACAGATATGATAGAAAGAATTTCATTTAGTAACAGAGGTGGGAAGGGGAGACTTCATTGGCTCGTCTCTTACGAATAGCTTGGTACCCATTGAACCAGAAGGATTTCCGCTATAAAATCGGATAGGAATTTTAATCATTACCGGAATGTGCGACGCCACCTAGAAATCTGAACATTCGAGTAGACATAATTTCAAAGTAATCGATTTAGGAAGCATTTAAAAGTGACCCACAAAAAAACTTCCATGTATACAAACAAACAAACAAACAAACAAACAAACAAACAAACAAACAAACAGACAGACAGACAGACAGACAGACAGACAGACAAACAAACAAATAAACAGACAAGCAAACAAACAAACAAACAAACAGACAGAAAGACAGACGGGTATAACCTCATATTATATCACACATAACAAATGACAGGTATGGTCCCATGACAACAAAACTTTGTCTGTCTGTATAGGTAAGTTTTATTTTTATTTTGTATCTAGTCCAAAGTGCGCGTTTACCGTTAATAATTAATGATAATAATGCGACAGCTATATATACGGTGCGGCCTATTGCATGGGGTGATTAGTCCACGTATAACGACATGACTTGGGGACTGAAATACACCCGAGTTATTTTATAGAGGCGAGCAAAGTCTATATACCGACGTGCAGGAAAAATTGCAATTTTATCATTTATTCCAAATCAAATGGGACACTTGGTTCTAGCGATAAGTTCTAAAAGAAACTTGGATTGAAATATCGGTCTTTACTTGGTTATTGCTCACTCGTCGATGGTGTTTGGAGCCTACAGGGTTGGTTAAGTCACTTAAAATTAAAGTCCCCCACTGCAAATCAGTTTCGTTACTGAGTGGGTAGACTCTAAAATGTGAATTTATCTAATTTATTTATTTATGTATATAGATTACTTAATTGGGCGTGGTCTTGTGTGTAGCGTGTTACGATGTAGACTATATACGATATGACGTGAAATTGTCCATACCCAAAACTATGGCTCATGTAACAGTTTTTGTTTTTTTATCTGGGGCGCCTCCCCAAGTATCGATTGGATTATTATTTCCACGTGTTTTATGGCTAAACGTTATTTCAGGGCTCTTTCTCGTAGGTGCAATATTTATGGTGTACAGCCGGCGACATTTTAGATAAATCAAGGGAAGTAATAATAAAACTAAGGTTTGTAGGAATCCTTTCTGTATAGGGTGAATGTGACCAACTATAGATGTATAGAGTATTTGGATCGCTGGGAAGGAATGTCCGAAGAATGTAAGTAAAGGGCTCATTCCCAGCATTCGCCTTGTGACCTTCGATTAAGGAGGGGATTGCCGGTGGATTGCCGGTGCCCCGAAAATATAGGGGTCCTCTGGAGTGAATGGTGCAGCACTTTGTGGTCACTAACATGAGGTAAAACATCGTATACATCTTTGTCGAGGTCTATAGTAATTTATGTTTGTTTTACTTAAATGATACACACAGAGAGGTTGACGGTAAGAACTTTGCGTTATCACTTTGTTGCGTGATTGGCTAATGAATCGAACGCGAGCGTAGGTCATAATCTAGTATGTAGTGATCTAGTAAGCGAAAATCACTTTGAACACACCCAAAATTCCAGGTAGAACATTTTCAGACTCATCCTCTATTTTTGCTGGTTTGTTTTTGCCCACCATAAACACCCACAGGCTATTCGTTACGTTATTATATGCCCTGCTTATGCTAATGATACCTATGGATTCTGAGTGACGTAAGGTTTAGCCCCAAGCCTAAACCCAAGCGAGGTTAACAATTATGCATCAGGTTTTGTTGCCCTAAACTGGACCCAAGTCCCCGCGGCATCCTGGGCTTACCCGCGGTAATATTTAGACCCTGGTTACGTCTCCGCAATATCATTCGTCTTCGATTGTCATCCGATTAGTCCACCCAAAATAAGCGCATTTTTTTTTTTTTTTTTTCACCGGCCCAATGCTGACAGTGATGGCTAATATCAGTGGCGCACCCAACTCCTAGGGGGCGACTTTTCGGATCCCCCCCCCCCCCCCCTTCCCAGACTTATCGTCGCGGTTGTAATGGATTAAAATTTCCATATACAAACAACATGAAAAATTGAAAATTAAATCCTGCTGAAAGTAAATGAGTTGCCTAGATTCAAACGGGGCCCAGTCCATGTTTAATTTGTTGCAGTTATGAAGTTAACAGGGAGGAACATTTGGCCGCTTTCGAAACTCACACTGAACTTTAGTTGCCTTTAAACATGAGACATGATCGTTTTTTAACTAAACTTTACTTTTTCGATGTAGAAGACCTGGATTTGGTTTGGTGACACTCGATCCTAGCTAATTTTCTGTATTTTTGAACTTGGCACCGTTTGAATCTAGGCAACTCAAATATCATCTTCCTAAATTTATTTTATGGGCACTTGTGAAGATTAAAAGAATTTCCCACCACCGGCGATCCCTGGGTAACCCCTTTCTTGCTGATCTTTCTTGCTGATGTCAGTACTGAGATTAGTAAGTATCTTGGCCCATCAGCTCCTATACCTGTCTATTATAGGGGGGTACCTCTAGTGCAATAGTCAAAGGAAGAAGAGTGCGAGGTATGTTTATAGGACTTGATCACAGAATTCGCGTGTGGACTGAGAAAACCCTTCGGTCCAGTGGTCCAGTGGTTAGCATCTCTGCTTCCAATGCAGAAGGTCCCGGGCTCAAATCCCGGTTCAGGCAGAAGTTTTTTAACTTCTATTAAGGATTCAGTACTTCTTGTCTTAGGAATAAGTAAACGGTGACTTTGGAGCCGTCCTAGCAACGAAGCACTGAATAAATTCAAAGTTGTTCTGAATCAGCCTAGTTGATTCTGACATTTGTCCGCAGATGTTCGCACTGTCCAATCACTGATTCATATGTTTCGTATTTGAAATATCGATCTTTGATTGGTTACCGCTCACTCGTCGATATAGTGTTCGAAGGCTACAGGGTTGGTTTAGTCGCTTTAAATTAATGTCCCCCACTGAAAATCAGTTTCGTTACTGAGTGGGTAGACTCTAAATGTGAATTTATTTATTTTTATTTATTTATATTTGCCGATGGTGGGTACCGACCTGGTGACCTCGTGAACCGGAGTGATCGCGCGGGCCCAACCGCAAACTACTTAACACATGAAATATAGATGTGACTCCGTCGTACGAAGCAAAGACGAACTGGACCGGTCGGTATCTTGACTATTTGATCAAAGGACCGGAAGAGAAGATGAATAAACCATCGGGAATTATGAACGGCCGTGAGAGACCGAGGACGCGAGTGTGAAAGCAACGTCCGCTCCGGTGGCCCAGTAGGTCAACTCGACTATTTTACTGTTTTCTTAAATATGCAATAAAATATACTCGTAAAGAGGAATGTTCAAAACTTTGAATGAAAAAATATTTTTTTTGACGCCGCGTACCCTCAAAAATCACGTTTTACTTTCACGATATACGACTACTACTTACTACTTTAGCGAGCAAAAATGTGAAATGTGTGAAGGTTGATATGTTGTAGATTGTATTACTATTATCATAGCTTTTTTTGTTTATATTCTGAAGTGTGGAAAAACCGATAACTTCAACAGTTTTTGGGGTGTGATTTTTGTTGTGTACCGGTACACGAAAAAATTCGTATACTGAAAACTATAGAAATAGAAGATTATACTTTGTCCGCACTTCAACGAAAGTTAAAGTCCAAAGTTACACTGTGGATTTTTATTGCGTACCTGGAAACGCGTGGGAATCGAGGAAAATGTTAACAGTAAGTCGTTATAGTGATACTTTATAACCAGTGATTTAAAAATGAAACTTTATATATTGCGGAAAATTTAGGGTTTATAAGTATAGGAAATTTTCGTGATGAAAGTACACTAAAAACAGAAACCTGAAACCAAAACTGCAGTTTCAACTCGTAGAAGTGAACGCGTTGTCAATGAAATATTGACCTATAGTTAGTACACCAAGTTTGAAATTTCTCCAATTCAACCAAAACCGTTCGGTTGTGAAAATGCTGCATCAATCGAACATCCTGCGTGACTGAATCAAGTAATGTCATGTCATGTGATGCCCTCAATCCCTGCAAGTTGCAACCTTCTGGTGATCCAGGTGAATCGTCCTTGGTAAACTCTTCCCTCAGGATGGTCGGCGAGGGAAAAACATCTGCCATCACCCAGTGGCGTAAGAGGAAGGTGGGACGTACCTTTCAATGGCTCTCAAAATGCTTAGGGGGCTGGAGACAGGACCAATGTATCCAGATTTCAATGACTATTATGATTCAATGATTAGTTAAACATCAAATCTAAATGATTATTGGTCAAGTATGTCGTTTAGTATTTAATCATAGAATTTATTAATGAGTACGTATCATATTTTGACGCTGCTAAACGTTGTCATTTTTCTAGGCACACATCAAGTGCCATCAAGCAGTGGCATAAAGTACCAGTTATGAATACGCACAACGCACATTGTGTCTTGGGGCTACACCATAGTTTGACAGCTAAAACCACTCAGAGAAGTACCCACAATCCCTGTCAAATGTGTCAAATGTATCAATTATTATTATTATTCACTTATGAGTTACGGTTGACACTAAACATCAAGGTGGCTGTTGATTATATTATACGCACCTTATGCCTTGGGGCAGTCTCACACAGCTAAAAGCGATTACTCCTTATTGTGTTGAACTCACTTCACACGCTGCACTCTACCGAACTTGTTTGTTGTGAAGGCCACCGCGACCATGTGGTCTCCTTCATCTCTGATGGGCGACTAACTTTTAACTCTTCGTTCACTTCACTTCACACACACCAGCCAGAACAATAATATTCGCAACGACCTCGAGTCGGCTCACTCGGACAACACTATATAGTTTTTTTTTTATACCCGCGCTCTCATCATCAACATCTCTCGACCAAGACTCCCACGATTTAACGACGACTCTGTAATCCGATTGGTCTAAAAAAAAAAACACACACACTTGTTTTTCAATCCCTACTACTTCTAAATTCGCATCACTAATTTAAATCATCGGGATGCTCCATGCCCATTGGTGAGTCACCGTGCTCACTCGAAAAAGTTTCAAAACATAGGAATTATTTAGATTGCACGTCATTGTGGTCGGTAGCGACATGACTGGTCATCTAATGTAACGTGTGTATAAATGTGTGTGTGGCGCGTGTTATGTTTAGTGTACGTACCAGACAAGACACACGTTGTTTTGATGTTGCTATGGTTACCGTGAGCGCGTGCGCGTCATGACGCTTCTTGAAGGGAGGGCGGGGGGTGGGGGGGAAGCGGATATTATTATTATTACTGTGTGAAGGTAGTCAATCCTTTTTTTCGTACCTATAGGGTGTATTCACGTATTGCGCATGGTGGCCACATTCGAGGCCACAATGGCATGTGATTGGTAGTTCATTGTTACAATGTTTCAGCTGGCGTTTGATGCAAATTCAACTGTTCTCTAACTTTGGTTTGCTATTATCACTTAAAATCAACATAAACAAACTCTTTTGTCACGATTACTCTTTTAATCGTTTACAAAAGCATACAATAATCATTTTCGTACACTATCGGGGGATATACTTGTTCAAACTTATCATATTTCCCCGTAAACAATATTATTTGTTTTCTATTGACAGCTAAATGAAACTTGAAATAGTATACTATAGGTGGCCTCCAATACGGCCGATGTGACGTCACGTGAATACTCCCTACCTACACACAACAGGGGTTAGAATGGGTGGTGGAGAAATTAATGAATCTAGGACGGTGTTTATGCCGTCCGCCCGCCCGCCCGTTTATAAAATGTGACAGCAACACAACAAACCGTCACTATGGTGATATGTCCATTGATTGCGTTCGAGAATATTGCAGTCGCCTCGCGTATATACAAAATAAATAGATGGAAGTGAAGAGATAATGGGTGGACAAATATAGTGTGCGAGCGGTGTCGGTATAGGTAGTTTTGGTATGAGTTATGGAACGGCTGTTGTTGTGACTAGGTTCAATTAAATGAGAGAAACATGAGTTTATATATAGTCATTGATTGGCTTTAACGAAATGGGGGATACGTTGTTTAATCAATTATTATATATAAGATTTGGTATTGTATATTATATTACACTTGAAACGTTTATCCTTCCTGTTGTTGGTAAATAATTATAATAATAATAATCTAAAGTATTGGGGTTATAATCAGTGATCAGGTTGTTGTTTATCTATTCTAGAGCAATAAACATAAAGGCACAATCTTTCTAAATTATTTTTCAAATTTTCATTTAAAAAATCATTCTTTTTTGATGAATGTATATACTATCTGTTTTAAAACTGAAGAAAGTAGTTTAGATATTGTAAAACTCACAATTCTACTGAAGTATCCACAAATGTTGAATGTTGATGGAGCTAGATTGAAGTTGATCTTTATGGTATAGCAGTGCATTATAGACTATACTGTAGGGTCGCATGGTTTCTAATTAGTATTATCTCGGTACAGCTAACTTAATCTAGAGATTATATAATCATCATGTAATCTTTTTGCGTAATTGTATGGAAATAAAATGCGTCATGAGATTCGTGTACAATCGTAATTATTATTATTTCAATGATAAATATATTTTATGACATTATTAGCAGGGTAGTTATTTTAATTATTAAATCAATTATTATTAATACAAATTCAACACAAATAACAAAGATACTGATTTTAATGTTAGATACATTTAGCATTCAGTCTGAAGGGCGTATAGCCAACTAGAGTCCTCTGTAGACTCAAGATTTTCGATTTCGAGTAGCATTCTTGATATATAAATAAAAAATGAACAAACTCAAAACCCTCAATCATGCTTTTTTATCTATTTTTTTATACCGAACATTTATATAACAGAGTCCAGGACAACCGGTTGCGTAGAAGAGTTGTATAATATGAAAGAATTCTTTAATGAGCTCTTTATTGTAGCTTATTTTCTTTACAATTACACTTTCATTAACGGGTAGAGAGGGGGGTTGGGGGGGGGGGGTGAGCTCCGGCACTTTTTTGGGACACCATACACTTTCAGCACTGAAGATGTTCTGTAATCAGCGTCAGCATCGCTCTCTGAACCATGACGTCATCTCTTCTAGCAGGGCGGAAAACGACAATTTGCGAGTCAGTCTAATTATTTCAAAAGACAACAAGTATAATAATGATACTGTCTGTCTTGAACGACCGCCGGATATATCTCTGCACTGCGTTTGCGATTTTGTTTATAAATAAAAGTTTTTTTTTTATCGTGGTTTTCCTCATTGATAAGACGAATGATGTGATCTAGAGTAGTAATCCAAACATGTCTTGGAAAATCCTGATTTCCTTTGCAAATATCCCACTTCAGAATAGACATATTTATTATTTTTATCCGGCGAACGAAACAATTTGTACACAAAAAAATGTTCACAGTCACAGGTATGAATTTTGTGACCAAGCATTCTCTAGATAAAAAATTATGAAACATATAAGACACATTTTCAACTCGAAAAGTGTAATAGTGTCCACTCAATTTGTATCCGAAAATAAAAATATGGTTTTCAAATTAAAAAAAAAAAAAATCTTATCAAACCTTCAAACGTACTTTTCAGCCAACGTCCGTGGATATCGGCGAGGTGAGACGAGGGGTCGACCAATAGCCTTCCACCGAGGACTCTGCAAGGAGTACGAAGAGGGTACACCAGGTCCGAGTGAATTCAATACGGTCTTCCATCACACCCTGACCTAGGACATCTTCTTGTATTTTCAGCTGTAACACGTTTTCGTGTTTCCCTGTAGACTAGAATTCCATATTGTACGAATGTGTAATCGATCTTTATAACACATCATGGTATCTATGTGGGGCAGTGGGAAAGTAGGCCTCGTTCATTATATAAATTAATAAGAGAAGTACACTAGGGATATTGTGGAACACACCCATGACTATGACATAGTACTGCGGAAAACATGCGATTCCTATAGTATAGATGGATCGTCCCCTCTCCATGCGATAGATCTTGACTTTTCTAAACATTTCCGTGGGACCATTTCTTGAGGGACGAACCTATTTACAAACGAATATCTTTGCTGTCTGTGGTAGCTCATATGGTTGTCCATAACGTATGTGCCATATACACGGATTCGAATACCTCATACAAGGTATGTACTTTTGTGATGGTCCTTCATCTTCATCTATCACCCTTCAACCCTCAGTCCCTCATCATCCAAATTCTAGAATATCACGATTGCAATAATACATAAAAAAGGTAAGAAGAATCAAAATTGTCGAATATTGCACCGCATAAGGGATGTTCTTTGTGATTGTCTTTCCTCTTCAGCCATCATCATCTCATATCACGATTGCAACAAAAATACAACCATTAATTATAAAAAAAAACACTCTCGTTAACTGGAAAATATGTAATAAAAACACTGTAGGACTTACACAGTTAAAATTTTTCGATGTTGTTCAACATCACACAACATATTGCGTGACGTGATGTTGAACAACATCGAAACATTTTAACTGTGTAAGTCCTACAGTGTTTTTGTTAAAAGAACAATCGTTGTCGAATATTCTGCCAAATTTCGCATAAGAAATGTTCTGTGATTGTCTCTATATTAATTATCTTCATCGTCTTCTAGAACATCACACGATTGCAACAATAGAGAGACCTAGAGCAACAAGAATCATCATCGAATGTTCTGTGTCGTGTCTATCGAGCGTGTCATGTCACTATAATGATTGTCCAGCACGTTGTAAAAGGTCACTCATGACTGTCATGCGATTGCGAGGATATGGGTGACATGACTCGACTAGGCCTATCTATCTACGCCGCACCTACACATGCACTCGTTTGCGGGTGCAAATACAGACTGCGATTCCGGGAATTGATAAGGAGATGGCAACGATATTCACAATGTAAACTGCTGTACATTATGTAGGTAGGCTCGTTTGTAACTAAAAAAAGGGTTGAGGTAAACGTTACGAAGATACAATCAATAAGTTGTAGCTGAATTCAACAAACTCACAATAAGTGAGTGATTAGTTGACGGATTTGTGTCAAAATTGAACGGTGGCTTTAGGTTGGATGTCGACAAAGAACTCTCGTAAAATTCTAGTACAAATACATGGATGAGAAATGAATTTGCAATAAAGTTGTAACAATAAATTTATGTTCTCACTGGTTTACTTATGTCGCACACAATAGGCCCTACCGTAGGCCTACCTAAAATAATAACCTAATTTTGTTATAACCACATTACACGGTTTAATACTTTCGTCAAACTTATTGAATTCAAGGACAAAAAAGCATGTTTTTTACCAACTGTTTTTTATTCGCTTTTATTCTTGAATTCAATAAGTTTACGAAAGTATTGAGTCGTTTAATGTCGGTATTAGTATAGTGATGTCACTTGAATGTGTTAAATATTTCATCAAATGCGTTGCTATAAGTCTGCTGTATGAATCATACAATCAATACACTACCCACCCTATCATGAATAAAATACACCGAGTGATTCGATTTGCATTATCGGAATTAGTATGACTCAAGTAACATTCGTGTGTGGAACGAAGTGTGTGGGCATTTTTATGGCCACGTGACAAGCGTGCATGATCATGCAATATTTTGTCCGGTCGAGGTGGGTTCCTCCGCGTGGTGACCGGTGCCCGCAAAGAGGGCACTTTTGTGCATGTTTTTTATCATCATCTTTAAACATCTCATTCTCTTTCCTCTCTTTCAGCTTTCACATTCTTCTCTTCAAACTTACCGGTGTTAAACCAACCCCCCACGCCCCTATCCCTCACCTTCACGGCCACCCCTAACTGATAATGCCGATGATTATATTTGGCTAATTACTTCGATCACACACTCACATTTTGACAACGACACTATAATAATCGAGACGATAAGTGTGTTATGTATGAAGGGAAGGTGAAAACGCCATTGTGGCGTTCATGCCCGAGTCTAGACAGAGTCCTTTTAGGATTTATCCTATAAATGCTTCTTTCACTGCGCTAATAGTAATGTGAATTGCCTACAAACAAACATCTTATTTGTATACTTAAATGAATAAATAAATAAATAAATTCACATTTAGAGTCTACTCACTCAGTAACTAAACTGATTTGCAGTGGGGGACTTTAATTTAAAGTGACTAAACAAACCCTGTAGGCTCCGAACACCATCGACGAGTGAGCGATAACCAATCAAAGATCGATATTTCAAATACGAAACCTGAATCAGTGATTGGACAGTGCAAACATTTGCGGACAAATGCCAGAATCAACAAGGCCGATTCAGAACAACTTACAATTTATTGAGTGCTTCGTTGCTATGACGGCTCCAAAGTCACCGTTCACCGTTTACCGTTTTTTCTTGATATCGTTATACTGGCACTGAAACTTCTTATTTTCTACATATTATTATACCCTGTGTCTACTTTTTACTACTCTACTGTCTACTACTCTGTGTCAACTTAGGTTCTGTACTTACTGCGCAAACAGGGCCAAACTCTCATTGATGTGTTAACTTGACACACTTCACAGGCGGTGGTTTAAAGACTACTTGGCAAAGATGAGAGAAAAGACAGGAAGCCGATAGATAGATAAAGTAGGACTAGGAGGAAAGGAAACGTCACCGAATGCCGATGCGAGTCTTGTGTAGGCGCGCGCGAAAAGTACGCGCGTTGCGTTACGCGCCAAACCGTTCGATCCAATCGGATTCCTCAACACAAAAGCCTATTGGATCCGCAAAGGCCTTCTGACACCCTTGATGTAGACCTGACCAGGTGTCTAATGCATGATTAATAGTTTATACCACATTGGAGGTGTTAGAATATTGACCTCACGCATTATTATTAAAGTCAAACGAGGTTATAGGATAGAAGTAATGATGATTTTGATTTATAACTGCAGCTCATTCATTGATCGGTAAGCAATTTAAAAAATTCGTAGGTACCAGCCTACACCATGCCCTGATTGAGATCAAAGGATTGAGAAAAATGGAGTTAAAATTGCTTTTACCGCTCCTATATATAGAGCTATATCGACGATACGTAGGTGTTACGCACTTTCCTAAGGTTTATGCACAGTCAAGTTTCAAGCTATGTACAGGTTTTGTTGCTATGACATTTTTGTATTACATGCTATTTTCCATAAAAACAAACTCCATAGCAACCATAAACAAATCACATACTTAGCTCGACTGTGCATTCCGCCAACGATAAGTTAAATCAGGGAAGTAGCTCAAGTAGAAGTAGTACATGAAGTTGCATTCCTACAGAAGTTCAAAGTTATTAATTGTTTGAACTCTTTGCCCAGCCATTGAGATGTTACCTTACCCTTTAGTACTGTACCTTGAGTATAATACCTTAGGAAGGTGTGTATACTAACCATTATTGGTTATTGGCCGTTATAGCCTTGCTATTAGAGAGCATACAGCATACCCACTCAACCACTAGCGTTGAGATTCTATATACTCAAACGATACTAGAGCCACAGATAACGGGTTGTAGGTGTTACAGTATTTGATTTCGGGAACCTACTAGACTAATTACAAGACCCATGATTTACCGTGAAGATAAAGTTAAAGTTGCAAGCTGCAAATTCACATAACTTTTCTTTTTATAAGACTAAAAATGCACACTTTTAAAATGATACGAATATATTGTCACAACTCACAATTGTAAAACATAAGTGTACATGTACATACCGTTTTACTTATCAATACACACTATCTGTAACATAGATCGTTCGTTGGATACAAAATTACAACTCTTTCCCCTTATAAACCCACCATCAATGACAACATAATAGACTAAAGTCAACAATAAAATAAAAATTATAATAATTAATTTTGTCCGAATATTGGCACAATTTGTGTGCGTAGTAGTTAAATTTGGGGGTGGCTGACGCTACAAAACACACCCATGTTTTGTTTACTAATAACCAACAAAACAGTCTTATCTGACGTGAACCATCGAGAATTTCCAAGTGGTTGTTACATTAAGGGTGAACGGACAGGATGTCAACAACCTCGTTAAGTCAATTGGACAAAATGACTACCGACCGATTCATATTTAACCACTCGAAGGGAAGTGGTTCGATACGGATAATGTGATGCATGGCCACCGACCTTTTAGATACTTACAAACATCACATATGGGGGTGTGGTGGTTTTTGGAGTGACAGCCCCTGTGCGTTCTTTAACCCCGCGCGCAAAGCACGATTAATTCTATATAGAATGTTTGTATATTGATTTGAAATTGTCGCAAAGAAATGATGTGTTATTTATTACGTAGAAAATTAGTCATGTTTTTATCGATCTTGCAAAGTATCGAAAGAAATATTTTTTTCGTTATCATTTTTAATTTTGAAAGTGTGTTTTATAAACACATTATATATTATTATAGTTGCTTACTGACACCAACAATATACTAACACTAGAAGTTCTGCAGCTGTTGTCGACAAAATTTCTTGACTGTAGCTAGCTGACATACTAGTTCATAGTAGTTGGACGGATAGGTTGTATACTAAGATCCAAGATATTTGGTTGCTTTAATTTTGGAAGTGTTTTCTAAACAAAAAAACTAGTTGAGCATGTAATAAAATCATTATTTATGGATTTTCTATAGCAAAATGCATAAAATCACGACAATTTCTTCTTTGCGACAATTTTAAAGCAATGGAGAGCAGATGTAAGCGATTTATTAAGCGAGCGAAGCGAGCGTCTCCACGAGACTCTTATGGCACTTCGTTCTGTTTTTTTTTTTTTTTTTTTTTATGTCCGTCGATAGCGGTCGAACAGAAAGTCCGATCAACTTGAAATTTGGACCATCCACAAGCCTCAATGTGGATTGAGGGTGTATAGTTTTGAGGCAAAATCGTTCGAAAAGTTACAAAGTTACACCATAGTTACTGCAAAATATTTTTCTGAAACAAAATGGTGGCAAAATGTGAGATAGCCATATTTTTTTAAAGCTTTTTCCGATCACGAATATGTTGTTCATGTTATGGCGATCTGATAAATATTGGCAAAGTTACACAAAAGTTTCTCGAAAATATATTTCTGAAACACATAACAGCAAAATGTGAGGTGGCTATCTTATAGTAAATTTTTGTCCGGTCACGAATATACTAATGTAAACTCGATATGACACAGATTAGAGGCAGAAAGTACATTTCTATTGCTGTCAATAACTGTTAGTAACGGTGGCGGACCGCGGCGAAAACATGACAGCGAAAATTCTTAGCAACGCACATTGCACTGCATCCAACAATGTCGGGAAGTATAATAGCTATGGAAATTAGAAAAAAATTTGCAATGCGCATTCTTGAATTGTTGTTAATTGTTGTTTGTATTAGCATTGAAATCTTTTCGCCAGAAAGTTCGTAGATATTGACGCGCTCCCTTATCAACGCGTCAAACAGAGCGTTTTCCTAGTAGAAACCATGCGTATTGCGCGGGGTTGGAGAAGTATTATTTTATGAAGTGACTTCAAGAACAAAGTTATACCCACATTACACGGTTCAATAATTTCGTCAAACTAATTGAATTCAAGGACAAAAAAGCATCAATTAATAGAAGCTACATTGTTGCAGTTTTTTAACAAACTGTTTTTGGTTCGCTTTTGTTCTTGAATTCAATAAGTTTGACGAAAGTATTGAGTCGTGTAATGTCGGTTGTTTCATGTTGACGAGCGAAACGCGCAGCGCAAGCTAATGTTTTCATTATTTTCTTATCCAAACTAAGACATTTTGCTTCAATCATGGTATTCTCCTTATCGTGCAGATCCCAGCTAGCCTTCTGATTTGTCCAGAAACTAATCGTTTGCCTCATTGGCGTGCATGAAAATAGTACACTGGTACACTGGCACACTGGCAGCACAGACAACTTCATATGCTGGTAGTGTATGCGTGCATGAAACCATTTTGTGGAGAATTAGGAAAACATAACTTGAATTCATTTAACCCATAAAACTAGACGTGCACTGCATACAATGCCAATAGCAAAGATTTTTTTTTTGGGGGGGGGGGGGTCGGGGGGGGGGGGGGGCTCGAGACAGTTTTATCCGTTGGCAAATGTTTCCATAATTTAGTGTGCAACTATTGGAAGGCTGTTCTCAATGAAAACCAGAGTTACGTATTTGTTTTATATATTTACATGTATTATTTATTTAAAATATAGTCTTTGTTACATTTGAAAATTGTGTTTTGAATATTAAAAATTCAAGGGGAGATTTAAAAATTGCGTTGTGAAAATTAGTAATGCAAGGGGAGATAAGTGCCCCCTCCACAACCCCTATGGGCCATACGCCACTGTTTTCACAACTAAACTCATTCCTGTGATAGGCAACTCAGGTTTCTATAACGTATAACAGTACCTGAGGGAAGAGTCGTGGTGTCTGTCATCTTTCTGAGCTCATTTTGATTTTTGGTTTCGTTGATGTGTTTCGGCCAACTCAAAATCTCCGTTTTCCTTTCCGTTTTCTATTTCCTCGATGACGCAATCTGTCCTTCGCAGCCAATCACACCCGTTACGCCAATTATGACGTCATCAACATTGCACCAATAGACCAGCTATACTGGCGACGCCGTAAGAAGCAAGGTGTCCCTTAAAATTCTTCTAAGAGACGGTCGCTCCACACGGTCTATTTCAACGGTATTCAACTCGAGATTGTCCGATAGCTGCATTGCTGTATTGACTGCACCAACCGTGAATGGAATGCGACCCCACCACGTCTGACAACATGCGGGCGATATTATCACTACAATACCTGAGGCAGGAGAACGGGATGCAGCTAGATTTAGGTTGGTAGTTGTTACACGCGTCACTTCACTATTACATAATCCGTGACGACAACACCTTGCAAGTTAACGCGACGCGACTTTAGCTATAGCTTCCCGGTAAAGAGATATTATCAGTCACTGACCGTACGATGACCTGCCAACATTGATTTTATTGTCACGCGGGGGGTGGTTTGTTGGCGGCGGCCGTAACAATAATTCCCTCGACTATGTGAAGTGATGTGTGAATAATTTATTTCTCCACTCTAGCTAACATGCTCGCGCCTGTATAAAGGTGATGCCCCACATATATGTGCGCACTTGGGTCCGTATAATCGACGCCTCTGACCCACATCTCTGTATGATGTGTTGCTATGGCAACTCGTGCATGCGTACTGGATTCAATGGTCGCTCTGCTCTTAAAAACAATTAAAATCTTATCTGTAATATCAAACATTTTTATAGGTTCTTAAAATAACTATTTTTTTATGTTGTCAAGATTAATGGTACTGGCTCCAATGTGGCGGGGGTCGGTCGCTTTACTCTTAAAAACAATTAAATTATTATCTGTAATATATCAAACATTTTTATAGGTTCTTAAAATAACTATTTTTTTATGTTGTCAAGATTAATGGTACTGGCTCCAATGTGGCGGGGGTCGGTCGCTTTACTCTTAAAAACAATTAAATTCTTATCTATAATATCAAACATTTTTATATGTTCGTAAAATAACTATTTTTTATGTTGTCAATCCGTAGAGGCGTAGATTGGTTCGGTCAAGGTGAGTTGAGTACCTCCTCGTGGTGACCGGTGCTCGAAAAGAGGGCTCTCGTCCATATATTTGTATCATCCCTCCCTTTGCTCTCTCATCATAACTTTTTCAACTCATTTTTTCATCTCTTATCTCTTATTATTCTTGTTTATGCTAGTCCTCTTTGCGAGCTTTTCTTTCCTCGTTTCTGCCGATCACGCACATTACATTATGTTATTGGTATTCCAATCTTTGGCCTGTCTCTTATATGTTTCTCTTCCTCTTTTTTAAATAATACTATAACAAAAAATCCGCTCCCCTAAAAAAAAAAAAAACAGCCCACTTTTAGGCAGGTTTCAAATAATACAATGCAGTGGGAGGACTTTTTTCTTATCTTTCCAGAAAACATAATATTCTAATTTTGACGTTGATTTTCATTTTTCACTATTGTATTGCGATACACAAGACGAAGTATCAGTTGTATTCTAGGACAATGTAGTGTAGGGCCTAGTTAATACGTATCAATGATGAAGTATCTACGTGATTGTATCTACGTTATTAACTCACCTACAATCCATCTTACGTGCACTATATGCTATTTCTATTTATTTATAATAATAATAATAATAATAATAATAATAATAATAATAATAATAATCTCTTTATTTAGCTATAATAAGCTATCAGTTCACATACAAGTTACATTTGCACAACACATTAAATTACATACTTTACATTACATACATTTGGATCAATAATAGTCGTCACTCATAGTATAGTAGTCATACAACAATTTTCAAATTAAATTTCATCACTCCAACAACTTAAGTTTTATATATTTTAAGTACTTAATTTTAAATAACCTAACATCTTTGGCCATAGTGATCTCACTAGGTAAGTCATTAAATTGCCTCACTCCCATATAAAAAATAGATTTAAGCCCTTTAGATTTATTCCCATTTGATAAAAACCATGCGTTAGCATTTCTTGTCCCATGTTTATGTATGTCTCCAACTTTAATTAACCTAGTACTCAAATATTCTGGTAACATACCATTCTTTAATTTAAACATAAATAGCATCACTTGATAAGTTAACCATTGATTTATACTCAGCCAATCCAAGACCAATAACATTCTGCCCACAGGAGCAAATCTATTACATCGGAGAATACATCTCATTGCCCTATTCTGTAATAGCTGCAGATCATCAAGATTTGTTTTGAAAGCTTGATATAGTAATGTTGCACAGAAATTAAAATTAGGCTATTTCTATGCTATTTCTATCTTTATACTACCTACTATCCCTTATTATTTTCCTAGCACTAGTTCTACTTATTATCGTATTGTAATTAATTTAGTATAAACATGCAATAAGTCATCTTGTCATATTGATGTTATGTGTAATTAAAATGTAAATGTGAAAGCTCCCACACACAGGATGCTACATCCTAGGTGGGTATTCTTCTACCTTATCTTTATAACAGTTAACATAAGACCAAACAAGTACATTCATGTGTATTATTTGTGTAAAAAAACTTGTGTTTTTATTAATAACCAAAAAAAAAAATGTATGCAAGGTTTAAGAAGAATAATAAAGCAAAATTGAATTGAAATTGAATTGTAATTGAAATTGAACATAGTCGGCCCCTACACCTAGGGGCGCCCATTGTTACCAAGGTAACAATTGTTTGCATGTTATTTCCCATAAACAAAACAAATCCATAGCAACAATGGGTGCCCCTAGGTGTAGGGGCCGACTATGAATTCCAACCTAGAGAAAAAATGTTTGTTTTATTTTTTTAATTATCTTTCAAAAACAAATTCTAATTGATCTTGTTTGCCATTTTGTGTATGTTCAAAGTCGAACGACTCACGAACCGCCATTTTGTAGAGCCCGCGCTGCTACGCAATATGCGTGCGTGCGTGCGTGCGTGGTTGAAGCGTGGACAGCCGCAACAACATGCGTAGGTATGTTATTGTCATCAACCACCACGCCCCCTGCTCACGTGGGGTGAGCTTCGATAGAGGGTGGGCTGTGCCCCAGATACACAACAGGTCGAACCGTGTAATTTATTCATAAACCAAGTGCAAATAAGTAGGTTAAGGTGTTTATTCAACTGCGAAGCACAACGTATATAGTAAGATAGGGGAAGTGAAGGGTGGGATTGTTGTGGCCTTGGCCGCATTATGAAATGGGGGAAAGCATTTGAACGCCATGCTACTATAATAGATGTGGAACCTAATTTAAATATAAGTACTGACAGCCCCATTATTTATATAGCGTTGTTTAGGAATGAATGTAATGGGCTGTGAAAATGGCAGTTTAAAAGTGCATTTTGATGTTTTATTGTTTGATGATGAACGAAGTGGTACTTCTGTGAAACCCTTTACAAATAACCACCTATGATAAAGAAAATTTCATGCACAGCAGAAGTTTTTTTTTTATGTTGACCTTGCTAAATAACTTAGCACGTTCAAAACTATGCGTATCAGTAAAATGCACTACATTCTCAAAATGTTTCTTGATAATATTTACCATATTTATGTGATGATGGATAGAGTAATATGACAGAACAATTTTGTGTAATATTTGATAATATGATGGTGTGTCGGGGGTGGGGGGGGGGGGGGGTGGGGTGCGGATTCGTTAAAACATTCTCTTTGTGTTTCTTTTCTTTTGCCATAATTTAAAATTGTAAATGCGAAATATATACGTCATGCACAGACTATGGACATCTCACTGTTTTTAGGTCATATCACTTAATTTTTGTGGCCCCCCACATAGAAATGTTTCATGTAGGGCTAAACGCCATTTTTTGGGGAATTTCGCACACATTTAGGGCCGGTTTTTCAATCAGTTTTTTTATCAGTGGTTGGGGTAACCAAGGCTTTTACCAACATTGTCAATGTAAAATGTAGATGCAACCCAAACATATTAAAAATGTTTTTTTTTTTTTAGTTCAAACTAATTTTGTAGGCCTATATGATAACAATTTTTAAAAAGCACAACTCAGTTTTAATTTATTGAATTCATAAGCCTGCATGTTTGATAAATAGGAAATAAAATAGTGTATGTATATGTTTTCCTGGTTGGCTATTATTGCTTGAGATGAGTGAAGTCATTTGTCAAGCTCACAAAGATATTAAATTATGCAACCTAAAAGAGGCCGTGGAAGTACCTAACCAGCCTTTGGTAAATTGATGGTCCATCCAGTGTTCATAAATGAGTGAGTCAAAACCAATCAGCGGGTGACTTTTGCAAATACTGACATTTGGTTGGGCAATGCTTCACTCACCTATGACGTCAGATCCACAAAGTTGCTGCGGATCGCCTTTACCGCGCGGCCAAATAGTGATTCGGCCAAAACTCGTAAAATACATAATTAACAATGCCAACAATGTAGGCTATTATTCTCGATCGCAAATCGCTTGTTCAAACTCGGGAGGTAGTAAGCTACTCAACTAATGAAATCAATTATTGAAAGTTTCGGATGTCATGCGGGTTGCAGATGCCACAGAGGTTCGTGACGTAGTTTATCCGCAGGGGGTCTACTAGTTGCACTCCATTGCACACACATTTGCATATTATCAAGAAGTAGTAGTTTTTGCCCATCTCTAAATTTTATTTTTTGTTGCAAAAACTTGGGGATATTTTTCGTTATTGAAAAATCACGGATACTTCATTTTGAAAGTACGAAATGGCAGAATTTTGAAGTATTGTTGTAAATATAATTTAACAATTACTGCTATCAAAGTATGACAATCACCTTACATAAGCAACAAATCAAATATATATCTTTTTCTTTCTTTCTTTGACGACCATCGAATGTATGTACTCGGCCGCTGATTAGAGCTCGCGCCCTCGCTTCGCTCGCAACGCGTAGCTGTAAACGTAGCATTATACGGTAAAAGCTAAAACATAGTCTTCTGTGCTCCATAGCCGGCAGATGTTAGGCCTGTAATAATTTTCTTGCGAGTTCGTAATGAAAATAAAGTGGTTCAATTAGTAGTAATTTACTAATCATCTTGGCAGCAACTCACAGTTGGCTTATGGTTAATCACGCGTTTATGTACTAGGCTTAGACTTGTGGACAGTTTGCAACAGAAAGACACACTTTAAAGAACACTAGTTTGTTAAGGCTGTTTCACACAGATGTTTAAGACATACGATTTAAGGTTTAACGCGTAGTCGTAAAGTTGGATCATAGGAAACACGTACTGGCGTTCACACAAAGTTTTAGTTTTAAGACGTTGTTTTCATTGTTGTTTTTAAAATCTTATGCATTATGTCTTCAAAATCTGTGTGGACCAGCCTTAAGTGCCTTAAGTGTTGAACGAGACTTTTTGTCGTATGGGAAGTAGACGCATTCATAAAAGCCCGCGCCACTGCCTTTGAAACATTCGAGCAAGCTACGAAATCAACTCGCTGTCCGAGAGGGCTGTGCCTTCTAGTTTGTTTACAAATGGCGACCAACTGACAGATTTCTGTGCGAGTTTTGTGTTTATGAATTATTTTTTCGAATAACTTCGATAGTAATCAATATCAGTCAATGGGAAAACATACCATCTTAGACGATGAAGTTCCTCTTACGCTTCAGAGTCCAAGCAGACCAGTTATGCAAGAGACCCGAACACGTTTTGATCATCTGTTGCGAGTTGCGCTCAGTCAAGAAAAAAAGGATAAACGAAAGAAAAATCGCAAAGAGAAGAATGAAAATGTAAGATTAATAATAGATACGCCTAACTAAGCTAGGGTTACCATACGTTTGTACCATATCAATGTACTGATCAGTGTATTGGCTCCGATCAAATATGCTGGTAGACTTAGGTCGTGAGCTAGGCTGGCCCCGGACCTCAGCCCAATTTAGGCTACTATAAGCAGAAGCCTTGGCCTAAACGCCTCAGATAGGCTATAATTCTGCAACAACAACAAAACAAAATTGTGGAGGTTTATCTAGCACGACACTTGTAGCCTACCAAACTCGAGTCAGTCCCCTTAAGTTCAAATTGGTATGAAACCTAACTTGTATCTTCTATTTCCATGTCAAATATCAAATCATTTTCTGCCTCTATTATCAGCCAAATACCATCCTACTCCGTAGTCCCGCTGCTGTCTCAGTCCCACAAATCTTCTTGAGCACTGCCACCTTTTTCCTCATTTTTCCATACAGGCTAGAATAAATCAGTCTTGCAACTAGTTTTTCTTTTTGTCACTGATAGATTCAACTGACAGCGCGTTCCGGGAGGCCATTGGAAGAAGAACGAGGGAAACACAACAAAGCATTTAGTATCGAAACACCAAAAACACCTTCCAGCAGAAAACAACACAGTAAATTGCCTTTTGCACACGATGACAATCTGGTTCATGGAGCACACATTCCGTCCACAACTCGCACAGGCAGTGGGGAACTGACGTCAAGTAGCGACGACGAAGTGCGTGTGATTCAACGAAAAAATGACATTAATAATAGCAATGTTGTATCCATAGTACCTCAGCCAAAGCCGAGGAAGAGAGTAGTTTATGACGATACCCATAGCGTAGAAACTCCTGTTAGCGGAACAGTTGATTCTGGACAGAATATTCCACTTTCCTCGCATAGGCCCAAAAGTAACATTGCTCCTATAAGTTTTGATTCAAACTCGGATGATGACATTGCAAAAGAAGATTTTGAAGAACCTCGCAAACTAGAACGACGGTTAAGTTATGTCATACAGAAAACAAACTCCGGGGATAACATTGTAAATAATGAAGATTTTGATGAATCTCGTAAACTAGAAAGGCGCTTAAGTTATGTTATTCAGAAAGCAAATGACCCTGCTAGTGAAGTTGAACCCTGCAAGTCTCCAGAATTTGTAAAACCAACACCTTTGCCAAGAATTAAAACTTCTAAAGGAAAGCGTAGACCAACGCCACATGTGCATAATATACAATCTAGTCGGCGTTCAGCCAGTGAAGTTTTAGTACAAAATTCTAGTCACAATGATAACATTTCTAGTCCAAATAAATCAACAGACAATGTGCAAGCACCTCCGTTATATTCGAAAACAACTGCCAGCTACGAGAATCTTGAAAAGGATGGTGGACCTATTGCAAAAGTCCATGGAATATCAAAAACTAGGTCAAAAGTGGACGTGGAGGAGGAGATTGAAATGCAGACGTTTAGGCTGTCTGCTCCCGTTGCTTCGTATGAGGAGATTACGCCGAGTCGTAAATCTCGCCTCCGAGAACCTTCTAGTCGTGAAGGCGAAGCGCGTGTTTCTACCTCAGCTTGTCCGTCAACTTCTGCTCAGTCAGACAGGGGATCGACCGATCTGAACTACGAGAAAATCATCGGCGTAATTGTCCACAAATGTGATGCACTGCAAATGGATTCCCTAGTCCGACACCCTCTTGTAAAAGTATACATTTTGGACTCTAGTACGGGGGAATATTTGAAGAAGAGTGATGCTAAACGTTCGGTGTCCTATTTTAATGAGCAAGACGATGTTGATTATGTGTCACCTTTGATGACGCATGAGTTTAATTTTCTTTTAAGAAGGTAGGAATGCTATGATTTTTAGTAAGTTGTATGTTTGAAGGTAGACATTTCTTTAACACAGCCAAGTTTTTAAATGTTACGTCATGTTACATTAACTCATTCTTGGTTTGTTCCAACTTTTTGTACATGTGTCTAATTTGAGCTATTTTTTCAGATCAATGGTACCATGCTGGGAAGAGCTCCTAATTTTCAATGAGGACATCACATGCATAATGAAGAGAGATACCCCTGTTATAATTTTGTTTGAGATTTTAGACTTTGTCAGTTTTGCCATAGCAAGCTCTCAATACAAAAAACTAGGTAGGCCTTATGTAGCCACTACATATAACAAAAATATTAACCTATCTGAAATTTCTCAATTTGCACTTTGACACTTAAAAAAAAATATATATATTGTGATGATTCTGTCATATTGTAGGCTAAGTGCCATCTATCTTCATTGATTTAATTGATTGATAGGCCTACATGTGTAGTTTTAAAAAAGTTCCCAGGAATGAAAGCTTGGGCTAGGTTTCCCTTTTTGAAATCAAGCAAACAAAGTAGCATAGCATAGGCCTTGACTATTTTCTACAATATGTATTAAATGTTTTGACTTTATTTTGTACTATTAATTATTTTCATTGTCACAGGCCCTGAAGGTGGTTGGCATAAAATAGCTTGGGGATTTCTCAAGCCAATCGGCGCGAATGGTAATACGAACATCGGAGAACAACGCCGTCTGCAGTTGTACAAACCTCAACGGTACCAGAAGACAAACTGTGAAAACTGCGATGTTTATTCCTGGTGGAACGGAGGCGACTGGCAGAAGTATCCCGGAACGATTTACGTCACGGTCAAAGGCATTGAACCACCCGAAAACTTACCTCCCGTTTTTCGTTCTAAAGTCGCGTTGCAGGGAGAGATTTCCTTCTCGAACGAATTGAGCTTAGATGAGGACAGAGACAACTCTAAATCTGACATTATGCTTCCTTCCACTTCGGAAAATAAGGCCTTGAGCTCGTCGCCTGTTCAAGCAGTGAAATGGACGCGAATGGCGGCACAGTCTTGTAAGGTCCCAAATAAACGTAGCATGACTTTACCGACTGCTCCTAAAGGATGTTTTACTCTCAAGTTTAGTCATGCAGGGCTTTATTTGGCATGTGCAACTCTCTCCAAAAGTGTCTATACAATTTTAGTTTATGCTGTAAGTATTCTTAAGGCTGTTAATATGTAGACCTGTGTTAATCTATGACGCAATAGCAAACATTTAATTTATACCATTCCAATTTAGGTTGTTGGTGGCCACCCAGTTTATACAGTGACAACTAAAAAGATATATACAATATATTCAATACAACCTTGTTTATTTATTTATTGTACATTTTTTTCTGTGAAGTGTGAACATTCATTTGTTTGTCCTAGATTCCCAATGGAAAAGAGTTTGCTCAATTGACTGGCCACCAAGGTTTGGTATATGATTTGCACTGGTCGTCCAGCGACAGATATTTGCTGTCAGCTTCTTCCGATTCAACCGCTTGCATCTGGGGTATCAAGGGAAAGAAACCAACTCGCTTAGTCCAGGTATGTCTGATTCCATACATTAATTTAGTTTGTTATTTACATGCATGGAGAGTTAAGAACTTAGGAAACTATACTGTCACATTGTTACATGCTTGGCATGGGTTTCTTATACGCAATCAGGACTTAACTGAACTGAGTAGGCCTACTCTATGGCCACTTTGATTTGAATGGCCAATTGGCTATCTTTTTGCACCAACAAGAAATTTACAATGTAATGCTTTTAATTTTCCTTCTAGCAATCATCTGTTCTATCTATGCTTCATCATAGGAGCTAATTTCCATCCTCTGACATGGTTCGTTTGGCTACCATATTCCTCCTTATTTGTATGTCTTCCCTCCTCTTCTGGTAATTTTCTCTGCTTCTATCTTTTTGTTGATGTCCTTCTCCTCTTGCTGTCAACCTCTCTATGGATTCTCTCGGAGTGTATCGTATCTATCGTTAGTTTGCCTCCATCTTGTTTGTGAGACCAAACTGTCTCCATCTGTTGTCGAACTTCAGCGTCTCCAGCTATTTTCATAACTACAAATATATACAATTTAATTTGTGATGTCATTTTTTTACCTTTTTTTACACTTATTAAATAATTTATATAAATTCCAAGTACCATAAAGCAAACTTACATGTCTAATTTAAATGTTTTCAGATGCTTCCACACCCAACATTTGTGTATTGTGCAAGGTTCTTGGCTGACAACGATAACGCTGTCGTAACTGGATGTAACGATCATGTCTTGCGAATTTGGAGTAAAGCACGCAGGTCTTCTCTCTTCCAGGTGAATATATAAAATATAAATCATTTTATTTGCGATGTTATCGTATTAAAACTTTAAGCGTCGTAATAGTCACTCTTATCCCAGTAGTCTTGTTACCTAAATGGTATTGCGACCTTTGTTGATTTGTGTCGTCGAATAGATTGTTGAGCTCTTTTTGTTTTGTTGTCCCCCAGCTGGTTCAAGAATATGAAGAGCACAAAGGATTTGTTACCGCTCTCTGCTTTGATCGAGACGGAATGCTGATATCCGGAGACAGTGTCGGTAGAATAATCGTCTGGCCATCGCTCGCTCGGTCGCAAATTTCAACGGAATCTCTCAGGTAGGCCTACGTGTTTTCAAGATGCATTGATTTGATTCGCAGCACAGTCTTTGTTTTACTTTGATACTCTCCTTATTCTATGTTTTATCATGAATCAATGTACAATACTATTATTATTATAGGACAGGACATAACTTGTTTCAGTCACTATTGTACTTATACTTCAAACAAACTTGAATTAAGTACAATGTTTGTACTCAACACAAAACTGTGTCTGAATAATAATTTTGGTGGCTCGTTGGTCCAGTGGTTAGCATCCCTGCTTCCAATGCAGAAGGTCCCAGGTTCAAATCCCGCTTCAGGCAGAAGTTTTTTAACTTCTGAGTTCTGATGTGGATTTAATTCCATTACTTCTTGGCTTAGAAATAAGTAAACGGTGACTTTGGAGCCGTCCTAGCAACGAAGCACTCAATAAATTCAAAGTTGTTCTGAATCGACCTTGTTGATTCTGGCATTTGTACGCAGGTGTTCGCACTGTCCAATCACTGATTCATATGTTTCGTATTTGAAATATCGATCTTTGATTGGTTATCGCTCACTCGTCGATGGTGTTCGAAGCCTACAGGGTTGGTTTAGTCACTTTAAATTAAAGTCGCCCACTGCAAATCAGTTTAGTTACTGAGTGGGTAGACTCTAAATGTGAGTTTATTTATTTTATTTATTTATTCATCAATTGCTGTCGTTGTTGAGTTTCATGTGTAAAATAGAATTGATTTCTAATGGAGTGGGATCATCATTTGTCATCTACCTGAAATACTGTACACAACTTTGATTTATGTAAAATTTAGTAAATTATTTTCACATAAATTGTATTTTATTTTTATTTTATTTTATCGCATCCACAGGGACCTGAACCTGCGTGAACTCCAGGACACGGTCATTAATGCGCTCGTTCTTCATCCTGGAGGACAACGATTGCTCATCCACGCTCGAGACAATCTTCTCAGGATGGTCGATCTTGCGACTGCGAGTGTTATACAGTGGTTCCTTGGAGCTCTTAACTACAGGTAATAAATTGATGCATGTGCCTTATTATTATGAATCATTGTGGTCTTAAATGGTATCCCATCATTAGAAAAAATACTGTATTTGTATTTTTTGTATTGTGAAAAATGTATTTGTTTGGTGCATTTGCCAACTGAAACATATTCATGCTGTTAGATTTATTGGTAAGGTAACCATTCCCTTAAAAGTGTCTATCATACCTCGTTAATGTAAACAATTAATTAAAATTGCAGCAGCAATCTATGCTTAAGTCTAATAATGCCCTCAGATAGTATTGGATCCCAGCTTACGGTAAGGTGTTCAGAAGATAACACCATTCAGTTGAAACTTCCAAGCAAAAGAAGTTTGCGTTGTATTGTAAGAATGCCGATTATTTAAAAAAATACTTTAATCATTTCATTGTATGTGTAAACGCCAAGTTCTGTTTAAAAATGAGTATAGTATGATTTGGTATGGTTACACATATATTCATTGTTGGCATTTTGTTTCACAGGGTGCAAACGTTTGCGTGTATCACTCCTTGCGGCGGTCTGGTTCTGGCGGCGAGCGAGGACGGCACAATTCGGGTGTGGAACGCAGACACGGGGGATCAAGTCGCCGTCTATTCGGGACTACAGTTCTCCACGGGATCCAGCGGAGTCGACTACCACCCGTTCGAACACATGGTGGCGTTTTCCTCGACGGGGAGTCCCGTGGGTGTTGTCCTGTGTACTTACGACAAGTCGGCTGATGGCAGAAGCGTAGGTCTAGCGATGCTAGAAAACCAGTCGCTGGCATCCAAAACTGACCAGGATATTAGTAAAGAATACAAGCAGTCGGTAATTCGTTTGCCACCAATCCCAGGAGATGTTTTGAGGTCGTCTAGGAAGAACAAATATTACCACACAGGCAAGGATCGCTCGGTCAATCATATAGAAACCGCCGACGAATCCAGTGTATCGGGATTTTCACAGCGCAGTAATTCGTTTTTGTCGAGCACCGTCGACTCTGCTAGACAGCACAAAGGTGATCCACAATCAAGTCACAAGTTGTCGAATATTATCGACAAAATCGATCAAGTGTTGTCGTCGACGAGCCACTCGAAAACAAACTCCCATGTGTCGAATGCTTCGACCCCTAAAAAACAAGACACAGATGCGCTGGAAATGAAAAAGGAGACAGAAAAACGATCCTCTGCTAGAAGCCGAAGGCAAGCATTAGTAAAGTGAAGATCTACTCAGCGAAGTACTGTGTAATGGGAACTGTGCTTGTTTGTTAGGGGAAATGAAGAAAGGAACAAGAGCTTAACTTAAAAGTGAACATAGGTTGTCATGCGAGTAGAAATGTTATTTAATATTTTCGTAAATTTATTGTTCTCCATGCTGTTGCCAGCTATCGCTGTTAAGGTAAGCTGTACGTCTTCTTACGTTCCCCAAACAGTCAAGATCATTTTATCTAGTCCCGAGCATATAGGCCTAGTACTTGTTTAAGATTTTACTACTTCAAAGTGCCCAAATGTTTGCATCAGTATATACCTACCTACCTATGTCACTTGATCCCATTTTGGCAGTACAAAAGTATTTTTATGTTCATAAATGCACGTGGTTTGACAATACATAGATACTAAATAGCGATAAAAATACATGTACAGGTATGTTTCCTTTTGGAACTCAGCTTGAGCTTTTATGTTTTAGAACGTGTTTCCACTCCAGTATGTATGTAGTAGTAAGTAAGCTATTTTATTGATTGGAATGTCATAACACGTTGTTGTTGTCTGTGGCATTTGGTTTGGATTATTCCAAATTAATGTTTATAGTTGAGTAACAATTAGCCAATTATCTAGTCAATTATCGACCAACGGTGCATTATCAATGTACGTAATCCTGATACTAATATTGTTAAGTATATAACCTAAACACAAAAGTGTCTGTTTTTATTGATGTGTAGTCTACATGCTTATGTAGAAAGTTAATGCAATAATAATTTCCAGTTTGAGAGTGAAGTTTGTAAGCCCGACAAAAATTCTAGCCTAGTCCCATGATCTATTTTTCTGTGTATGGTACAGGTGGTCACCTCTTTGTGATAGTAAGAGTGCCTGCCTGCAGAGGTGATGACTTTCTGAAAGTCTGGATGTTTGTATTGTAAACTTTTTCCATGCCTCCGGCTCCCCCTCCAGGCTGTCTCAAATATCTTCTTATTCTCATCAGATTGAAACATGAAAAATAAAATGTGATTGCAACCCTCAAAAATGTTTCTTGATCAAAACACTGCCCTACATCCCGTGCTCTCTTTAGCTGTAATAACTGGCACAAAATGCAATGTGATGTTCATAAACAGTCGGTTGGTACTATCAAGTGAAAGAGATTAACATTATCAATTACTCTACACAGAAACAAACGTCATTAGAGTTACTTCACCGGGGAAACTAAAACCTGCTTTTTGGGCCAAACAAAGCTTCGTGGAATGGTGAGACTTTTTTGTTTGACGTACCGTATCCAAGAGTTTAATGCCTCGAATCACCCAACCCAACGTCATCAAATAACGTGTGCTATGATCCCACAGTTGAGGACGACAAATACCAAATAATCTGATCTGTTGGTAAAGTGTAATCTAGAGATTATTAAAACCGTGCAAAATTACTCTTATTTAGTAAGTGACGTGATGAATAAAACGATGTGTCTCGTAAGAATAAAAAATGTATTAAAAGAAGTATAAAAAATATTCAAATCTACGTTTCCAATCTATTCAATTTGTTCAGCCCCCAAGATTTACTGTAGGCCTAGTTATTTATTATTGTGTAATAATAATAATGATGATGCCTTTACGTAGTTGCAAACAGGATATCAAAAATCACTGAATTTTGAAATTCCCTCCTTGGCCACGAGGGTCGTTACCGATCGATAGGTCGAACTTTGTTGTTTCGATTCTCTCAAAATATCATTTGAAATGTCAATAGTGACAGCTGATTTTGTATATACAAGTTTTTCGTAGGGCTAGGGCTGGGTAATACAAAGCTTTTAGCCAATTAATATAAAATCCATAATTGTAACAAAGTGCTTTACGAACTCTGTGTTCTGCTGGCGAAATGCCAGCTACCGTGGTATCGAGTATTAATTTAATAATGTTTGTTAGGCTTCGTAGTCAAACTCCTTACTCTTAAATCTGACAACATAACCTGTCTAGGCGAGCCTAGGCTTAGCTTAAAGTTTGTGTAAATAAGTGGAATGTGAAGATAACAGTCCTACCGTTTTGAGTTTGAACTGCGACGTCTCAACATGTTATTAATATCCAAGGTTTTGGCGATATTCTTGGTTTTGTGTGGTAAGTAATTTGTTTCAAAAACTGGCCTCATTAATGAATTCTGGGCTGAACTCAGTCGCTAAGCATACGGGCTAAGTTTAGGCTAGGCCTAGGCCTACAACCTGATTCATGGCTTTATCAGATGATTTAATTCGATTTTGATTGTTGCTTTCTCTAAACACCCTGTGATGAAGTGGCGAAACGCCCTTTTCTAATCCCAGACATGGATATCTTCTTTGAAGTAAATGTGTTAGGCCTAGACCTATTCACTTTACAGCCCAGCTTGTAATTACCTTTACGTAGTACGAAGCACATAGTCGTTCTTCGTACGTACTATAATTTGATTTGCCTTAAATCTATGTCTTCTAGGTTTATTGATGACGACCGATGCATCTCGAGTACTGGAATTGAGTGACAGATTTCTTGAAATCGCTAAAGAAGGGCAGTGGCTTATTAAGGTACGCTTGTGATTAGACAAGTAGTCTCATGGAATGAATGCATGCATTCTCCACAGTTTTGCTGTTATTTGCACCCTAAATTCATAATCTAATCTGAACTAATCAATGTTGTATGATATGAAGTGATCTTAGCCTGTTTACGAATGTATGTACATACTTAACTGAGTGATATCCTTTCCTCAGTTTTATGCACCATGGTGTGGCCATTGCAAACGCCTTGAACCCATTTGGTCACATGTTGCACAAACCCTTCACAACACCAACATAAGGGTTGGTCGAGTTGATTGTACGAGATTTACCACAATGGCAACCGAATTTGGAGTTACCGGTTTTCCTACTATTATCTTGTAAGTTGTCTACTTTTACTTGCATTCAAACTAAGATGAAAAGTAGCCTTTTGCAATTATAATATATCCCTACTCTAGTCCTAGTGTCATACATTCTACTGTAGAGTCAAGGTTAGTGTAATAGCCTAGTAACAATATCTGCAACAGCAATTCAGTAATAATAATGGTAAAGGTTGTGGCACACATTTAATATAATCCCGATAACAGACGTTTGTCAAAGTATACAAAGCTAAGTTCTGATTGTTTTTGGTAATGTCCATCAATGCCAAGTTCAATCTTTGCAAACATTCCCGTGGCAGTGAGGACCTCTCTAGTGCTCAATGAAATTGGAATTGGTTGTGCATTTTGTAAATAGATAGATTTGCGATGCAGTTCTTCATAGGCATTACAATTGCCATTGGAGTTACTTCATTGTAGGCTGATCTCATCTCTCTCCTTAACATGCATGTTATTCCATAACTGTACAGCATCTGTAAATATAGCCTTTTGTTTTTTTCTACTTTTAATAGTAGAGCCACATTCGTATTTTAAACAACTTATTGTAAATCAAATTTGATCTAAAACATTACATCAGTTGGGGTGGTGTAGGGTTGGTTTTTGCATTCATGCCGCTGATTATTGCATAATTGCTCAAATTTCAGTTTGAAGGGCAGTGCCCGATACACGTTCAAAGGCGACCGCACGAAGGAAGACATCGTCAACTTTGCCGTTCGAGTCGCCGGACCTCCGGTACAGCAGATAACGAAAGAAGAAAGTCTGGACAATCTAAAAATTTCCAATTTGTTGTTCTTCGTTTACGTCGGACAACAAGAAGGCGCCTTGTGGAATACTTACGCCGAAATAGCCGAGATGTTTCAACCGCACGGCTTCTTTTATGCAGTTTCGAAAGAAATGGCTAAAAGCCACGTCGAGATTAATACCTTACCGGCGGTCTTTGTTTATAAAGAAGATTCGTATTATTTCTTTGAAGGTGAGTTGTAATCAATAAAATGGCGTAACTTAATTTAAAAGCAAACATGTGCTACAAAAGATTGATTATTTGTGCCCGGGATCCAAGTCTTCAAATAAAACTTCTAACGTTGTGGTGGCTGTGGTGTACACCACATTTAAAATGTCAAAATCCAAATCATGGCTAAATTTGCCCTCTTCTGATTAATCTATATTATTTGATTTTGTAAATATTCCTTGTAAACTGCCTATCACAATAGTTTGCTACAATAAATGTATTGTCAGTTATATCAATTTTCAGGTGGTACGGAAGATCCAGACGTGGAATTTGACCAATTAAACGCCACAATGTTTGACTGGATAAATGCGGAACGTTTTCCGACGTTTCCCAAGGTGACCCGTGGCAACATCCATCAAGTCCTCCAAACGAAGAAGAACTTGGTCTTGGCCGTCGTCGAAGAGAACAAGTTACAGGAGATACCGACGGAAATGGTCGAGTTTCGGGACATGGTCGAGTCTGTGATCAAGCGAAATCGTGACAAGTTCCACAAGTGGTTTCAGTTTGGCTGGGTGGGAACTCCCGAACTCGCCAACTCAATAGCGATGTCTGTCGTTCCTCTACCCTACCTACTGGTGGTCAACTCGACAACTAATCACCATCACATTCCGGAGGACGATCCCTCGCAGTTGACACCGGAAGCTGTAACCATGTTTCTAGAAACAATTCATAATGAATCTGCAACGGTAATTGTGCACTTCCTATTTAGTAATCTTGATAAATTCTCTATAAGTAGGAAAATAAAATTGCCAGTATTTCACCGCATATGATTCGGTCATGGCGCACAAGAATGGTGGCCACTCCCCCCATTTAGACAGTGCAATGTTTCGTTGAAGTTTCCGTGAATGCAAGGACAAATGAGAATAAAAATATCCTACATAAATAAATTTATTGGTTGTCTACCCACTCAGTTACAAGTTAAGAGATTTTCAGCTCAAGACAAATTATAGTTACTAAAGGTGATAACAAAATACAACAATATTCCATTTCATTGATTCTTTTCAGTACTGTAAAAAAACATTGAACAGTCTAAATGGGACATTAGACCCAATATTATTGTTTTGTTTCATCCACTTCGACCAACTTACTATTTAAACTGTCAAAGACTCGAAATCTTCTTCTAAGGTAATACTGGAATATGCATAAAATCAAGAGTGTTCCATCTGATTCAGGTGTACGGAGGAAACACGTGGCTAGTTCGAGTTTACCGTACCTACTTCGAGGCGCGAACTTCACTTGGCGACATGTGGCAGGGTAATCCCGTCCTCACTGCGGTCCTCTTTGGTCTTCCGTTGGGATTCCTCAGTCTCATCTGTTACTCTATTTGCTGTGCTGATATCATGGACGCTGATGAAGAAGAAGAAGGTAAATTCTATAATCAACTATCGTCATGACTAACCACTACATAACATTTATAGGGCTCGACAAATACCAGGTTCAAGGTTCACGGGGCGTATTTTTTTTTTAATGTCTGCTGGGCAAGTTAATTAGGTACTTATTAAGTTCCGCCTCATGTGGGCATCCAAGTAAATGTTGACAGAAAGGTACCAGTGGTCAAATTGCCATTCTTAAATTATTGCTTCCGAATACAACTTAAATAAACCTCTATACGCCTACTTAACCGCCTGTCACCCATTATTAACATATGGCTGCCGCTGCCAGCTTCCTATTTGAGAAGATCAAGATACTGTTTATTTATGAGTGACACATAAAGAAAAAAATTGAATAAAAACCCAAAGTTTCTATTTAACCCAGTAGGCAGGTGGTGCTTACCCAAACCATTAGCCTCTGATGTTGGGATAAGAGTGCCTAGAGGTGAAATGTTCAGACTGTGACCATTGGTCAAGTTATCTCCATTTTTAGTAATCCATTCGGATGAAGTTTGTGTAGTAACTAGTAATATATTTATAGATTTCCCCCCGAACCGATTTGCACGTGTCGCTTTATATTGATCTACCGGTACTGTAGTCTGTACTGATCTTTTACATTGGATTCCTTATGAATGTAAAATGAGTTATTTTGTTTAAATTTTGTTTTTTTAAATTATTTTCAGATATTAGCCACGAGAAAAAGGAATGAAGACGTCAGTGCCCACTACACTGCAAGACCTTATTTATGGCAAGGATTGTACATCACCAGGTACTGTACACTTACTGTAGCATACTCACTGTACATACAGCTGAACACAGGGTTGACTAAGGTAGAACCAACACTAATACTTGACATGGTTTGTTTCTACATACCATGCAAGGTATTAAGAATACAAAAATGCAGTAAACGTGTAAGTATCGATCGTCGAAAGTCGAAGTTCACACAACTATTTAAGGTTTAAGATTTATATTTAAGAGGATTAAATAAATAAATCGGTTCACACAGTTTTCTTAGATCAAATAACTTCACAAATATGATATGTTCACACAGAATGTAAATTTGCAATACTGTAGGTTAGGGGTCTGCGGGTACCTGAAATTTCGAGTAGTTTCAGGTATTTATACATACCCGAAATTCGAAGTTTTTAATTAGAAATATCGGGCTTTTTCGGGTACTTAAAAAAAATTCAGCTCCTAAGCATGCGGCTCTTAGGGATCTGGATTCGAATCTAAGGCATAGGTTTTTGTATCTTCATGTTCATCAGTCTCGGCCCTCATCATCTTGATTAGTATGATTACATTACATTACAATAAAAGAGAAGTAAAAGAACAGTAATGTACATTCATTTTTAGGTGTGTACTGTATATAAATTCACAGACAATGAATTTGTTAGATATTAAGTCTTGAACTATAAATACCTAGTTGTTTGGACCGACTGTTATTTATTACTACGACCAGCCTTCCAAAAAGATCGTTTGTATTTTGTCATAGTGGCGTGACACTATTGACATTCCGGTAAATTGAAAGTTTGAGTTCAGCATTAGAATGTAGCCTGTATTGCCTCATGGGAACAATTAATTGTTAAATGTTTTAACATTTTAAAATGAGTTACTTCATATAGTATATGTATGTATTGTATATACACTTTTATGTATCTCCCCCCTGTCAACTGTAATGTAACAAAATAGGGTATAATTTTAAAAAATCCAATGCTACAAGGATTGATTATAAATAAATCCATTATTTGATAAATTATTTCACTTTTATGAACTTTTTCAAATTAATTTGATTTGTAAAATCTGTAATGAACACTTTAAAGTGGATTTAGTTCACAAACTTTAAAATAAAAAATATAGTATTATAATAAATATCAATATATATTTGCAATACAACATAAATCGGTTCAGCGGGTGGCTAATGGTTAGCCACCAGTTTATTTTTGGCCATATGGAGTTTAGCAATAATAATTTACAAAATTGTATGGGTTTGAAATGTAACATCTCTGAGGATATAAATAATTAACCATTGTTCAGTGAAGAATTCAACAGCCCACTAATAACAAATCCATTCATAAAATGTGTTTACTGGCAAGTAACATACAGCTCGTTTTAGAGTAAAATGGCAGGAAAGGAAATTTTTTAAACTTATCGAAGAAACTTTATAGACAAAATCTATGGACTTTATGAATGTATGTGTTTCTGGTGATTTCTAGACAAAGACTAGACATGGTCTTCTTAAAGGTACTATTGTAAACCCAAAACTTCCCTATTTTACATGTATGCATATATCAAGGTTCTGGAAATCCCCTGATGTGATGTGTCAAGCCTCAAGTAAGGGTTTTACTATTCTCATTTGAAGCAGCAAACATTATCGAATGGAAGAACTATTGAGCAAAACAAAATGTGTTATGAACGAAAACAGATTGTGGTCCATAATGGCACTTCAGTACTCCTAGAATTGGAAGTCAGTATTTTAAATCTCAGAATACTTTAAATGTTTTTTTTTATCAATTAGTTTAAATAATAAATCAGTTTGTGTAGCGGGCTACAAAATGACAACGATATACTTCGAGACCTATACAACCTCTGCCAGGAGATTTCGACAACCTTGGTAGATTCTTGTAAGAATGTGTAGGCAGTGAAGAACAAACTATTTGTCACTAATTTACTTAACTGTGTAGATGTTCTTACTTTCAATAATTCATTATAGTAATGTTAACTATTCCAATAGTACTAATATTGTTTTAGACTAAGCTTTTATTCAATAAATATATAGGCCTATAGGCCTTTATGCATATGGTGTAAGAATGCAATCAGAACCTGAACTGGTAACTTGCATGTGTGTGGAATCGATATTTAAAATGTTTGTTGTGAATAACTTATATTGATCTCACAGTTGTCAATTTTGCCTACTGCCAAATTTCCACAACCAATATTTGAATTTTGCAATAAAATTCTGCTTAAAATTTAATAGTTTATTAAGTTATCCGAACTCTTCCTGGAAACTATATCAAGGCCTTGGCACTGTTCATCGGAGACAACCCTCGGCTGTCAGTCACAGGTGCTGAAGTTCACAACCACAACACAAGACCTGCGGACAAAATCTTCATCGGACGTCACAGGCTGAAGAAACTCGACAAGAATCAAGAACCCACTTCACCTAGGAATAAGGGTGACAAACAGTCTTCTGCACGTGATCTAGGCCTGCACGAATAGTACCTCTTTAGCAAAGCCTTTTACTGTTACAACACCAATGAACTCACCGAAGTAATGCAGAATCCAAGCCAATGTAAATATACACTAGATTTAATTACATGACAAATTTTTGATATTCGATAGCCTCTCGTCTGCTTTCACATGAATGTATATGAAATGCTAAATAATATAGTACAAAACTTACAATTCCCTCGATTTACGAACGAGTTGAATGCAAATCTACATTTATATAAGGTAGGTGGAAGCAATGGTCATCAATGGACAAGATCCAAGAGACAGCTGGTTGAGTGGCATGTTCAACCAAGGTATTACAGTATAACAATGAACAACAATAACAAGTTAAATAAGTTTATTGGTTAAACGCGGAAAACATCTGCTATTTAAGGGCACGTTATGAGCTACCATATGTATTGATTCCAGTATAAAAACATTGTAAGTCTAGACTACAAGTGTTTGTTATATAGGTCTAGTGAGAGTAGCAAAAAAAATATTATAATTTGATTCACTTGTCTTGATTAATGATTAAACATAAACATCTCAATGAGTAAATTATACTAAATTAATACAGTATGGGAAAAGTAAGTGTATGGCTTGAATAGTGTACAACAGCAGAGAAAAACAAAATAGGTTAGTACTTAGTACATATTATATTACATAACTGTATAAATGGAACAAAAAAATATCCTATTTCCGTTTTAATTGTCTATCACCATCGTCAACAAGCATACATTCTCAAAGTAGAAAGCATCATACACGAACGAGTAAATAACTCTGCATTTGCACCACTATGAATTATGATGTAGAATGCAAACCAAGTATAGTATCGCATAAATGTAAGTATATTGCAGTAAAGTATATAATATGAATAAGCATTTTCAAGGTGATAATGTTAAGATGTTCATTTAAATTATGATTTTCAATAATAAATATTTATAATTTAGTATGTAGGACTACTATGCATTAAAATTTCCAATTCTTTGCAATCTTTTGTGCATTTCATTTCCTTACTGATGATATAGAAGAAATGCCGAAGTTGTACATTATGCGAGTAAATGCGGCCGTGTTACAAAAGAGTTAGCGCATGAATTACGATGTTTATTTTTCTTGGTGTCTTTTAAATTAAATAATGAAAAGTTGTTTCTCAGCAGATGCACTTTATAGCTCATCGTCGGAGCTATCCATTGCAGCCCTTCGTCGGTCAAACTGAAAACAATAAGATTTATGAGTAAAATTGGGAAATGTAAATTTTGTTTCTATGTACTACCCATTGATTTTACTTGTATAATATATCTCAATGACACAAGTGATGACAGTCTTTTATTAAATGTTGTGTCTTCTGTATGGGTACGCACCTTAACAGTAGTTGTTTTTTGCATTTGTTCATTGACTTTCTCGAGAATGCCAATTAGATCTCGTTCTTCTAGTTTGCCACCAAGTTGACCTGATCTTGCCATTTGTATCAACATGTTTTCTACTGCCCGTCCTTTTTCGGGTTTACCAACCATCAAGGTGTTCACTGAAAATAAAAATTATGACACTTTCTCAGAATCTTGTGCCTTAACCCTTTCGCTGCCGCATCGAAAACTCCTGTTTGGAAAATTACTCAAAAACACCCCAAAACTGAAATTTTTTTGTTTAACCTAAAATATTTTTTGTTATGTACTGTTATTTGAAGACTTCCCCATAACCCAGAATTTAATTTTTCACACATTATTTTTGTGATTATCTTGATTTAGAAAGCATCTCTTTGAGTGCATGTTACAACACACATTTCCAAAATACAATTAGGCGTACCAATACTATGTGTACACAAGCTGGTACTTACACCGAGCTCTGGCACCTTGGCTGAGAATTTGAGTCAAAATTGTGTTTTTCATATCATCTTGTTCTCGTTGTCTGTCTTCCGCTGCTTTAGCTTGCTCAGGATTTGCTCCACCACCACCCTATTATTGGAAATAAAAATAAATTATTAATCGGGACCTGTATCGCATCGTCTCTTTTAGTCCTGCAGCAGCTGTAGGCCTACGTTTATTTGGCACCATTCTGTTCTCCTCAACCCATAGCTCTAGTACTTCCAAATAGGCCTACTAAACTACCAGTGAGTCCAATGTCGTTTACAAGTTAGTAAACATAGGCCTAGTCGTTCCAACACAGATGGTAGTTGAGTATAGGCTAGTATAAGGAACAATAACTTTGCCATGCAGATATTGAAGGAAGCAGGGAGAAGTCTGAGAAGTCACGCATATAGGCCTAGATCTAAGCCTACTGTGCATACTCCACTGCCCGCAAGGGCGTCTGCGAGAAAATAAATAAACAACGACACTCGGAGCTGGTATGGGATGGTGTATAGGTAGGCCTATACAGAATAGGCCTAGGCCCTAGCCCTTGGCATTAGCCTCCAAGTTGGAAATGGTAGGTATAGGGCCTAGGCCTAGGCCTAGGGCCTTGCCCCAGTGTGACGCATTATCAGTGAAGAAACTTATATTGGTATATGTAGGTTCATTGTCGTTACTGCTGGTTTACAGATATTACACTTTTTTGTCTTGATTTTAGTTTTCAGAAATAAAAATAAGATACAGGTGGTCAAAGTAAGGTTATGTCTCCGTACTAAGCCTAGGCCTACGATAATGTAAACAATTCGTAAACCTGCGCGCAACTATATAGGCTACATACTGAACTAGGCCTACAATGTGCTTACGCCATACCTGGCCATACTGTGACTGAAGTTGAGCTAATCTTTTAGCACGAATTTCTTGCAGATCCGAATCACCCATTCTACTTCTTCTATTTCCGAAAATAGCCTCTTCTACACAAGAACCAGCAGCGATCCCAAGGTTTTGACAGCATAGCCTTCTGAATTCGATGTGAGTCAGTGAGTGACAATCGAGCGTGCGGTGAGCCGGTGACAACAGAAACAGCTGGCAAGTTACAAATGGAGGCAAATATGGAGGTGTTTAGCTCCGATCACTTGGTTTTTCGAAATAATCCATTACAATTGAAAAGTTTTATTGATAAATACACAGAAATAACTACTACTGATGGAAACAGACTTCAAGGTAAAATATACACGATTGATCCCGTATCTGAGAGTGTAGTCCTGTTAAGTCGCACTGATGAAGAATCTTCTGAAGGTTCTTTGTCAATAGACATCATAATGGGACATGCACTGAAATCAATTGACATTATTCAGCCACCGAACAATTCAATTGATATTCCTGATGGCCTGTTTGATTCCAATTGGAGAGAACAGCTCAGCCAAGAAGATGTCATAAGCCGAAAACAGACTGTTAAAGATTTATTGTCTAAAAACAGAATTCCTGTTGAAGAAGATGGAGATGTACTGAGACTAGCAAACTCACTCGAAATTTTACCACCATATGACGCGAAAAGTTGCTCAAGTTTGGACAGTAATGAAATAATATTGGGTCGTGTCCAAGATCTTCTTTCTTCCATAGGCTCACCAACTCTTCGATTGGATTCAGAAAGTGTCGAGTGTGAAGTGTGAATCGTGCTGAATGCGTTACTCATGTTCGGTTCTTGAATTAATATTCTGACATGCTGAGCAATAATTTACCCCTTGTGAATTTGTGTACCAAGTTTGAACATTCATTCATTCATTCAAATATTTATTTAGTCTAGTTTTATGGTGTGTAAAGCTATATTGTTTTCGAACAGTTCTCGATCTGTACCTAAGTAAAACCTTTCTTTACCTATGAGGGAATAAAAGAGGCATCCATCGTTCTGATTGTCCCAAAGAGAATAGAGGATTTTATTGTATTATTTGGTGTTTAACGATGTACTCCCTGTCCAGGGGCTGCTACCTTATCGTGCTGGGCAGGTTTGCATGTTTTGTTGACCCCGAAAACTATGCCGGCAGAAGCGTATTCTCTGATAGGGCCACCCTAGTCGGACAGGTTGAGGTAGTGTAGCCATACAAAACAGCAGTCCACATCCTCCCCTTTCCTTTTCCTCCCCGTAACATTCTAATTGTTCCTTTCCTCCTTCCTCCCACCACAATAATGTAGGTAACAAACTACTTTTAAGATAACAGTCCCTGGACAGGAGTAGAGGATAGGATGAGAAAAGAAACTTGGTAATATTTGTAGACATGGCTCATAGCAGCTTAAGTTAAATACAATTATTCTTCATTCTTGTTCCTCTTTTATTTCCTTGGGCCATAAGGTTATCATTAAAATAATTAACATTTTATTTGAGAACTACTTAAGTATAATTTCATATGATGAAATAAAATAAAATAGTCTATAAATTAATGTTAAATAAACAATTGATGATATGTTTACGTATTACATTTTATTTTATTCCCAAACATCATTTGGTTTTAGTATACACAAACAAAGTTAAATTAAGTAACAAATTGTTTCCAAATTATTAATTATACAAAAACTATGTTAATAAATTGTTCACAATTCTTCCTTTGGTTAGTATCTTCAACTGCAAGAATGTTATTCCAAATTCTGTTTGAATCTCTTGGTCCATGCAGGGTGGGGGGCAAACACTCTGTCTACTTTCTGCAAACCAAGATTTTGATATTTAAATGCATTTAAACAAAACTTGAAATAACAAATATGATGTCCATACAATTATTTCTCATTCCACTACTTAGTAAAACTAGAGTACTGTAGGTATGCTCTACTATCCTATCGTTGTATTATGTAAGTTTTCATTGTGTCAATTATGCTCGCTATTATGAACAGCTAATAATAAAGTTAGTAGGTAGTACCGGTAACTTGTTTTCACTATGGCATCCACCAATCAGAAGCCTTTAAATCCACCTTTGGTTTATATTAACTCATATTAAATTCCTTATTGGCTGTTCATAATACCGGGAATGTGTCCTACGAATACCACTATAAACTTGGCTTTATTATATCTGTGTATATCTGTATATCTGTAGGCCTAAATCTGGTTTATGATAATGTTCACTAAACTTTACTTTGTGTTTTCCTGTGACCACTTACCTCTTCTTTGTGGCAATGATAAACCCACCATATTGCATAGCATGGTATTGGTAACAAGGCAATTACAATTAGGATCCAAGCTACAGCGTACGTATCATCGGGGCACGTCCATCCCATTAGCTCAGGTTTTCTGTGAAATGGCCACGTTCCAATTACAAGGATCTGAAATTCAAATATAATTAGTATCTTATAGTATAAGATGTAATAAATTGACAAATAACATTCGTGAATAGCATCTACATGTTGGGCTATTTACTATTTAATGCTAATGTAATACTAATATAATATGTATGTATGTTTGTATTACATTAGCTTTAGGGTGATTACATCTTTGAGAAAATAGCATGCATGCGTAAGAAACGCTACGAATGCAAAGACTGCCAAACTAGTTTACTTTGCTCTATTTGAAAGTATTTAAAGTTATGAGGTTGAATTCGGGGGACATTTCTCAAATCACGATAAAATATTTAAAACAAAAAAGTGTGTCGTTAGAACAATCATGAGGGAGCATCCAAGAAATCATTCCCGATGTTGAGTTGGGCCTCTTCTACTCCAGATCCATCTTAGATGATAAGAATCAAATCATTACTTACTATAAGAATGAACGGTAGCGCTCTCCACATTATTAAGTGGAAAAAATTAGTGGAGACCTTCATCATGTAGTAGATATCTTCACTGAATTTACCAATGTCGTAAATGTAGACAACGACAAAGATCTCGAATGCCACTATCGGCAACAAGGGCATACTTGCCGGCATGACGTCTACCACGTGGAGAATATACAGTCCTCCCTAAAGTACAAACACAAGATGATGATTTCAGTGACACGTATATATATTATACTTCATCTTTTAATATATCCACATACGTTGTACGTTACGTCTACACCATATTTTGCAACGACTAACTTTCTATCTGTCCGCCTTTTTTAGTAAATAGTTTTGTCTTCATTCAAATGGGCCTCTGTAGCTGTATGTATCATGCCACAAGCACTGACCTTGTAACTGTTTTTATGGGATTCACAAACTTACCCGGGTGCAAAACGCCAAACAGAGCAGCAGGCCCGCGAAGCATACCACTCCGTTTATGACTAATCTGTAACTGCGCAAGCGTGGCGACTGATCGTACAAGACGGTGACGATGGTTTCCACAAGAAGTATCTGGAAACAAGTGGCCGGTAATTGACATGCAGCGCAAGCCACTTTCGGTACACGTTGTAGAAATAGTGAAACGCAATGCATCGAACTGCGTTACAGCTTTTCAGGACGCCTTTGTCTTCACATTGTCGATGTGTACATTTTGATTAAATACCTAGTCGAAGAATTTTATTTTTTTTGTATCGTGAAACGCAACTTTTTGTCATTTTAAAAATTCATAAGACTTGATATTCTATATCATTTTTTCTATTTGGTGTGGGCTAATTTTTTAAATGTACTTGCATCAGTGTAGGCCTAATTTATTTTCACAACCTTAGACATCTATGCAATATCTTAGGTACGTATGGATACAAACGACGATGCGAAACACCAAACGCTAAAAACATGGCTCCTCTGCAGCCATAAGATAGATATAAATATAAGAAAATATTAAAATATAAAAATAAGCATTAACAGTGGTTAATAGTTATCTAGATACAACTTGTTGTGTGTTATCACTGCTTACTTCGATTGCCAATGTGATAATGAAGATCCCGGTAAAGAGAAGGATTGCCCAGAGATGGTTTACACTGAGCCGCTCCACTATTTCAGGATATATCGCCCATGGGGCGCCGGGACCTGAAATGTCACTGCGTGATTAGAACTTGAAACTCTGTGCAAATATTTTATTTGATCAACAGTTTTAGACCTACACATGGCATGCCTTTGTAAAAAAAAACAAAAAAAAATGATAAACAATAAGTCAATAATTAAACGTTTCAACCCTGTCATTAACCGATCCATCATCCTATGCCAAAAAACAAATGAATTATTACTGTATTAAAAAAAAACAGTGTTTGAGCATATTGAATGTAGGTTCACCGCCAGTGGCGATAATTGTAATGTGATGATCATTTGAAGATACGGACAAACTTTAATTAATATATTTTCATTGTTGTTTTATTTAATGGATTCTATTCAGTTATAGGCCTAAAACTAATTTACAAACGAGAACAATAACTAGCCTATAGAACTGTGTGCGCGTATGAACAATGTAATAATGAACAAATCATAAGTTAGCAAGAATAACAAAACGACAACCAAAAATGTACTGTACGGTACTATTTGTTAAGGAACAAGAACAATAAAAATTAACCTACTTCATTGAGAAAATAATTGCTTTATAAATTTAAATGTAATTGAAAATCAAAACTAATATATATACTATATAAAACAGAAGTGTGAACAGAAAGGAAGATTCTCAAATCGATAAAATGACACTAATGATAAACCGACCACTTATTATTGGGATATTAATATGGATGGTTCGAAGTGTATACATGACATATATCCAGCATTAGAACCTACTATAATTATTTAAATAATGTTGGTATATTTCACAATGATGATGCATTGATATAGTATTGATATTATGTTACCACTAAACTTATAACTAACAGTGATAGTACTGTCTAAACACAGTGCATACAAATAGTAATACATAGTAGGTTAAGAATAATATTATGTCACCATTATTCTTAGAACTGATGTTTTTAAACATAGGCTATAGCCTTTACTTAAAAAAAACACATACTTTCCATATAGGTACCCTTCTAGGGTCAAGACTGAAATTTATTACTTGTATGTAAAAAAAGACAGCCTGTAACAAAATGTAATAGTCATGAGGAAATAAAACGATCTATCTATCTATCTATCAACTTACCGGGATAAACAATGATGCTGAAAGGTGCTTCGAGTTCCCAGCTTAAAACTCCCACAAAGGCAAAAAACATGATGCCTGCGACCAAGGATATGATCAGCGCCGTTCGCCAAAACTCAAACGAGTCCTTTTGCAACGGGTTACGGAAATTTATGTAGGAACCCATCGCGATTACAAGGCCGTAGCCCAACCCCAGGGCGAATAGGGTCTGTTCGGCTGCCTGTCGCCATAGCTGAAATGATACGTCGACTAGACGGTATGCATGCGACATAAGTAGATCCAGGGTCTAGGTGAGAACACCGTATCCCACTTACCACGTGAAACCCTCGTTTTCTTTTTGTAAACTGTCACCAAATAAAACGAAATAAATTCTCCAAGCTTTACGTCCACCACTGAGCTCGTCATGTGTGTGTATTATGTATTAGTATTCTAAGGGCGGGCCGGTCTTCAATCTCCTAATAAGAATCGCTATTTGCCACAAATAGTGATTCTTATTAGAAGATTGTAAGACTGGCCCTTATTATGTTTAGGTGTATTTTTTATTTATTACTATTAGCCTAGGTTTATTATTATTATGTATATGTAATTTAAATATTATTAATAATAGGACTGTATGTTATTATGATTGATAACTTAATGTATTACTATGTTGTTTTGTATTGTATTTGTGTTACCATACTGATTGTTCAAAGCCACTGTAAAGAGCGTTTAAGCTCACTTTGGTTAATAAAGAAGAATTGCACAAAATGACATGCAAACGTGGATGGTTATGATCTTACTTGGGCGTCCAGAAAGTCGTTACCGTGTGGCATGAAGAATGCCTCTACGCCTTTATTCACGCCCGGCAGTAAAAGCGTGGTTGTCAACAGGAGCAAAACGAGAAGTATTGGGAAAATGGCACCAATGAGAATCACCTGTGACAAACGATTATGCAACATCATTTTATTTAGAAAGAATAAACGATTTTTGCAGTTAGCACGTATTAAAATGAATCCTGTGTTTAAAGACACTGTTGTTGTTGCATGGGTAGCTTTAATGCTTTTACATATTTTCAACCAAGTTAATGTTTGTTATTCTTGAATATTTAGAGGACCATGATGAGAAGAAATAACGGGAACCCTTCATGTAGGCCTCTAATCTTCAGAAAAAGTTATTTTTCCAAAAAAATTAATAATAATCCTTAGATTCTCCCCCCCCCCCTGCTGCCTCAGCATGTTTCATACTTCACTGATAGCTGGTTATACTTACTTTTCCAATACTTCGAACGCTTCTGATGATCGCCAAGTACACTAGTATCCAGACTACCGTTAGAATTCCAAACGCAATCCAATGCATTGAGCCGAGGCCTTCCCCCATTCCGTTGAATTTAAAACGGATAACTTGTTCGCTAAAAGAAAAAGTCATAACAATATTGTATAACTCAAACCGTCAGTCTAGGTCAGTCAGTGGTCTAGGTCTGGGACAAAAAAGCATCAATGGTGCATAAGTGCGGTAGTGCCTCGAGCTTTGCGTGTAGTGATGTTCGGGTTTTCCATCCCTCGAGTTTTGCGTGTAGTGATATTTGGGTTTTCCGTCCCTTATTTTTGCTACTTGGCTAATCGAGACGATGAGTGGGTGGAAGATGAAGATGTTTGGTGGGAATGGGCAAGTAGGAGGGCGAGGAGGAAACGTGAAAGGGGTGGGAAATGGTTCCAATTGTTCCCCAAGTCGAACTATAACTCAAAAAAAAAAAAAAAATGGAAACTTACTAAAACAGCGACTCCGACGGAATGAGTTCTGGCTGGTAATCCTTGTTCCAGCATAGTCGCGGTATACATGTGTGATTCTCGGACGGGTAGAGCTCGATGCAGTCAGCCCAGTTTATCTCCTTATGGAACACGTGGTACATGAAGATAATCGCCCACGGGGCCAGCATGACGATGTAGATAGCGATGTAGATACACACGATGAACATCGACCAACCGATACCTGTGCACATGCAAACAAGTAAGCGTGGGAAATTCAAACTACGGTCTCACACGTTCAATGATTTATCCTTGGTGGAGGTGCCGGGTAGATGTTAATTATATTTTTATTGTTTAGTGTACTCGACCGCTAGGTCGTATGTGCCATCAGGAATGGAAGAACTCTATTTAATTTAATATTACTCTTAAAAATAGAATAAAACTAAAACTCGCACAAAAATATACTTACGAACATAGCAAAACATAATATCAGAGTCGATCGATATAGAAGTTCTCAAAGGGTAAACTTCTCTATCGACTCTGATAATATTCGTAACAAGCATTTGTTAAATAACATACATACATATACATACATATACATACATACATACATACATACATAGGCTACATACATAAATACATAGGCCTACATAGCAAACACAATTGCCACTAATTATAGGCTATCAATTATACGATTAGTGCTCAATGTGAGAAATTTGTATAATGTGGCAGAAACTGGCGTACCATTTTCTTAAAAATTGTTTTGAACGTATATTTTCTATCTGTAAAAAAAGGCACTTCCACAAGTTTGCTTTAGCCGCCCCCATTATTTTCAGTTTACCTCTTCCGATTGGCGCCAAATCCCACATCTTCACGGGTCCTGCCAGAGCTATCTGACCCAGTGCGGTCTCCAAGTACAACACTGGAATTCCGATTATGATCATAAAAAACAGGTACAAAATGAAGAAAGCGCCTGAAACATAATTAGAGTACGTTGGACATAAGGTTTGTTTGTCTTTTAACAGCCGGTGCGAATGTCATCACCAAAATATAGGCCTAGACATAGATATTTGGGTTTTATACATCCCATATTTTTGGAACTAGCTAATCGAGACGATGAGTGGGTGAAATGTGAAGGTGATGGGGAGCGTTTGGAGGAAAATAGATTAATTATCTAGCTAAGGGCGGGGGGGGGGGGGGGGGGGGGGTGATGATGTGTCACCCAGTAACTCGAGTTGTCGGGTTTGCCATGGTCTTGTGGGTTTACAGTCCAGTTTCCATTGCAGAATATCCATGGAATTCATTCTCGATTCGAGCTGCAGGAGTTTTGCTTGAAAATAGTTTTTTTTTTTTTTAATCATGGGTTTCATGGAGAGATGATAACAATTATTTTATTAATTAATTTGTTTGTTTTTGAGAGCCTGGTACAAGCTGCAGACATGAAGTTTTTGAGAAGTATTGTGGAGAAGACTAGATGTGACAGGATAAGGAATTACGACATAAGAAACCAACTAGGCGTAAGGAATTTATTGGAGCGTATTGGAGAGAGAAGACTGAAATGGTTCGGACATGTCAAGAGGATGGAAAGAGAAAGATGGCCGAGGAGAATGCTAGAACTGGAGATTCCAGGTAGAAGAACGAGAGGAAGACCACGACAAAGTGTGGAAGGATGTGGAAATGCGAGGAGGGGACTGGAATGTAGTTGAGGGGGAAGAGTGGTGGCAGGATAGAAGAAGATGGAGAGGCTTATCTTCAATGCCGACCCAACGCAGAGTTGGACTTGGCAACAGATGACGATGATGACATGCTAGTAGGTCTGATATTGATATTGAAGATGAGAGATTGTTGAGTGTGGTTGTGTACTTACCGGCCCCCGCACCCCCGCTGTACTGGTGCATGAGCCACGGCAGCCGCCATATATTCATGATCCCCACGCTGAACGTCGTCATGGCCTGCATATAAGCGCCGCGATTCCTCCAATTGCCGCGCGGTTCTATGGGCTTCAACAAGGCCGGGTCCTGCAGACAAAACAAGTCAGTCGTTCCACTCCACGACCCGCTTGGTCAAGTCATAGAGACATAGTTCTCTTACAACAACTTCGGTAATGCTTTCGTCATCAATCAATGACGTGTTTACGGTCTCAGCCAACCCGAGGAGGTATTTGAATTAGCCACGGTCGCTGGTAGGCTGCCGCTCACCCACCCGTGACGGAAGCATTACCGTAGATGTTGTACGACGAGTATATATATATATATATATATATATCTCTCTGGTCAAGTGAAATATAATTCCACGTCACAAACTACCAGTACTGGTACCCCCCCCCCCCCCCCCCCCCCCTCACACACACAAATGAAAGAAGTGAGCAGGCGCGTTGGAAGTATATTTTGCAGTGGGGGGGGAGGGGGGGGGGGAAGGAATGGTATCTAGTAGGCTATCTACTTATTAAATCATGATTGAAATTTGTTTTTATTGTCGGAAGTTCTCATAAAATCACTTTAGTCTTAAGATAACGGTCTTCTATTTTAGGAACATTGTCCTGTTCCTCGGGGGGGGGGGGGGGGGGGGGGGGAGAGGAGGAGCTTCAAGGTACCTTTATGCCACTATGGAAGGTCAATTTTATGCATCAATGTGGTCATTATATGACCTATCACACTTTGCAACTTGTTATATTGCAAGCACTTGTCGCAGGCTATAATCTATAATCTAAAATACGTTCCTTGAATCAACTGTTGACGAGGGAACGACATCGAAGTCAACATGGCGGCGCTGACAGGGCTGCCTTCTTCAATTCCCACGTGTCCAAATAGACCTAAATGCAGCATTCGGTGTTGCCATTCTAACTTAGTTTATAGTTTTTCTCGATGGACTTAAATGTCTTGAGAGCTTTGCGAATGGCGACCATGCACCTCGCTCTACGGTGTCTGATAGACTATACACGCCTGCTAGAATGGCGGTTTTCATTTAGGCTACTTACATATTGACGGTGCTTTCCGCCTTTTTTCTTTATACCCTCTGGATCTTGAGGGAAAATACTGAAAAGAACACAAACTTTATAGTGTTAGCTCTTTATATAGCCAGTTAGAGCCCTATAGTTCAAGATTGGCCCTAGCCCTAGCCCTACTTACCACGCTGGGTCGGTTGGCTTCATCGTTCAAAACACACGTACAACTTTATAGAGGTTTAAACAAACACAAAGAAACGATCTTTAAAATACGCGTAGCTAAACATTTTTACTATAAATTAATTAATTGTAATCATAACATTTTGGCAATCATGAAACTGGTCACCTCAAATGAATTGATTTGTTTGTGTTTTATTTGCATAGATACTAACCAAAGACCTCACATATCGTTTAGGTTATTGCTAAGGTCTTTGGTATCAGTAAAGAACATCTTCTGATGCAATCGAAATGCGTTTTGTATAGGCACCGTGTTTGGCCACTGAGCGCGCTAGTGAGATTGATTGAAGCGCTCATGTGTCAGACTGGCGCACCTAGGTTATGAAAACATTGCACCGTAGCAATGGAAAACCACGCGGGAGGTACGAAGTGTATCGTCATTAAATACAGATTTAATCAAATAAATCCAGGCTACGAGGCAAAGCAATCTTTTATTGAAGGGCAAGGATTCTTTAAATTTGACAATGGTTTTTGATTTAACGGAAACTCGAGATGGTGTGGTTAATTTTATAACGTCGAAAGTGGTCATGAAGACGTCAGTGAGTTTGACGCCCTATGATGTTAAAATTGAAGTAAGTAGGCCTACTGTATATTTTATTTTATGTGTTGTGGTTTATACCTAGAAGGACTCTTTTAAGTACGCAATTGAAAGTTAGGTATACTGAAAGAAAAATCATTGTTGCATCCTGTGGACAGAACGGGCCCAGCAAAGGCCTAGCATTGCTAGCATATAAGTAGGCCTAGGCTAGGCTCGTAAACTTGTAAAAGTGAACGCTTATCGATGTATTTTGGTACCGATTTGTGCAGCCAACAATACAACAACCCTTGTTGCCACTTCTTGCTGTCTCTTCAGCCATAACTAATAATGTATTATACAATTACGCAACAATTATTGGAAGAAACAATCTCAATTACATGTAAACGCCATTTAATGACAGCTGGTAGGCCGAGGCGTGATCTTGTTTTGTTTCTTTCCTTCGTGAACTGCAAAGTTTTGCCACTGCACGCGCTGTATGTACTAACGCACGGTGCCTATACAATTCTGATGGACAACAATTCTTTACTGAAGCATAGCATTTACCAAAAATCTTATGTTGCCTTTCACCTATCTTTGTCGTCATAATTAATACGCGGGTACAAAGGTGCGCCTAAACATTGCCCATTTACTTTACACAACTTCATTTAACTTGTTTATTACTTCTTCTTCTTCTTCTTTCCAACACCCAGAGCTGGAACTTATGCCATTCTCTGCCTAGTTACCCAATAAAGGTTTGCCACAAATATTTCCTTCTTGCTATATTTTGCCCCTCAATTAGATCCCTTTCTGCTGTCAGGGAGACTACTGTTTAGTTATTACTTATTTATTAGTAAAGCTAAAATATGCAGAAAGTCCTTCCCTCTCATTACCAGTAGCAGTGGTGAGATGAGATAATCAAGCTAGTTACCTTAATCGATTGATATGGTATCAATTTGAATTATCGGCACAACAAAATTGGTTCCCTAATCTACATTATTTAACTCTATCCACGATTAATTTTATTTTTAACAACATTACGGCATAATACGTGTAATAAATAACAACATGATGCAATTAATAATTACATTTTATTTCATTACGAAACTACAATACATTAATACTAAACTTAAAATACACTGTAATAAAAAATATTTTCATTTTATTAACATTATCATCTGGTGTTGCACATACAAAGCTAAATTATGAATTGTTTACAATTCTTCTATGGTGTCTTCAGTGCTTTACATGTTGGCAATTGCTATTCCAAACTCTGCTTGAATCTCTTGGTCCATGCTGGGTGAGGAGCAAACACTCGGTCTCCAGTCTGCAACAAAGATTTTCGATGTAAATGCAATATTTTTTTGTAAGACATATCCCACCAATATAATGATCTACAGTACCGAATGGGATGTGGTGTCACAACCATGTCCGTGAAAAATTTCTAATTTCACCATCTAGAGACATATAGCTCCTAACTACTTATTTTCTGAGGTCCCTGCTTGTATATTTGGGACACTACGGTTGTATAAGCTACAATTCTTTGAATCGAATAATAACCGATAGAGGTGGCTCAGCGGTAAAACGCGAGACTCTAATTCGGGAGGTCGCCGGTTCGATTCCGGCCACCGGCAGTCCTGACTGAAGGTTTTTCCGAGGTTTTCCTCAGTCGTAAAGGCGAATGCTGGGATTGAGTCCTACTAACAGCCCTCGGACATTCCTCCCCAGCTATCCAAACACCCTAATAACTTAGTTAGTCACCTGAAGAGGGGCACATCCGGTAAAACTGGTGTGCACCCTATAACTGGTATTTCTACGGAAAATTAACTATCATCGAATAATAATTAATAAATCTAGCTTATCGAAATTAACTTTTCTATTGCTCTCACCTGTTCTTTGTTGCAATGATAAACCCACCATAATGCATAGCATGGTATTGGCAACAATGCGACTATAATTAAGATCCAAGCCACAGCGTAAGTATCATCGGGACACGTCCATCCCATTAGCTCAGGTCTCTTGTGGAACGGCCACGTAAGTAATACAATCAGCTGAAATCAAAGTGTATACAACTATTAATTAATTAACACCACGGCGGTCAATTAAAAAAGTACTCAACCGTTAGGTCATATGGCGTCGGGGGGGGGGGGGGGGGGGGGCAAAGGGACAGGTATAGGGAAACCATAGAGATATATAGTGTACTTGGACGAAGTACACTATATATCTCTATGGAGAAACAATCATATTTTAAATAATTATACTTTATATTGGATAGCGAGGAAGAGGAATGGCTGAGGAAGCCATCTCTGCACAGGAAAAAAAAACATGTCAAGGGTTGTCCTTTAGGAGGAAATGTGAAAACGAAGGGTCGCCGATAACCATTGACAGAGTCACTCGGGGTGAAATTGAAATTACCCCGAGACCAGAAGGGGATGTTGTAGATTTGTCAATGCAGCGCAGTGCTTTTCGAAAATATTAAAAATTGTATACCTGCAGCTTTGAGCTTGAGATATATTCTATAGGCCTACTATAGACAGGAGCAGGTCTATATTATAGCTTTAGGTTTGTTGAAATCATTACTTACTAGAAGAATGAACGGTAACGCTCTCAACATCACCAAGTGGAATATTTTAGTGGAGACCTTCATCATGAAGTAGACATCTTCACTGAATTTACCAATGTCGTAAATGTAGACAACGACGAAGACCTCGAATGCCACTATCGGCAACAAGGGCATACTTGCCGGCATGACGTCTACCACGTGGAGAATATACAGCCCTCCCTGAAATACAAACACATTTCATTAGTTAAAGTTGAGAAACTGTAAGAATGACGGCCCCCTCCATATCCCCTCTACAGCTACCCGATCCCCCTCAACTCCGTGACAACCTAACAAAATGAAATGCGTTACTGAAAAGCAGTTTGTTTCAGTTGTTCAGTTTGTTGTTTCATGGCGTTGAGGGGGGTCGGGTAGCAGTGGTGGGGATAAGGAGGGGGCCGTCATTCTTACAGTTTCTCAACTATACACGTGGCTATACAAAACCATCACCCACCGGCTGCCGTCTAGGTATATAGGCCTACTCTAGTATCATGTAATTGGAACTCAGAACAAGATAAAACATGTTCTAGTGATGGGAAAGGTACAGAAGGACGACAGCTTACCTGAGAAAAAGTTGATAGGTCGCTTTCTACTTTCTCATGTAAGCTGTCGTCCTTCTGTACCTTTCCCCTCACTAGAACATGTTTTATCTTGTTTTGAGTTCCAATTAACTCAGCCATTTGACCTCTCCAAGTATACACTATTACTAGTATCATATAGATAGATTTATGTCCAAAATAAAAAAATAAAAAACTCCAAATCGAATTGGGAATCGAACCCTGGTCCTTCTGCACTGGAAACGGGAATAAACCAACGAGCCTCACAACAATAATAATTAACAATTGAATTTTTTTTGCCACAAACGGTAATCTTAGGCCATGTCAGAGAGAATAGAAAGCGATAGCGTGACACAGTCATCAGCTGACATCATAACCAAGGTCTACTAAATCTCCGTTAGGAGCGCGCGAAGGTCGTTGTTCCAGTTGTTCCCGATCGTTAAATGAGGTACAAATCGTCGTTATGTAGCTCACTATACAAAAAGCGGATTATTATTTAAATGTAGGCGTGCCCTATACAGAACATAAAATTACACTTGAAATATTTCCTTTGAAAATGTAGCAAAAAAAAACTTTTTGTTACTTTGTCTTTTTGGGTAGACAATTTATTTTGTCAAATCAATTAATGTAAATAACACTTGATTTTTAGCTGTTTTTTTTTTTTTTTAGACGAGGTTGGACCAAACTTACCCGCGTACAAAACACCAAACAGATGAGCAGACCAGCGACGCATATTATTCCGTTTATTACCAGTCTGTAACTGCGCATGCGCGGAGAATGGTCGTACAAGACTGTCACAATGGTTTCAACAATGAGCATCTGTGGAAACAAGTAAATAAAAGAAAAATAAATAAATTCACATTTAGAGTCTACCCACTCAGTAACTAAACTGATTTGCAGTGGGGGACTTTAATTTAAAGTGACTAAACCAACCCTGTAGGCTTCGAACACCATCGACGAGTGAGCGATAACCAATCAAAGGTCGATATTTCAAATACGAAACATATGAGTCAGTGATTGGACAGTGCGAACACCTGCGGACAAATGCCAGAATCAACAAGGCCGATTCAGAACAACTTTGAATTTATTGAGTGCTTCGTTGTCACCGGTTACTTTCCTAAACCAAGAAGTAATCGGCGAGTTATCGGTCGTGTGCCGAACTGTCATGCACAAATGCCTCAATCAAACAACGTCTAAATGTATAGGTAAATATATTATAATAAAATAAATTTTCAAAACAAAACAAAAATACGAAATGTCCGTATTGTATTTAGCAACACCTCGCAATTCGCCATAGGCGAATGATTCAGGCCCAATCAGCGATCGGCATTTCAAATTGGGGCTCGCGAGTTGGCCACTATTCAGTTATCACTCATCTATGACGAACGGAAGCATCTGTGAGGTTTATTTAGCGTCCGTGATACAAGACACGACTTTTTCTAACTGTTTGACAGGGATCGCTCGCTATGCGATTGGCCGGATTTATAAAAGGTCGTCTTTCATTGGCTGCGACAAAAATTTAGCTGTAAGAGCTGAAGTGTACTATGTTTCGTCCACCATAACATTAGAAAGTCAGCACTAAAAACACCGCGCAAAATTAACGTTGTTATGTGTGTTATATTGAAAACGCTACACAATAATTGAAAGTGATGCATGAACACGATTCGTGTAAGAACTAAAAGATGAATTTTAATCATTACAGTTGTTATTGCCTTCTTATTAATTATTGGTACCTAACTTACATTAATCACAATTAATTGCTTAATTTTCCTGTAACGATACAAATTTCTGAATCTTTTTTAATCCAGTTTACATTTCTTACAAAACCACAACACATATGCTTGTTTACCACTTTTTTAATATTGTGTTCTTTCTCAAAAAAAAAAACACTTTATTTCACGGTGTTTAAAGTGAGACCACTCTTCTATGTTATATATACTTACTTCAACTGCCACTGTAATGAGGAAGATCCAAGTAAAAAGTAAGATGGCCCACAAATGATTTAGCTCTAGCCGCTCCACTATTTCAGTGTACACCGCCCATGGGGCACCGGGACCTGAAATGTTTATAGGTATAGTTCGTTAGGATTTGAGACACTCTTAAGTATTCAAATAATTTATGGCCTTCAGCCATAATATTTTTGAGAAATTTTAATTTTTCATGGCATCATTAGGAATTTGTTGATTGTTTTGTTGTTTTGGGGGGGGGGGGGGGGGGGGGACAGTATTTAAAAAATGTGCGCATACTTTGGATTTGTAATAAGCCCGAACTTAAAAAAAAACTTTTGAATTTTCTTTTGGAAAGACAATTTTTCCCGATTTTCTCATGTTATTTTAAAGGTAACTTCATAATTGTTTGCAAAAATGAAGCGCATGCTTCGCAGCCGGCCTCATTCTATGTAGATGCGGCTTTAGGAGGTCATGTCCTGGATTCAGTCGAAATTGGGCAGTTTCCAATTTTTGTTTAGATATATATTAACTTAAAAGGAAGACCACGACAAAGATGGCACGACAAAGTGAGGAAGGATGTGGAAATGCGAGGAGGGGACTGGAATGTAGTTAAGGGGGAAGAGTGGTGGCAGGATAGAAGAAGATGGAGAGGCTTATCTTCAATGCCTATAATTGTAATAATAAAAATAATCTTTATTTGTCAGAATGAGCTGACGCTCTTTACATTGAAAGATACTACTACTACTACTACTACTTATACTATACTAGACTTAACTAAACTAATCTAAACTAAACTAAAAAAAAACAAAAAAAAATAGAAAATTAGTGATTGGATGCAAAGTCAAGCTTACATTTTTACTTAATGGTAGGTTATGATTATTGATTTTGATGGTCCATAATCTTAAAAGTTATGTTATAATAATATTAATAAAATTGAGACCCGACCCAACGCAGAGTTGGACGTGGCAACAACTTACCGGGATACACTATGATGTCGAAGTCTGCACCTAGTTCGTGGGTTAGTACCCCTACGAAGGCGAAGAATGTTATGCCCGCCAGTAGAGAAAACGATAACGTTATCGCCCAAAATTCATACGTGTCCCCTTGCAACGGGTTCCGGAAATTGATGTAGGAACCCATGGCGATTACAAGGCCGTAGCCCAACCCCAGGGCGAACAGGGTCTGTTCGGCTGCCTGCCGCCATAGCTGAAACGCGAACATGTATAATATAGACTATTCCTGTTTGTAAACTTGCCGACATAAGTAAATCAAGAGTATTATAGGTATATAAATATATAGAGTAATAGTGTAAACTTGGAGAGGCCAAAAGGCTGGGTTAATTGGAGCTCAAAACAAGATAAAACATGTTCTAGTGAGGGGAATGGTACAGAAGGACGACCGCTTACCTAAAAAAGTAGATAGGCCGCTTAGAGAAACATATAGATGAGAAGACACATAAACTGAGACGTTTCGGCCAACTAGTGGTCTTGATCACTCAGCGTGAGTAGAAGAACTAAACTGCATCATGTAAATTCACCCTAGTCTTAAGTTTAGTTTAGTTCTTCTACTCACGCTGAGTGATCAAGACCACTAGTTGACCGAAACGTCTCAGTTTATTTGTCTTCTCATCTATATGTCTCTCTAAGCGGCCTATCTACTTTCTCAGGTAAGCTGTCTTCCTTCTGTATCTTTCCCCTCACTAGGACATGTTTTATCTTGTTCTGAGCTCCAATTATATCTAGAGTAAAATATGTATTTATTCATGGACGCACTCTCCTGCACTGACCCGATAATTTTTGGGCTCAATCTATTTTTCGAATCAATGGAAAACATGCGTTGACGTGAAATTACTGTATAAAATGAAAAAAAAAAACGAGTGCAGAAGAGTTGTCATGGATTACATCGTGTTTTTATTTATACATTATCCGGTGAAAAGTCTTTCGTCAAAGACATGAATTTGTAAGAAGTCATCGCACGTACCGACGATTTGTAGCTGTTTAGGAATCACAAATTATCATCACACATCAATTTTATAAAACAAAAAACTGAATTTTAAAGAACTTAAGTGTTCTAGACCATAACAATCTTAAATTTGTTTCTCCATGGCAAAAGGTCAAAGTTTGCCGCAAAGATGGCCGCTATGCGTACAGATGTGACGTATGATAGCCCCCCCCCCCCCCAACCCTTCGTAGCATCCTTACGTCGCTATCGCTGCCAATTAGCGGTCAACACAAGTATGTAATGTACTATATTATATAAATCTATTGAAACTTGAAAGGAAATGAAAGGTAGGCCTATACATATTTAATTTACATTGTCAGCTCGACCACAAGGATTTCGTTCCTTACGCGAGCTTCCCAACACAAGATTTTTCGTTTTTTGTATGCATTTATTATATTTTGTTTTCTTATGTTTCATAAATGTCTATTGTTTGTATGTACTAGTGGAAGTATGTTTGATTTGTGGGAATAAAATGATCTAAAATTGAATTGAATTGAATTGAATTGAAATGCATGTGTAATGGAAATAAACTTACTTACTATAAACCTGCTGGAAGATAAGATACGTTCTTACCTGTGGATCGAGAAAGTCTTCGCCGAACGGTGTGAAGAAGTGAGTGATACCGTCAGTTTGGCCATGCAATAGTAATGACGTCACCAAGAGTAGCAGAAGAAGTATTAACGGGAGAACGGCGCCTATAAACACCACCTGTTGAAATTTATTTAATGTCAAGCTTTTATTCATTTGAAAATGAAACCCTTGGACTCTATGAGCTTTGTAAATTGAACTGCGTTCACTTATTTCAATATTGTTTGTCATGTGTACGTACTTTCATAAAGTGAATTTTATTCTTAGTTATATATTCTAGTCTAGTGTATGGTAATGGATAGGCTAGAAATGAAAAGACTGGCTTAATGAGGAGCTGCTTGAAAGCAATTCTCGGATGGATAAAATAAAAGGTAAACAAAATTCAAGCATCCAAAATGCGTGCACAATAGCATAATCGGGTTGCCTAAATTGCCGTATTATGTCTGAAATCACTAGCATCACTCGACAAAATGATTTTTTTTTCGAGTTATAGCGTGTGCAAAATTTCATTTTCGAGGAATAATGTATTGTGTTATTATTATGTATGGTACAATCAGAGCAACATGCACGTCTTACTTTTCCAATACTTCGCACGCTTCGACAGATTCCAAAGTAGACCAATGTCCAGGCGACCAGGACGAGCCAAAATGAATGCCAATTCATTGCGCCTAGGCCTTCCCCCAATCCGTTGAATTTAAAACGGATTACTTGTTCGCTAAAACGAAAAGTCATAACAATATTGTATTCAAACCGTCAGTCTAGGCCAGTCAGTGGTCTAGGTCTGGGACAAAAAAGCATCAATGGCGTTAATTCTGAATAAAAAAAATATAGTCAGTCCACAGTGTTTTGTTTCGGACAAACATTGAATGTGCGCGAATCAAACGAAATACACAACAATGAAACTATACCTATAGCAACCAATTGTATGTCCGACCTGTGATGTCGTCAAAGACCACGGTTTTTATGCAGATGTAGTTATTGTTGTGTTGGACATTAGTGCGGTAGTGTCACGAGCTTTGCGTGTAGTGATGTTCGGGTTTTCCGTCCCTCGAGTTTTGCGTGTAGTGATATTTGGGTTTTCCGTCCCTTATTTTTGCTATTTTGCTACTTGGCTAATCGAGACGATGAGTGGGTGGAAGATGGAGATGTTTGGTGGAAAGGGGCAAGTAGGAGGGCAAGGAGGAAACGTGAAAGGGGTGGGAAATGGTTCCAATTGTTGCCCAAGTCGATCTACAACTAAAAAAAAAAAAAAAATGGAAACTTACTAAAACAGTGACTCCGACGGAATGAGTTCTGGCTGGTAATCCTTGTTCCAGCATAGTCGCGGTATACATGAGTGATTCTCGGACGGGAAGAGCTCGATACAGTCTGCCCAGTTTATCTCCTTGTGGAACACGTGGTACATGAAGATTACCGCCCACGGGGCCAGCATGATGGTGTAGATGGCGATGTAGATGCACACGATGAACATCGACCAACCGATACCTGTGCAAATGCAAACGACAAGAAAGCGCGGGAATTTCAAATAAAACCGTGCGCATGCAAACGACAAGATAGCGCGGGAATTTCAAATAAAACCGTGCGCATGCAAACGACAAGATAGCGCGGGAATTTCAAATAAAACCGTGCGCATGCAAACGACAAGATAGCGCGGGAATTTCAAATAGAACCATCCGTGCGCGACCAATCAGGGCACGGGGCTGGAGACTCGGCGCGTGACGGAAACAACAATTTCCGTCGGCTGAAATCCGTAGACGGTTTTGCGCATACATAGCACTTCGGCAAATGAAACTGAGACCACTTAACGTGTGATTTGCATACATGCGATTGCAATTTGGGGCTAGGACAGACCCCTGATATCAATTTTTTAATGGTGCGTTTCCATGCTCTTGCGTCGGACGTTGGCCAATTGTAGCCATTTGTGACAATCTCTGGCACCGATGTTCGTCGAGAATTCTATGGGCTACGGTTGGCCAACGTCCAACGTCCGACGTATGGGCATGGGAACGCACCATAACTGAACAGGATTGAGTCAACAAGGAATCTATGACGTAATGTCTTCTTACCTCTTGCGATTGGCGCCAAGTCCCACATCTTCACGGGTCCTCCTAGAGCTACCTGACCCAGTGCGGTTTCCAAATACAACACTGGAATTCCGATTATGATCATCATAATCAAGTAGACAATGAAGAAAGCGCCTGAAACATATCGAGTTGGAAGTAATAATGTAAAGCGGAGATTCCGATCAAGTTGACATTTATAACAACCACGCTCTGGGATGTGAAATAGCATGCGAAAACAGAAGTTTATGGAGGTATTAATTTTTTTTTATATGGATAGATTCTACTGATGCATGATCCAGGGGGAGCGCTATCAACTGATGCGTGTACACTTACCGGCACCCCCGTTAGAGCTGTACTGATGCATGATCCAGGGGGAGCGCTATCAACTGAGACGTGTACACTTACCAGCACCCCCGTTAGAGCAGTACTGATGCATGATCCAGGGGAAGCGCTATCAACTGAGACGTGTACACTTACCGGCACCCCCGTTAGAGCAGTACTGATGCATGATCCAGGGGGAGCGCTATCAACTGAGGCGTGTACACTTACCGGCACCCCCGTTAGAGCAGTACTGATGCATGATCCAGGGGGAGCGCTATCAACTGAGGCGTGTACACTTACCGGCACCCCCGTTAGAGCAGTACTGATGCATGATCCAGGGGGAGCGCTATCAACTGAGACGTGTACACTTACCGGCACCCCCGTTAGAGCTGTACTGATGCATGATCCAGGGGGAGCGCTATCAACTGAGACGTGTACACTTACCGGCACCCCCGTTAGAGCAGTACTGATGCATGATCCAGGGGGAGCGCTATCAACTGAGACGTGTACACTTACCGGCACCCCCGTTAGAACTGTACTACTGATGCATGATCCAGGGGAAGCGCTATCAACTGAGACGTGTACACTTACCGGCACCCCCGTTAGAGCAGTACTGATGCATGATCCAGGGGGAGCGCTATCAACTGAGGCGTGTACACTTACCGGCACCCCCGTTAGAGCAGTACTGATGCATGATCCAGGTGAACCTCCATATGTTAGTTACACCGATGGTAAAGGTTGTCATGGCTTGCATATAAGCCCCACGATTCCGCCAGTTACCACGAGGTTCTATTGGTTTTAACAAACTCGGGTCCTGTTAAAACGAACAATACAAGATATCAAACGAAGTAGCTAACGCGGTAAACGCGAGCTCTAAAGCAGAAGGTCGCCGGTTCGATACCACTACCAGTAATCTACTGAATGTTTTTAGTAAGGTTTCTTCAATCAAGAGACAAAGGTTGGATTGAGTTGGTTCTTATAAAATTGTCTTTGGACACACCTTCTCAAGGCTCAACTGTCCTCACATAGCCTACCCAGACCTACCTAGTTAATCACCACATATGTTTTTATTCAATCATATAATTTCTTGTTTTATTTTGTCAGTCTTTTTTTTTACGGTGTTCTCGACAGCAAAGTCATCATACGACGTCGGCCAACGGGACTTACGTTCGTTATTGGCCAAGGGCGGCTCGCCCTTAACATAACATGGTCCTGATGGTATATGCAATCCAGTTATTTTCTTTTAAAGAAGTAAAGCCCCCCCATCCTCCCCCCTTTATTTTTACCATGAAATATTTGTTATCAACTATATTGACAGGCATGTTATAACTATGTAAACATCCATAAACTGTCATTGGTAAACTGTCATTGATTGGATGAGTGCAATCCATTTCCTGCGAGTATTTTTACACCAACGTAAAAGAAACATTAATTTTAAGGCGTAGGGTAGTAGACTACGCAGAGAGTGAGAAAAAAGTGTTCAAGTCAAGTTATTGAAGGAAGCTGTTGTGATCCTATGCTAGAGTTTTTTTTAATGTATGTATACTTACATATTGCTTTCCCTTCGCCTTTATGTGAAGTGGATCTTGGGGGAAAATACTGAAATGAATACAGATTTTAGTGAGGCTTGTCAGCACGATGTTAATTTTTTGCTGTTTATAAACACTACTTACCACCCTGAATCGGTCAAATGGGCTGACTTTGTCTTCGTTTCTTTAGCCAGCATCGTTCACAGTGACAACTTGTAACTTAATAAATGTGTAAAACAGCCACAAAGTAAAGATTATAATTATATCATATCTAATTAGTTTTACCATAAATTAGTTGGTCCTAATTATTTGCTATTAAATCCATATTAAATCAATACAAAAGGAAATAGTCATAGGAAATAGTTTTCTCAAACTAATTGTTTAGTTTTGTTTGGACCACAGCATTCTGGATGGGTTCATTATTGTCCAGCAGACTGTGGTTTGATTTGGTGTAACCAAAGATCTTAGGTTCCCAGACCGGGTACCCGGACCCGCACACCCCCTTGTAACTAGTTGAGTTCAAATGAGTTGTCCTTTCCCCCTTAGCTCTCAGCCTGTCTCTGGATTCTCTCTCTTTACCACATTTTCTTCCGATTGCTCTTTTAGACCTACTTTTTTTTCGCCGTTGTGAGCGAATGTAGAACGAGTCGTCTTGAATCTTCAACGGAAAAAGCATTGGCCACTGCATCCGTCTTGCTTCGTTTGCAATGCCGAACTAAACTTGACACTTATGATGAACTATTATTGCGTTAAATTATTATTTAGTATAGAGATAAACAAAGTATCTAGGCAAGATGCAACCATACCTTACTCAAAGGTCGAACCATAGTCACATGACTAGATCTAACTCAAATATTTTTATACCCTCTTTCAAACATGCCTTCTTCAAACATAGCCCTGCTTACTTGTGTTCTAAAATTTTTAACTGCCTCCCTGCTGAGATAAAAAATTCTGACTCAGTCGCAACATTTAAAATCAATCTAAAAAACTACCTGCTTCAAAACCCTTTCTACAATCTTAACGAATTCCTGATCGCCACTGACTAGCCATTATATGTGTGAATGTATGTATGTATGTATGTATGTATGTATGTATGTATGTATGTATGTATGTATGTATGTATATATTTATGTGTTTGTATAATATGTACCTACGTATGTAATATAAAATATGTAATGTTAAATGTTAAATTTCTGTTTGTTCTTGTTAGTTTTAAGTACATATTCACTCTCTCTCTCTCGCTCTCTCAAGAGGAGTACACCCTTACATTGTAATGGTCGGTGAACTATGAAATAAATATGAAAATAAAAAAATAAGATGAACTCGGATGATCGTTAACTTCATATTTACGCGCCAGTTGACTTCAACAAGTGGATGTTATGTTGGCGAAACTGTAAACACAAATATTACGGAACGTTTAATTTTTGTTATGTTTTGTTGTGGTTGTGACTTGGTTGTGACATTTGACCTTGATTGTCTTTGTTGATTGTAGTTTCCGTTCCAATAGACAACTCATTCAATGGGTGGGAATATTACTGAATTGGATTGGATAATAGTCTAGTCTACCTATTAGTGTTTCCACAAATGTTTAGGACTATTTGAACTTACGAAAAGTTAAGCCTAGGGCCTAGGCGCTATCCTAGCCTTTTTGACGAGTCAATGGCTGAGGCACGGGTTGCAGACGAAGTTGTACATGAACTTTCAGTAGCAGATTGTTCTTCGTCTGATCTTAACTCTTCTGTTTTGGAATGTGCTGTATGCCTTCAAACATGTGTCCATCCGGCACAACTACCATGCGGGCATATATTTTGTTTCCTTTGTATAAAAGGAGTCGCCAACCAGAGTAAAAGATGTGCGATGTGTCGACAAGAAATACCTTCTGATTACTTTGACAAGCCACATCTTGTGGAGCAGTCTGCTTCCGTGAAAGAATCTGCCGTTTCGGATGATGGTTATCAGTGGTTTTACGAAGGAAGAAATGGTAAGTTCTGTTTTTAAAGTAGGCCTGGGCCTAAGTCTAGACTTGACCAGTTCTAGCCTAGGCCCTAGGCCTAGGCTTGGTCTAGAAATTCACACCAGCTCCCAGCACATACCTACTGATGCTGGCAGAACTCGCGACCAATCTGTAAGTCTATGGGTGGTTGGGCTGGTCACTTCGCTAGGCCTAGACCTAGGCCTACGTGTTGACGTAGCAAAATTGGTAGGCGAATAGCCTAATAGGACTAGTCGCAGACCTACCAGTAGCTGTAAGTTCAACCCTTCAAAAATCTACTTGCAAGCTCACTTGATATTTTTTGTATTGTCTGTGAATGCTGTCAGACAAATCAGCTTTTTTCAGTGGGAATAGCTTGATCTTCATGGCGCTTACAGCCTACCGTGTGATTACGTGTCATTGTTCCCCAACCTGCAACGGCATATTGAGCCCATTATAGGTCCAATTGTACAAAGGTCTAGATTGCATGAAATAAAAACTAAAAACACACTGCTCAAAGATGGCTTCTAATCCCAATGTCCCACGGCTGTCTTTGATAAGCCGTCGATGGGTTGTTCTATTGTGCTTACTGGTATTGTGCCACTTGTTGCATGTCGGGACTGTGTTTCTTCAATCCATCATTCATTCATTATCAATGAAATTACTTGTTTGAAAACATTTACCAGTGCTACCTTGAAATAAGTAGGCCTACCACATACCTAGGTCCATATTCTACATCTGTATCCTCCCATAACAGGTTGGTGGCAATATGACCTTCGTACAAGTGCAGAACTGGAAGAAATGTTCAAACTTGATGTTCCACACTTCGAGTTGATGATATGTGGCCATCTGTATGTGATAGACTTTAAATCAAATCAACAATATCGGAAAGCCGATAACACGAAGAAGAGAAGAATCAAGCGTGACCTAATTGCAGCTCAAAAGAAAGGAATTGCAGGGTTACGCTAATTTACCGATTACAGCACGAGCACGGGCATTTACATTAGGTAATAATAGGCTCCCAACCCAAGTCCCAAGACAGCAATGTCAACCCCCATTTGTGGAATATGTACCTTGAAGCCTATATCCTGCCAATTTAAAAATTATTAACTTTATTGCAATGTATTGACTTTTGTTTGGACACATTTATTTTGTACATAGAACTATTAACTTACTTTAAATAATTCAAGATTACATTTCAATAAAACAATTACACATATAGTAGGGCCTACAAAATCATATTTAATCAAAAATAAATTATAACATCTTCTAATTATTGATGGCTAATTGTAAGTAGGCCTATATAAAATCCTAACTAAAATTAAATTTATTCCCCCATTATAGGTAGGCTATCTTATTTTTTATAAGAACCGAGTTATCTCCCTTAGGCCTACCTAGAAAACTACTGTTACTCTTCTTAGGCCTAGTATTGCCATAGTTCAAATTCTTGATCCCTAGTCACAAAAACACACACACAAATTCATTAAATTTCTTATTTATTTTTATTTGTTTTGATTTTGCCTATTCTGCTTTTAAAAATGAGCGAAGTAGGTAATAAAGTCGGCAGTAGATACTTATATGCCGGCTCAATCCCAATAATTTGTCACACAGCCTTGTAATCCGCCTTGGAACTGCTCTATGTTTTTGGACTGCTCTATTGATGTATTTGTTTATTCTTTGGTTGCTGTATGGTAGTACGTTCAGTGCATTTCCTTTTTGTAGCGGTGACAGCCCGTAAAATAATTTGGTCTCGACGTACACACGTTTTTTAATCCGCTGCTGTTTACAGGCTGGTGGCAATACGACGAGCGGACGAGCCGCGAGCTGGAGAGCGCCTACAAGAAGGGCGATCGGACGTGTGAACTCCTGATCGCCGGCTTCCTCTACGTGGCCGACTTCGACGCGATGCTACAGTTGCGTCGCAGCGAACTGACTCGACGCAGGCGGATAAAGCGAGACCTGGCGACGATACCCAAGAAGGGGGTGGCCGGTCTTCGGCTGGAGCCGACGGAGGAACCTACCCCCCGATCCAAGAGTCCTACGACCTCGGGCGACGGTTCCACCACCCCCGTGCCCCCGACCAACACCCCCCGGACCCCGGCCGGAGGCAACGCTGGGGGAGAATCGATCCACCGGGCCGTGGAACAAATCAGGTCGCTCTGTCTGCGCGACGTGTCGGACGGTAGCGGAGATGAGGCCGACGAACGCGCGTTGCCCCGTGACGAAGAACGGCTCTGATCGAACTAATGCCCTTGCGTAGTGAGTGTGGATCTGATAGACTTGTGTGTTTGTGTGTGTGCCATTGTAAGATGAACCCTAATAATCGTGTGCAAAAGTTTTCGAGTATGCTTTGTGAAAGAAAAAACTGGATCTTTTTAAATATAATGTTGTTATAAAATGTAGTAAGTTTTCCAAGAGGAACCTTACTACTCTTGGCAGCCTAAATGTTGTAGCATGTTGTTTTGTAAATATTTCATTGATATGTAGTGTACTATTCATTGCCCTTTATAAACACTTAATTTTTTGTAGTCATGTAACTTTTGTATAAACGATGACTAGTTTCAATCAAGTTCTTGATGTGATCAAATTGTGAACATTGATCTACCTTCTACCTTCAAATATGGCAATTGGCAATGGACTTTGTTCTGAATATTTTTGTTATGGTCTAGTAGGCCTGTTTGGCCCTATAATAGAAATTTAACTTTTTTAGAATAAATATACTTGTATTTAACCTAAACTCGGATTGTGTACCTATTTAATGCATGCAGTGTTATCTTGTATGACCTTAATCTTAACTGAAAGGGACAATTAGCTAGATAACAAATTTGGGCGTCAAAGATGCTCGATGGAACGTATAGGCCTACATTAGCGCTTAATAATTTAGGCAAATCGACTACTAATCATTTAAATACCTAACCCTACTAAATGCGTTGAAACATGTAGGCCTACCCTTTCTTTCCTTGTTGAATGTAGTGCCCAGAGGTTGAGATGAGCGATATAAATGCACGTTACATGTGCAAGGTGATACCAACAGGGGAACGAGAAATCTCAAGTTACTGGGCTAACATGTTAAAGCTAAATTATTTAAAACTCTTCTTTTATTTCCCAAGTAGCTAGACCTAAATCCCGACAACAATCCACAATTTAAAACAATCCCTGGTATTCAAATTCAAATGTATTCATTTAATTTTGTTCTTTTACAATCGTGTTCTTTAACATTCTGTTATGCTTCTTCCACCAAAAGGGCTTGTTCTAAGGTAGTCCAGCAATCACATACATAATGGCGATAAAAATTGAAAGAAGGCGTAGGAATGTTTACGTTTGATCGAGATTACAGCATATTTTAAATAATGTTCCTACTCCAATGTGTTTAAAATATTTGTTATGTATATAAATGTTATATTTATAAACTTTGCCACAGGAATTAATTTGATCTGGTTAGGGGCTTAGAAATCTTGAAACATTAGAATTTATCTAGCTGCTGTCACCTGTCAGACTGCAATGTTTGTACCGTCCACAGGGCACAGTGACAGAATGGAACTTACATTGATGACATAAATAAGAACAAGCTCTATACTAGCTTAGAAGTAGGTACACATCTGGAATCGTGCTCTGTCTTGCTGTAAATCCACTTTGAAGATGGATTTGATTGGTTCATCTATTGCACTTGTGTTGCTGTGGAGTGAGGGTCATTGGAAGGCTCCTTCCTTACGGTCTAGTTGGAACAGTATCGGAACCTGTACAAGAGATGTGTGTACAATTTGGCATACGTTCTAGTCTAGGTAAGAAATGAAGATTACATTTTTTTTACTCCATTGATACGGTTTGTCACATACTGTACCATAAATACCCATACCATACCAAATCCCATTTTGAATCGATTACTATGAAGTATTGCAATACTTTATGTACATTTTATGTCACTATTATTGAAACATATGGCATGAGTTATTAAAGCTTGTGGATATAGACATTACAGTGTTACTGTTGTTTACCCATCCAATATTTATTATTGTGTTAACACGTGAAATTAAAATTTGCCATACTTCCCTTCGTGTGTTGGCAATATTATTCGGTGAAAAATCTCTCGCTTAATACAATGATTTGGAAGATGATGCCTTTATGATGCTGCCCACCAAAACACAATTTTTCTTTCAAGTAGTCTAATTGTAAAATGTTATCTTCAATCGATCAATCAAGGTCATGATGCAGCATTGTGATTTATGTTTGAAACAACCCCCCTCCCTAACCATTAAACTCATCACATGCCCCCCCCCCCCCCCCCCCCCCACCTGTAATATAACACCCTACATTGTCATTATTGCACCTTTCAATCTACGTCTAGATGGCTTTCTTTTGGCTGGACATACTTGGCTCTGAAAATATCCATCACCAATTGACGTAGAAGCACTTTTTTCATGAAATTTTACATTTTAGACAGATTATCAGCAACACCAAACTCATACATATGTACTCAAAATAGTTGTTATCTATGCATATTTATTATTATATCAATATTTTCAATTTCCCTTCTCACATTTATTGCATTTCTATCCACAGATTGTCTAATTAAACACAGATAACTTACAGTATCTTTAACTTTTAACACATCATATGATCCGTGTACTGTGCATTGATAAGTTGATGCGTTGAAACTTATTATCAGAATTTAACTTATCTGCGTCAACGCAGTGGGTTGCGTTGGAAAAACGGGGAACTTGGCTCTAGAATACGTAACATTGCAATGGAGCATAGATTGGCTCTACTCTGGTATAAAGTATATCATTGCAGGCTCTCTAGTTCTTTGTTGCATTTTAATCATTTGTCCACTGTTTAAACAAAAGCAAAGAACAATATTTTGACTTTTGACACAAATGTTTATCATAAACAAAGCAGCTTAGTAGTGAAGAACAATTTATTGTGTTTCAAGTTTTTAAGATAGTGTAGTTTACTTTTATAAAATAGTTAACATTGCATTGTCTATATCATTTTGTTGAACTGTGAACAGCAAAAATTATCAAGATGTTCGAAAAAAGCTTGTGGTTTAGAAGAGCGGACTCAAGCAAAATGGTCAGTAAGAAAGTGATATATTATATAGAATGTACACATAGTACTAGTCTTTCTTTTTTGTCAATTAAAATACTTTCCACCAAATTTACCCCAAGAATAAAATTTGTAAAACTGTTTAGAAAAGTTCAACATAAAATAGCTATTAATAAAGACCATTTATTATTATATGTGCCAGGTACAAGCATTCTTGTTTTCCATTTTATTTGCTAGCCCCTATAGTGGTCTGAAAACTAATCATAGCATATATACCTTTAACAAAGGGTATCTAGGCTGGTACGTTTTACAAAAGAAGAGCAAAACAGCTACTATCGTTGTACAGTAGTATCTTAGGCCTATACATTTATTCAGTTATATTCTTTATAATTCATTTGTGATCTGGACTTGTTATGTTCTGTGGCAATATACTGAAAACAGTTCTGTTAATAAAATATTCATCTTGTACAGATACCAATGACTTCCAGACATTTAAGAGAGTTTGAAGACAATCATCGCTCCAACAGTCTACCAGTTATACTAGTAAGTAGTTGCTCTCTAATAAACTTGTTTTATTTTGCATTTCAGTTATTATCTACATAAAATTACATGCATATTATATGACATACATGAGTAAGGTATACTATGAAATGCTTATAAATAAGAAATAAACACAATTTTATGTTTTAGCCATCAAAAAATTTTCGACGAGGATCCCTAAAGACACGCTCAGACTTCTTAATTCAGTGCATCGGTTTATCTGTGGGCCTAGGAAATATTTGGAGGTTCCCTCATTTGGCATACGAGAATAAAGGAAGTAAGTGGAAACAATTATGAGACATCTGATTAAAGATACTTAGGTGGGTCCTTGCTCGATCGAGCATTTCACGTTTTCTTGCTTTCACATCGTCTTTCTAGGCAGCGAAATGGTGCGATCACGATAGAAGGCATGTCTTTCTGATGTGATCATACCGTTCCATTTTCTAGAGAGACTGTACTACCACCGAAAAGCAAACTTATTCGTGTGATTTTGATACTAATGGTTATTAATGTTTTTGTTATGTCTTTGATGAAGACACTTGTACAAGAAGTGTAGGCCTACAAACAGTACTGTACCAGTTTTTGTTCCCATTAATCATAACTTTATAAGTATAATGCCTTTTTTCTCAGTAAAAAGGTGCCTGCAGTGTAAAATTTCAAATTGTGGTGAGAGCTGGAGTCAGAGGCAAGCCTCGTCTGCCGGAGGATATTTCGTCACAAAATAACTCTTTATATACGGAACTTTATTATTTTTTATTGCTAAAAATGCATTTAAATGCAAATCTGTACCATAAATTACCCTGAAAAAAAAAGTTGTATACATAATTAGATTTTCACATTCTGTTTCTACATAATAAAGCTGAAAAGTGAAAATAAATAAATAATCTTTTCATTTATTTTTGTATATTTGAAAAGAGTCGATGGCTCTGTTTTCTGCCTTCTGTTAAAAAGGTTGTTACCAGATGGCAATGCAAAATAGTTATGATTTAAAAAACTTGTCATGTACAATTTTTATTAGCTAAGAATTTAAAAAACAGATTGCCAGACACTTTTTGATGAAACTTGAAATCAAATTTGAATTGGGAATTTGTGACAAAAAGATCACATGTAGTTCCTGATAATAAACTTGCCTGCTTTATGCTTTGATTATCTTTGTATCCAAATCTTAGATACCAATACTGTATTAAAAGTTTAAAACATGCAATTTATTAATGATGTTTTTTGGTGTTTTGTTGTTGCAGTAAATTTCCTCGTCCCATATTCCGTGTTGGTTGTATTCGCTGGAAACCCACTGTTCTTTTTGGAAGTTGGTATTGGACAATATTCTGGAACTGGACCCATAATTTTGGGGAAAATGGTGCCTTTGGGGAAAGGTAATATAGATTGATATGCTTTAGTTTTCGTTGTTTGTATTTACATGAGATATGTGTTGACAAAAAAGAAATGGGCGGGTTTCAAAAAGTAGATTTGGTCTTCCATCTAATTTACTCCTCTATATTTATTTATTTATTTATTTATTTATTTATTTATTTATTTATTTATTTATTTATTTATTTATTTATTTATTTATTTATTTATTTATTTATTTATTTATTTATTTATTTATTTATTTATTTATTTATTTATTTATTTATTTATTTATTTATTTATTTATTTAAATAGCGCTTCGGTAGATACATTTATTATTTTTTGTTAGTGATACAGGGTAATATTATATATACTAGGTAATATTTTTAACATCTTTTGTTAGTCTCAAAACTCCTGAATAGTATAGGCCTATACTATATATAGGGACCTTTCTAGGAGGTAGAATTTTAACTTTGATTTTACCAAAAGGAAATTTAATTGTTGCTCACAGAAAGCTATTTTACAGTATTGATGAGTTTTCACAGGACAAGCTAGACCAAAATGGCTAGCTCATACATGTGCTTTTATTTTTTCCTTTTGCTTTCCTGTCTGGCCTTAGTAGCATGTAAACATGAGATACTCAATTGTATATACACTTAAACACAATTTATCTTTCTGGCTTTCAGACTTATGGTTGAAAATCTGTATGTTCTTAATAAATAAATGAAGGTGGTTTTTGTCTCTGTCAGGTCTTGCAGCGGCAATGAGCTACATCTCCATTCTGACAGTGATCTACTATGGGGCGCTCATGTCTCATTGCATGACCTACATAATCGTTTCGTTTTACGCGGAGCTCCCGTGGACCCGGTGTGCATCAATGTATGGAGCCACTGCGCTTTGCTGGGACCGGATAACCGTTACTTCCAACGATACATTGGGAGTAGAATTGTTGATGCCGGCAGAGGTGTTTTATAAGTAAGCACACACTATCAACATATGTTTATGCAACTTGTCGACTCGACATGTTGACGACTTAAGGATTTTGACTCAACATTGATGAGCACGTCAATATGTTGACGAGAATGGGAATGTTACAACATTCTCTGATGGCTGGCTGATATTTTCTCATGTGATGCGATATCGAAGTTTTCAAGTGACGTATCGATATCGGCGATATCGCTACATCGAAACTTTTCTCGTCTGTTTTTAGGATTTACAGGCCAGCCAGTAGGGCTGCCCAACGATAAAAAAAATCATATCGATATCGCGGGAAGAAATATCGATATCGCGTCGCGATATCGAAGTTTTCAAGTGACGTATCGATATCGGCGATATCGCTACATCGAAACTTTTCTCGTCTGTTTTTAGGATTTACAGGCAGCCAGTAGGGCTGCCCAACGATAAAAAAAATCATATCGATATCGCGGGAAGAAATATCGATATCGCGTCGCGATATCGAAGTTTTCAAGTGACGTATCGATATCGGCGATATCGCTACATCGAAACTTTTCTCGTCTGTTTTTAGGATTTACAGGCCAGCTAGAGGTCATTCTTTAAACAATATAACGTAAAGAAATATTTTAGCTTTGAAAGGTCTTACTATGTGTGTCAATTTGTTTGTTGTACTATTCAAATTCTAAAATATCCACACAAAACAGCGATGGTGTGGTTGGCGTGACGTGATATTTAATCGGTTTTATGTATCAATTAGCTTATTAGGCACAAGTTCGATATCGCGGTATGTACGATATATTAATTCTATATCGATATCGAATTATTTATCTATTATCGATATTGTATCGAATTATCGATATCGTTGGGCAGCCCTACCTATTAGTGTGTAGGGAATATTATAATATCTTTGGTGTGTATATACTTTTATGCTGGTTGATGGCATAAGTGAAATGAGCCTATTCTATTGACGAAGGGGGAGTCTTTTGATGGTCCAAAAAGAAAAACAGGAAAGTGAAATTATACTTAAAAAAATAACTTTTCTAAGAAAATCTGCATTATTTATGTTATTAATATTATAGGTATAGTTGTATAAAACACATTTGCTACATAAGATACCATTTTGGGGGGCTTTACTTACCAAAATTAATTGATTCTAACTACATTACTAATTACTGAATATTCGTATCAAAATGGTTCCGGTCCAATACTGTTTGGAAATGTAATTAGCCTACTAAATATATTCTCATTTCATCTTCCTTTTTAGTGACTATGTGCTTGACTTGGAAAAGAATGTTCTTCACCGGGGTCTTGGAAGCATCAACAGGCATTTACTCGTGTATCTCGGAATCACCTGGTTCGTCATATTCATCGGCCGAATGAAGGGACATGGCAAGGGACTTAAAGTGGTTCGTACACTTCAACATTGACTGTACACCACAGTATAAGGAGCATACAGTAGCAAAACTTGGGCGATATTCCATCGGCAAACTCCTGCTCGCGCAGCTACGGTCGCCATGGCGGCGAGTTATCCGAGTTAGTTCATATTGTTGGCGAGGGGTGGCGAGGAGGTATCCCTCTCCCCCTCCCTTCAGATCTCATCCATGGTCTCGTTGAGTTTGGTCTAACCCACCGCTACTAACGCCACTCGCTTCCGTGCCGCAATTCGTCTGCTGTGCCAGGCATAGCAGTTTCGTTACTGTATGCTCCTTATACTGTGTGTACACCTTGACAGGCACCTTGTGACACCTAGAAGTGACATTTTGTTTCTTAAATGCACGTGTTGATCGTTTGAGCTGCTTTGGGATTGATTTTGAAAAGTTTAGACCAATAGAAACCCTGTTATTAATTACTAAGTTTTAACGCCACGTATGTGCTTGACTATCGGACAGCTGAGCAAACAGTTTTTCAATCAGACCCTGAACAGTATCTCGAATGGCACTTACGTGGTTCTGTTAATCAATAGAGTTAAAAATTCTTAGACATACCTTATGCTAGTACCTACTTATTTATACAATTTATTCAAGCTCTTTTTCTAAGTATAGGATAGGATTAGCAGCACCTCATTTTATCGTAAGCAGGTGAACCTTGTGTTGTCATGTTTTTCCTCTTTTTTCCTCTGGTAGTGAAAACATGTGTAATTTGTCCCTCTCCCTTACCTTGAGAGCTGGATGGACGTGAGATCATGCAACTCATTGTCTTCTCCCATCCCCATAAGAAATCTGTAATTTATATCAACACTTGTGGTGAGTGGTTGGTTTAGTGGTGGAATTCTCTAATACAAGTTTGGTTTCTTCTAGTTGACGTACGTAGCAACTATAACACCATTCCTGATGCTCTTTACATTGGTTTTGGTAGCAGTACAGGAGAAAGGTGCTGGGATTGGTATTAATTTGCTCTTAAGCCCTTCACGAATGGAAGTACCGGATTTACAGGTACTAATTCCAACATCTGTCATATTATAAATTAACTTAAGGAAACATTTTCTTGTATTTATTTATATTTGGCGCCATAAAGCACACAAACACTTGAGCAAACTTGTCTAATAAGTTCCAGCTGTACGTAGTTAGTACGTAATACCGCAAGAGCGCTCTGGATGTAGAGAAGTTTGGGCTTTCATAGCTAGCACTCCTTATGAACAATTTTATACTAATGCACTACCACATGCGCTAGTCCGACCTAACTTAGTCCAATGCGAACTAGAAATCTTTGATATACACCTGAATGCGCAGTAGATTTCACCCGACCAACAAAGCGGGCCAGCTTGGTTAAATCGAGCCAGCTGTGCTTGATATACGCGTAGCTCAGTTTCACTGCAACATGATAATCGCTGATCGACGAATCCAGTTTGCAGCTAACAACTAGCGCTAGGCGTGTAGGTTAGGGGGCGTGTGTAGCACCTCTGGTCAAAGGTGGTTGCTCTTGGAAATAGTCACAACGTAGCAGGCGGTGAGTCTAGTTTTTAGTGCGGCTGTAGTTAGCTCGATATTTAACAAAAAAAATTGGCACGCCTCGACCCTGACAAATGGCTCAACTACCCAACCTCAAGAGTAATGGCTCACACCAACTTCGCTGAAGCGGTCACTAAGCTGAAAGAAAAAGTCTGCCCCGAGCTCCTGGTTGCGGTACGCCAACCTTTTGACGTCCCACTGCCGGCCTCCCTTCCAGATAGATCCAATCAGCTTATACCAGGAATAAAAATAGATGGCATTGAGAAAAAGGAAGGTCTCGACAAGAAAGAGCTGAAAGCGCTAACTGAGGTACACTTGAAAAAGTATTTTCCTCTGAAAGAGTGGGTGCACATTTTCACGGATGGCTCCTACGACTCAGCCACACATAGAACTGGCTATAGCATCTACTGCACTTTCTTCGAGGAAGCCACTCCGATGGGCGTCGGCACAACATACTTCGATGCGGAGGTTGCAGCCATCGCCAGAGCGGCTCAAAAAATTGCAGAGGTGCCAGCCTTCCCACTCAACAAGACAAAATTTGTTATCCTTAGCGACAGCGTTTCAGCAATCCAATTTGTCTCTCAAGCAGTGAACCTCCACCCCCAATCGCTGCTCTTCAAAAACTCCCTTGCCAGTCTCCGTCAGCAGAATAAAGAACTAGAAATTCAATGGATCCCTAGCCACTGCCAGATCCTGGGCAACGAAAAAGCTGATTTCTTGGCCAAAAAAGCTACGAAAGCTGCTCCTCCACAAGCTGCGGCTACGTCCTTCAGAGGTGCTAAAATCAAGATCAAGACAGCCATCAAAAAGGCGTACAAAAGCACATATGAAGAGGCCTTACGAGCCAAAAGCTGGTGGGCAGAGATCAACAGAGGACCTGATAAAAATTGGTCCAGAAAGACGGCCACCGCCCAGTTCCGGCTGGCAACAGGCCATGACGTCCTGCAGCATCACCTGAGCCGCTTTAACATCAGCAAAGAACCGGCAACGTGTAAATTGTGCAGCTCCGATGTACAAGACAGGGCACATCTTTTTAGATGTGCTGCCCTCAAGGTTTTTATCGACTCCCTGCCCAAAGATATGAGCAGGCCAGAAAAGGAAGCAGTTTTATATTGGATAGTAAGACAAAAGAATGGCTGAAAAAGCCATCTTGGCACAAGAAGGAAAAAAAAAAAAAAAAAATTTAACGTATTGATATACGGTTCGGCCTATCGTCGTGCGAGCTTATCTAATCCGAACTTGCTCTTGTGATATACGTAGTGATGGTGAGACTGAAAAATGTTTGACAAAACTTGACCAGATATTTTAACAGTATTGGCTCAGCACAGTATTAAGATTCCAGATTTACAGTTGATACTTTTTGCACAATATAGTATATATATTGCACAGTATATATATGCACAATATAGTATATATATAGTATATATATATAACACAATATAGTATATATATTATTTACAATTTTGTTCAATAAACACTAAGCAGGTCATGAGTCACATTCACCTTGTCAGGTCATATTCCCCTTCACATTCCCCTCACATTCCCATTTTTGTTTCACATTCCCCTTGTCAGTAACCTTTTGTAACTCTGAAAGTACCAACATCTCGTGGATTCTTTGTTTGATTTAAGGCCTGGCGACGGGCAGCGGAACAAATGTTCTACTCGCTAGATGTGTCAACAGGCAACTTGATCATGTACGGGGCATGCTGTGAGTTTCGAAGCACTTCTCTGAAAGATGTGTTCCTTGTAACCACGCTGGACCTTGTTGTAAGCGTCGCCTCTGGGACAATAGTTTTCTCGATTCTAGGAGCGTTGTCCTACGAAACTAACATTGACTTTACTGTTATCTCCAAGGCAGGTAAGATGCATAACGTTATTTGCATACTTGGCAAAGGAACTTTTTAAATGACTACTTACCTTTTTTAAAGGACGTATTAGACGAACGTTACAGAACGTTTTAAAGTATGTATGGTTACTTGCCGAATTCCTTAAGTAATCTCGTCTGCACAACTACTGGGTTAATATTGTACTTGCTATTCCAGGTGCAGGCTTAGCCTTCGTAGGTTTCAGTGAGGTTATCATCCGAATGCCACTGCCAAGGCTCTTCAATTTTCTTATATTTACCAGTCTCTATTTCGTGTGCCTCGAAACCCAGGTATATAATTTTATTTTGCTACGTATAAGTATTATATTTTATTATGGCTGTTTCCCATGCCGTTGGGGCAGCTTGATTCTGATGCATTCAGTTTGTTATCACTGGTTTCATTGATTTGCTAGGATTGCTAAGTCCACTTTCTTTCTTTTTCTTGTAACCTCGCCTTTTTTCTTGTAACCCTGTATTCATACAATATGTTAACATGAAAGTAAAGAAATACTTACAGTACTTACTTACTTACTTACTTACTTACTTACTCTTCTTCAATGTTTTCTTCTTTCCTGTTATTTTCCCCCAGTTAGTTTCTCGGTCAGGAGATAAGGCTGCTAAGCTCCTGTACCATTTTAGCTTAACAAAGGTTCAACAGTTAAAATATTTAACATTTCACATCTTATCACCTTTGCTTAGTATTTGCTTTATCTTAGTTGTCATAACAATACTATTCTACCCACTAAATAGTGCACACGTGTTGCATTGTGTATTTTTTTGTAGCTTAATTAAGTAATGTTTTTTTTATTCTGTGCACAGGTAGCTTTGTTACAGTGGTGTGCACTTGCTTTTACTTTATTAACCGCAACTAATATATTTATTTTGCTTCCAGTTTTGCTGTTTGGATCCTGTGTTTTCCACATTGTTTGGCTTTTTTCCTAAACTGAAATCCTACAAGACATTAACTTCAGCAGTTTTGTGCTTTATCTTATTTTTATTGGGTATACCTTGCATCACACAAGTAAGTCTTGATGCATTTCAATTCAAGTAGCGTTATCATATTATTTTAATTTAAGTATTGTTGTATTAATTAGGTTTTTATTATTAATGTGAAGTGAGAGCAATTGTCGAAAACGTTTTCCCTGAATAGCTCAGATGGTGTCGGTAAGTAAAGCCGGAGGACCCAGGTTCGATTCCCGGTCGGGGGAAATTTCGTCGACAATTTCTATTGCTTCACAACATTATATTTGTATTTGACATTTGTATTTGTATTTATTAGCATCCATCGATCTATGTGATACATAAGCATAATTATGCACCCTATAGCAACTATAATAAGGAAACATAATCTGTATTATAACAGGAATTGTCTGGGCAAAAGATGATATTGATAAGTAACAAAATAATGTTGCTCTGTTGGAAGATTTTGTATTTGGTTAGTTTAATTTAGGTAAGTAAATCATTTTTTTGTCAATTCAAAAGTACCTAACCTATGTTACAGTGGTTATCCACTGCCACACAGATATTATAAATGCACGATATCCAGAAATTAAATTGCCGGTGGTCCAGAGGTCAAGAAATTACGACATTCTTTAATATTTATTTCATGTAATACTGTATATATACGTATAACATGAGTAGCATAGTTGCTTTGTCACCAGTTTTATGTAGTGAAGGGGGGGGGGAGGGTATTCATAGCTCACCAAGCCCAAAAATTGCATAGTTTAAGGCCTGACTATATATTTATATTATTATTATTACATACGTATTATTATTTTATTATTATTATTATTATTATTATTATTATTATTATTATTATTATTATTATTATTATTATTATTAGAGTTGGACGTGGCAACAGATGATGATGATGATGATGATTATTATTATTATTATTATTATTATTGTTATTTCCTTCCTTCTCTTCTCTCATTTGCACCATCGGGCTCCTCTTGAGCCAAGACAATGCGAGAGTGCACCCTAGCGTGGCGGCCGAAAGATGGTGGTGACAATGTAGCTCATAGGCTGAGGACCTTCTGCACGATATTAGTTGTGCCGAGGATTGCAGCCTCCTGCATGACACGCACGTGCTTGTCCTTCAGGTGGAGCTGTGCTGTGTATGTACAGACATCTTCTCAACGCATTGTTCTTGTTTTCAGAGTGGCATCCATTTGATCACGCTGATGGATGATATTGGGGCTGCAATGGGACTTGTTTTTGTCGGCTTAATGGAAGCAATTTTGGTCTTTGGAATCTATGGATTACACAGGTTTTCTGAAGATATGCACTTCATGTTAGGTTCTAAACCTAGCGTACTTTGGAAAATCCTATGGGTAGTTTGCCCTATATTTCTTGGTGTACGTAATAAAGTTTGTAATTTGTTATTTTCTTAAAAAATCAAGTGGATATAATTTAAGGTGGGCTATGCTCAGTGTTGTGGAAGTTCCCTTTTAATGTGAACTGTTATGTTCTTTTAAAACCTTTGATCTCAATTCTAATTCATCTATGATATGAACTAAGTTCATCTATGAGTTAATTTTGCAGAAAATGGAATATTTATTAATTTTGTTATTAACAATAGCTCATTGTAAATGCAGAAACTATAGAATATTTCATTCTGAGGATAGACCATTGAAAGAAGAACAAGAAGAATCGCAATTATTTAAGACCGCAAAACTGCTTCATAAATTTAAATACAGGGAAATATACGCGTGATGTCGCGATCGTGAATTTCACGGGCCCCTAGATACTAGACGTGAACGTATTTGTTCCAGATGATAATGCTTCAATGCGTTTTGGAATCCCAATGGAACGTTCCAGACTACCACGAGGTCAATATGCCGACGCTTGCGGGAGTTCTTGGTTGGCTGTCTTGTACGGCAGTCATAGTAATTGTGTTTGCAATCGGAATATATCAAGCCATTGTATACTACTTGAGAGGGGTGAGAAATTAAATCTTAAAAAACAAAATTAAAAATCACTGAAGCTGACATGGACGAATCAAATTGACTTTGTCAAAATCAAACTTTGTTAAAATATTATGTGGCCGCCGGCCGGATGTTACGTTATATTTATATATTATACCATGCCCATAACTATAGAGACGTATAAAAATAGCAATTTAGTGATGTCTATTAAATCAGTTAGTGATTTTGCAATAATATTGATTACGTGAGTTAAGTTAAAGCTGCCGTTACTGTAGAGCATTGCTCGCGACGCGTTACGTGCGTTGCTCGCGTCGAAGTGTTTACAGTAGCGTGATCTTTGGTAGACCTAACACGAGCAAACAACAACATGACAACTGTCATAACATGTTTATTACCTAAATGTTTATTTGATGAAAGACTAAAATCTAGGTACGTACAAACACAATTTCGCTATATGGCACAGACAAATTGAAGCTCTTGTTTACTTCGAAATATGGAAGAAAAAAATGTTGTTTGTGGTTATAGATTCCGTAGTCGATCAAAACACAGGGAATAATAATTTTGCATTGTTACATGGGTTCCTTGCACAAGCAATGCGGCTAACGCGGCTGAACCACCAAATTTGCAATCAGATTGGTCGACGCGCCTGACGCGACTAACACCTCGCTCCCAACGCTCTACAGTAACGGAAGCTTAAAGCGTTAAGAAGTTAATTTCAAATGTTGATGTAGTCTCACCATATCAGAATATCACTACTATATCAAACAAAAAATAAGGTAAACTAAATTTAGAAATACATTTATTAGTTACTGCAAGAACAAAAAGTGATCCTGCAGTATGTGAAGTCTTGTTTACGCTCTGATGTTCCAGGAACTACGCAATGTCATTTTGCCCGAGCCAGAGTGGAGTCCTGATAGCGACTTTCTGGCGAAGGCTCGAACTATATTTGGTGTGTTAAGCTCTTCCGAAGTGATGAAAACACAATGGAAAACCAGAAGAGGTGGAGTATCAAATAAAGAAGACCAAAGTATTTCAGCTTCAACGAAAAGTAGTACGATGGACAGTGATGATTTGACCTCAAGATCAAGCACTCCTACCTCTGTTTCTAGTTTAAGATCAAATAATAATTCACAAAAATCAAACTGAAATGTTTCAGATACATTGAAGAAATAGGCCTAGTGGTAATTCAAATAATGATGTAGATGCATGTGTATGTAACACGTTTCTATATACAATAAGAAGTGTATAATGCATTGATATCTTAAGATCAGGGTTCAGTTCCTAGTTGCGATTGATTATCTAATTTCTGGATTTCACAGTTCAATATGTAATTAGTTTCGCCTCATGACCAGGCCTTGTCTATAATACCGGTAATACATTATTGTTAGTTTTCTATCTCTGTTGTAACTTTCAACTTATGTCACTAATCCATCCAAGATTTGTACTCTTATAATTAATATTAGTTATGTATACAAAAATCATCATCATTTAAAGCACATAAGTATTAACAACCCATCAAATAGACACTGATTAAGTGATAATATGAAGGATGAGCCTTCAAGATACTGTATCAATTCACTGTATAATTGCAGTGTTTCAATAAAAACAAAAATTGGTTTTGAATTTTTTTATTTTTACTTTTAGCAAAGCTATACCTTTTTTGAATGACACAAATTGAATATGTAGTGTAATTGAAATATTTAGAGTATTTCCAATTGCACTTTTTTCACTGAGTGTCTATGATAAAAACTAACTGCGTTGTAGATGAACTTAAATCATTACAACTCTACAAGTTTTCATCATAGGAACTCGGCAAAAAGAGCAAAAAGAAGATAAATATTAAATGATGTGATCCGATCATCAAATAATTAGAATTACAATCGAAAAAGTTGAAAAAACAAAACAAAAAAACATTAAAATTGTTTCTTTCGTGACAAATCCCGTATCAATGTATCACATCGGGTGATGAATGCTAATAAAATACATACATACATACATACATACATACATACATACATACATACATACATACATACATACATTATTATACATGATGATATTTAGAGTTTAACGTCTCATATTTTTGCAACGATGCTAATGGAGATGATGTGTGGGTGATCATGAAGATGAAAAAACGCCACATGACATCCATGCCCAAGCCAGGGTTTGAACCTGGAACGCAGAGACCGCGGTTTACTCGACCAACCCCTAATCGACTGCGGCAAACTGCGCTGGCACATACTATATATACATACATACATACATACATACATACATACATACATACATACATACATACATCCTTACATACATACATACATACATACATACATACATACATACATACATACATACATACATACATACATACATACATCTTTACATACATACATACATACATACATACATACATACATACATACATAAATACAAGCTTTCAAACCTACCAATCTGCTTTTACCAGTGTTTCTGATGTTGCTTAATTTTGGTGTTCATACATCATGTGAACCGTCTAAACCAAACTAGAGTAAGGTCAAGATGGTAAGTATAATCCCCTGTATGATCCTAAAGCATACTTGGAGAAAGATATTTTAAAATTCTAAATAATGCATAAGTCCGGAGAATGTTTGAAAACGTTCTTTCAACCGTTCCTTTTACGAACAAGTAGTTCAATTTTATTCAGTACAGCTCTTCAATCTCCCTTTCCCGACGTCATATGATCACAGACATAAAATATTGTTACAACAACAATGTAATATTATATGTCTATGATATGACCATGGACTTATAACATATGACCATTGATTAATAACCTATATAACCTAGTTGTTCGTCGGTAAACACCAAATAAATACTAAATTCAGTCTTTCTATTAATAGTCAGACATACATAGGGTGACCAGACGTCCCGGTTTTACCGGGATCGTCCCGTTTTTTTGCGGCCTGTCCCGGTGTCCCGAAAATAGTTCTCGGGACGCCAAAATGTCCCGGTTTTAAGAGTTCGTCCAATTAATTCGTATTCTCCATTTAAATTTCCATTAATAAACAATATAATGTTTCATATAAAAGCCAATACTAGTTATAATTCAAAATACTCGAAATGGAAGATCATTTTCTGCCATTTTAGTGCCAATCACATTCCATGTAAAAACATTGCTGTCATAGTTGAGTTTACTCTCTCTTTGCCTGGAACAAATGCTGCTGTGAAGAGGGTTTTCTCGCTTGTAAACTGTTTTTGGTCTGACGAGAAAAGTCGTTTGGGCGTCGATACTGTTAGAGCTGCAGTTATAGTAAAAACACACTTCAGTGAAACGTGCTCCCAATTCTATGAATTTTTGAAAAGTAATGATAAGTTAATGCAAGAAATTCATGCTTCGAATAAATATGTTAAAAGTAAAACAGATAACACAGACCCAGGACCAAGCACAAGCTCACAGAAGAAGCATGTGTTTCCATAAGAACAGTTAGCAAGACTTAATTTTGTACAAGTTTTTTTATTTAATCTGAAAGATAAAACAAATGTTGAATCCTAAGAAATAAACACCTATTGCCAAGTTTACAGTAATTATTGCAATTGCGCGTACTTATCTTTTCCTGGAACCTGATTCTTCTCTTGCGCCACACCCTCAAGGCAAAGGCCAGCTACCAGCCCAACCCAACCTGTCTCAGATCTCACTACAGGCTATCTTGAGATGAAAATTGCCCAAAAAATTTTGCGCCTCCGGCGGCTGGGGCTAAGCCCCAGACCCCTTGTGATCCACACAAGTCCATACAAGTCAAGCCTCCATGTGTCCCGGTTTTTGCTTTTGTAATTATGGTCACCCTAGACATACATCTTTTTAGCATTAATTTTCTATAAGTTGAGCATTTTGTAGCATTTTTTTTTTTATTACAACCTTGAATATGAGGTACAATACGAGGTACATGAGGTTGTAGCACAGGTTGTAGTTTCTTGCACTTTGTGTGTGCAGATATTTAAAATCAATTCAATTGTCACTACTTAAATGGATGTTCAGTATTCATCGATTTAGCATCTAAAACCTAAACCGCTAAAAAACAACAAACATATCTCTAGTTATAGCGGGTTATATTGTATATTGTATAAACCGCGAAAAGCAAATGAAAACGAGTCTTTTCGAGCTTTAAAACGACCCGCAATTCGCGTCTTTAATTTTAGTACTGTTCACTCTCAAAAGAATGCAGCACAATCAACTTATGGGATTTTGGCGGTATATGCATTGACTGTACATAATCATATTAGAAACATTCCACACTAATTTTGTCGTGTGGCCAAGATCTCATTATTGGTATTATCATATCGAGCATCAAAAAGGAAGTAATTAAATTGAAAATAAACTAATAAATTCTCAATTTATTTTCAATAGAATAATCATTTTAAATTATAATTGTTTTTATCATTTCTCTACTGCCCTCTTGATTTGTCAGGGTGTTATTCTATTCCGATTTATGTAGTCTCGGCGTGATTTCCTCTCTTGTGTTTTGTAGGTTGCAGATGTCGCAAGTAATTGTTGTGTGATATTATTATCACTAGTAAATGGGGATTTGTAGAAAAGAGAGTGTAAATCACGTTTCGGACGTGTTCTACGAATACTGATTAATGTTTTGAAACGTATTCATTGAAGTATCAAGATGGAAAACCGTCTAATCGAGTGCTTCGTTACCCATGTGGAGAGAGAGGGCCCACTGTTGAAGGTATGGGCTCAATTGGATCGCAAGATCCCTACTTACATTGAAAAGGCAATACTGCAATTGGCAGAACAGTTTGAAAATCCTGCCTATAAAATAATGGATCCGTCTTCACTCAGAATTAGACAACTGTGTTGTGCTAAATATAGTGACGGTTCGTACTACAGGGCAAGGATCACAAGCCTTGCAAATCTATCTGCCGGCGAAGTGGCAGTTCAATTCGCCGATTATGGTAACCATGAAATTATTCCGTTGAACAATATGAGAAAGCTGGACCAAATTGTCGGACCATTAGCATCACTTCCTGACCAAGCTACTGACTTTTACCTGGCGGGTGTCTATCCAGCAGCAGCTGGAGAATGGAGTCTGGAAATGCTGGGTTTTATCAGGGAGGCAATTTGTTATTCTGATCTAGGATTCCTTCACACAGCAGAATGCGTTACGGACGCCGGTAAAAAGTACTTCATCCAACTGATGTATGACAATAATGATTTTGCTGCTATGTTGATAACCAAGAATATGGGTATTGCGATCTTAGTTGATACTCAAAAATCGATGCTTCTAAACATCATGGAAAAGAAACCACTTCCAACACTAACATTGTGGCCGCCATTTAACCCATCGGAACCACCTCCAGCTGCTCAGATGATTGTTCCAACAAATTTGGCTGCTGCAGCTCAGCTGGCTGTCGCCGAAACTCACCAAAGGCGAATTGCTCATCAAATGCCAATGCAGCCACAAGCAACCAACCAGGGATTTGTAAGTAATGCTCAAAGACGTTTGGTCCATCCAAAAGCTGGTTATCCTGATTCTGGTGTTGCACCTCCAATGCAATTCCAACAACTAGCAGAACGTAATTACCAACCTAAAAGTGCCCAGGTCCGACTCGATCCAGCGCGTCTACAGCAACACGATGCAGTCAACCAAAACCGCATAGATGTGCCTCAAATGCAGTCTGCACAATCTGCACAACGTCCATATGACCGTTCTGCCATAAGCAGTGCTCAAATGAGGGTAATGCCATCTGTTGAGCAATATGCTGGTGTTTCTCAAATGCACACTCAGTCTCTTGCCACAGAACAGCATTTTGCAAGTGTTCCTACTGTACTAACATCTAGGACTACACCACCTGCACGACCAATTACGAATCATTCCGTAAATCATGGGTTTCACAATCCCAAAGATGAAGTTCGTGCTGCACATGTTTTCCAAAGTAATGTATTGGAGCTTAATACTGAACATGAAGTATTTGTATCATTTGCAGAGGATGGCCCAAATGGGTTTGCAGTCCAATTGTCAACATTGGAGGATACTTTAGGAAAACTTTTAGATGAAATAAATCGCGATAAGCCTGCTCCTTTGACTACGCCACTTATGCCTGGTTCTACATGTCTTGGACGATTCACATTAGACCAGACTTTGTGCAGAGCAGTTGTAATGTCTGTTCACACTGATACATGCCACGTTTATTACGTGGACTTTGGCAATTCAGAAGAACTGCCTTTTTCTGATATCTTTGAACTACCACAGCGTTATGTTATTGAACCCCAAGTTATGGCTATAAGGTTCACTTTGTCAGGCCTAGGTAACATGACTATCACTAAACAAGTGAAAGAAGTGTTTTGTGATCTTGTGAATAACAGGCAATTTCTGCTTCACGTCGTTCCGCCTGAAGGCCCACCACTGAGACAATACGGAATCCTTTACGATGAAGGAAGGAGCATCCTTGATATTTTGAAAGAGAAGTTGAAGTCTCAGCAGGTTTCCTATGTGCCCATTGCCCTTCCAGACATAGGTTCAAAGGAAATAGTCTCTGTAGCTTATGTTGATAGCTTCAGTAAATTCTTTGTTCAAAAGCAAGATAACTTGGTAGCTTTGGAAGCCGTAATGGAAGAGTTGGCTACTCATTGTGAAACTGCTGCACAACTAAGCCATAATGAAATAACCGAGGGTCTCCCCTGTTGCTCATTATACAGTGGGGATGAATTATGGTACCGTGCACAAGTGAAGAGTGTTACCGAAGAGGGCGTCATCGTAGACTATGTTGATTATGGAAACACCGAACCCGTCCAGCTGGACTCGCTCCGGAAAGTCTCTCCGGAATTGGTAACTGTAATGGAGTCTCAAGCCATCGTTTGCTGTTTAAACAAACTGCAGCACGTCGAGGCTAGCGACGAATTGTTGGAGAAATTTTCCGTACTCACCGACGACAAGAGTTTAACCATGGAAGTTGTCGGCCGACTAACCGACGGCCGGTTGGTTGTCGAACTGCACGATATGATGGACTCGATGCCCGTCAACATTGGTGCAGCACTCAGAGCTCCCAAGCAACCAGCGCAACAAAAGTTTCATGAAAATGTCAGGCCTGCCCCGGCGAAAGCAGTCTCGGAGTCTCCTCCTGTTGCTGTGGATGGTACGTAGCCTAGGCCTTGGATACATTATGTCCCAGTAATAATTGTTGAGTGATTTAAATGAGATAGGGATCTATAATATATGTATTAATGTAGGCCTATGTATATTGTATAAGCTAGGCTTTATTATGAGTTATTTTTCAGATTTGTAGCCTAACCTTTTAGTTTCGCAAGTTTTGTGGAGCTAGGCCTATTATGAACACTGAACTTGTTCATATTACTTAGTTGTCATATTACTTGGTTGTCATTAGGTTATTTTTCTATTTTTAGAGGAAGTTTCTTTTAAGTCAAAAAAAAAGTTATTTTAAACATGTAGGCCTAAGCTGTTGAGTGTTGTATTTCATTTATTCTAAGCCTCTTTTACATTCTTATTACATTTGTGTTTTTTTGTACAGTAGTGTTGTATTTTTCACTAATTATTTCAGAGAGCCGCGACTCGAAACAATCGGCTGATTCGTACAAGACTCACGACAAGCCAGGCCGTAATACGTACAATGAAGATAAATCAAATCAATTTGGTGGATCAAGGTAAGCCTAGAAGATATCTTCAATTAATTTAAGTAGCCCTAACCTATGATACAAAAGTGCGGCTAGGCCTAGAAACTTGCAAAGAACAATCTGAACATTTTAGCTGGGATAATTTTAAAGATTTTGTTTTGAAGGATTTGATTGGAGAATTAGAATAAGAGAAGAGAACGAAATTCAAGAAAATGGTGTATCGAGCTTGGCATGCCGATACTAATTCCTGGGATGCGCAAGGTCAATGGTGGAAACACCCCTTTACCTAACTAAATGTTGTTGGAATAAAGAGTTTTTTTTTTCCTTATGCAATGATGACTTTTCAGCCATTCATTTTTCTTGCTATCGATTACAAATTAGCTTCTTGATCTGGCCTGCTCTAATAGTATAGCGTATATATATATACAATTAGCCTGAACATTATTGTCTCTCAAACCCATTTAAAAAAAATGTATTCAGAATGTTTGTATGAGCCATACAATGACTTCAAGGCCTATACGACCTTATGATGTAATATTTAACTCATCTTGACAATGTACATACAATCTTGTATTGTGGTTATACAGCTAAGAAATGAAATGAAATGTGTTGATACGAATAGGCCTACATAGTCAAGCCTACTTTTAACATGCTTAAAAAGGTGTGATGTGTGAAGTGACAAATTACGGGACTGTGGTTTTGTGACAACTAAGAACTGAGTAACAAAAGGTCGAATGGCAACCATTAACGATTCTTATTTTAGGAAAACCAATAAACAATAATGAAGTGTTTTCCCTAATATCAACCATAATGATTGCAATATTTGAAATTTTGTTCATCTAGATTTTAGTTCTTACAAAACCACAATCTCTCATTTGTCACTTTTTCAATATTGTGTCACATTGTCAAAATATAACTAAAAAACCGTTAATAATAATTTGACATAGTTTATACAGTGAGACTACCCTTTGCCGTTTACGCCCAAGATGTGTGGTGAAAATTGTCATCTGAGGTAGAATTGTTGGTAAATTACCATGTAACCTATTCATCCAATGAAATATCGCCATATCCAGATCCACCATATTGTAGACATATAAAAACAAAAAAGCATTGAATTGCATTTTAAATTAATCTTAATGAAGAACTGAACCCTAAAATCGGAATCGGGCCTACGTATTATCCATAGCCGACGTAGCGGCCGTTATCGATTCGTTGTTGGTTTAGTCAAGCACAATTGAGGTTCTAAACGCATGCCATGTGGCATATTTTCATCCTCTTATTTGCCCACACACTGTTGCAATTACGTATCATGTTTCAACATTAGGTTATAGCCTAGGCCTACTATGCTTCTTTAAAAAAAAAGATCATTCCATCATGTTCCACTAGCATGCATCTTCTAACTTCTGGTAAATTGTGTTTAGATATGTATTTTGTCATAGTAATTTGCCTTTTATTATCCTCAGGTTTATACATCAAAATAAAAAAGAATCAACCCGCCCTTCTAAGGGCGGATCACAAGTGTATACCTTTCGAAAAACACGGTAAAAAGATATTTTTTTCAGCGTGTTTGCTGTGAATGCACCATAGGCCTAACATATTTTGTTGTGTAGCTTTTAATTATTTGAAGGGCTGTGTGAATATGTACTTGAATTTTCCAGTATGAGTCGAATTCAATCGAGTATCGTATATTTTAATTTTAATTTGTAAAATAGCATGTCAATTGTCTTTTTATTTCTCATTGAGAAGGTGGTACAATCTCAAAGCCTTGAGAAACTCAAGCAAACACAGTGATAGGCCTTTTGTCATGTTGTTATGTTATGCATGTACATTGTACAGTATGCTTGCCCAGTTTTCTTTGGTTTGAAATTGTCCACGTTAAGTGTCGCTGACTAATGTTTAGATTTAGCTATGCATTGCTGAACTTCTTGCACATTCAGTAGTGAGCCTATGTTTATGACTTGCTGCAGAATCTAAGCACCATTTCCTGCCATTGCAAATTGTTTATTTGGTTACATAGGAATTTAGTATCGCTGCACATCTATATTCCAACTAAGTCAAGTCTGTCTGCTGTAGAACACCACACCAAGCTAAGACAATAGTTCCATGACCAAACAATTTCAGATTAGTTCACAGTGTTCAGCAAATTTATTTTTTTGTTTTTAGATCCAATGCAGAGGATTGGCGAAAAAGGGACAACGACCACGAGGAACGTCCGGGACACTTCGAAAACAACAGGGGTAAAGATCGTGATACGAAAGATCGTTACGCCCGGAACAGTGAACCTGAAGAACGTGGTGGCAATCGTTTTGGTGGGAACAGAGAAGAAAGGGGAGGGGATCGTTATGGCGGGGATAAGGAGGAACGAGGTGATAAACGTTTTGGTGGGGATAGAGACGACAAGAAGTCTGGCCGCTTTGGAAATGACAAAGAAGATCAAGAGGAACGGGGCCATAACAGGTTTGGTGGCGATAGGGATGAAAAGAGAGGAAACCGATTTGGCGGTGACAAGGAAGATAGGGAGGAACGAAGCCAGAACCGGTATGGCGGCGATAGGGATGACAAAAGGGGTAACCGATTTGGCGGAGACAGAGATGATCAAGGTCCTAATCGTTTCGGTGGCGATAGGGATGACAAGAGAGGAAACCGCTTTGGCGGAGACAGAGAAAATCGGGAGGAACGAGGTCAGAAAGGTGGTTTCAGTGGCGATAGGGATAATAACAGGGGAAACCGATTTGGTGGAGACAACGATGACCGAAGTGGGAACCGCTTTGGCGGTGACAGAAAAGAGAGATACCCCAAAGACAGAGGAGATGGTTGGGGAGATAACGACCAGAAGACAGACACTTGGGGAGGTAATGACCAGAAGACAGACACTTGGGGAAGTAATGACCAGAAGACAGACACTTGGGGAGACTCCAGTAACACCAAGGCTGTTGTTGAAACTGTGCAAATATTTGCCACTCCTGATCAAAGGTTTAGTGAAGAAATAGTACAACCAGAGACGAGCCAAGAAGTTGAATTAATTTGGTTCATCAATCCGGAACAGTTCTTTGTTCAATTGAAGTCCAAACAAAGTGATATTGAAACGACTATGAAAGATATCCAAAGGGCATACTGTGGCAAACAAGCCAATGTCAAAGATGTTGTGGTTGGCTCACCAGTGATAGCCAAGTACCAGGCCGATCAAGTTCTCTACCGTGCTGAGATCATTGAAGTAAAGGATTACTCTTACATTGTTCGCTATGTTGACTTTGGCAATTGTGAACTTGTTAAAAAGATCGACATGTGGCAAATAGAGTCTAGATTTCTCGACCTGCCAAAGCAAGCTCTCGCTTGTTCTCTTACGAGTGTTAAACCCATTGACGGGGACTGGTCAACGAACCAAGACAAAGTTGATAAACTCTTCCAGGATGGTGCGTATCAGTGCACCTTCCATGAACAAGAGGATGGTATACATCTAGTGACGCTGATGCACAACGATGCCAGTGTTGCCGACGAAATGGTGGCTAATGGGTTTGCATGCAAGGGAGGAGGAACAGATGCTGTCACAATACCGGAAGAGCCCATCAAGAAAAAGTTCCTCACTGGACAAACCATAATTGGCCGTATTACTTACGTTGAAGGAGTATCCAACTTCTTCGCACACTTTGACGTCGATGAAGCTAACAGAGTTCAGGCACTGATAGATGAATATGTTCAGAACCTTGAGGTAAGCCACCACAATAATTTGATTGTAATTTAAACACTTCAAATTTAAAACTATGTAGTCTACCAGGGTAGAGGTCTTCAACTTCCAGATTTATTCGTGAAAGTAGGTAGTGGGTCAGTTAAATATTTAGGCTATATACAAATATAACCAACAGTCACTCTTTCTCTTTGTTGAATGTAAAGAGTCTTACAATAGACTTTTGGCAATAGGGAGTATTCAATAGACGTCACGTGGCGGCCATTATGAGGTACACATTGCTTGTTTACCTTCGTTCTGTCAATAGAAGACACATAGGTTATCCAGGAAAAATCACAGTTTTAAGCCATTTAGATTGATGTGTGCAGGTAAAAGTTCAAGAAAATGATAACAACAATGAAAACAAATGATAAAACATGCAAATGATTGTCTTCAAACAGAGTTTACGCGTGCTTTTTTTGTTTTTAGTCATAATACGGAACCTTTGTTTGAAAACAGTTGATGTGTCAGTCAAAGGACATCTGCAATATTGCAACAATGAAGTGTCGGAAGAACGTAAACAAATGTTTACAGAGTACCTCAGTATGGCCACCATGCGATACCGGAAATGACGTTATTGCATACTCCCTATTGGTGGCAAGTCTGCAACCCATACCTACCTATAGAGGCATGAAATTTGATTTGTGTGTTGGATTGTTGGCCTACTTGTGGATAATTTCCTCGAATGGGTTTGCAATGCACGGAGTGCTAAATGTAATGCAAACAACATGTTCTGTAGACCCTATGATGTTGATATGATCCAATCTGGAATTTTAATGACACCTTCTCTACTCAAAATATGTTTGGTATATTCAAATTGCTATGCATGCTCAAACCACATCTTTTTGCTGAATACTTCTGCTTATTGTATCAAACATTTATAAAATTAATAGATTGCGACTTGTGTAGTGTAGTGACATGTCTGTTGTCGTAGTTATTTGTGATCTTCGGCTATAGTATTTGTTTTGTATTGAACAGAATATTACACCACTACCAGCCGACCAGATCTCGGTTGGGGAACTGTGCATCGCCACCGCAGACTCAACGCAGTGGTACCGAGCTAAGGTTGTTGAGGCAGCTGAGACAGAGGGGGTGTATTACATTACATTCTTCGACTACGGGGACGGAGATGAAGTAGCTGTCGACAAGGTAAGGAGAATTTAGCCTTGGTGCGTTAGACATTAGGGATGGGCAAAACTATGAAATTAATGTTAAACTACATGTATTTCAATGCAGAGATAAATAAAATGGCATGCCTGAATGTTGCAGATGATTGCACTTCCCGAACACCTAAGTTTGTCTGCTCACCCTGCCCAAGCAACCGAGATGTTCCTCACGGGCAGCGATGAGACCGAGGTGGCGCCAGAGACCGAAGATCTCTTCAAGGAAAAGTTGGAAACTACCGATGCAGTCATTCATGTTGACAGTGTCACTGGGGAAAGGTAATTTTATTGCAAAGTACAGTAGTAGTACCTAGTAGTAGTGTGAACGTTCAAGCTTTTCGGTAATACAACTAAACTAGAGAGTAGGCCTACCAAGTTAGTTTGGTCTAGGCAACATGTTCCTGCCATGCATGAAAGTTGATAGCTTGGTGTTTTGTAAATAGGATATTGTGTTCAATGTAAACTGATTTTTTTTTTGCGTTGATTAGCCCTAGTCACTGTCAAGTGCCTGAGATAGATAAGCCTACATTTGAGTTAAGTTTTGATTTTGACTAGCAGACGTTTTCAATTTATATTTCCTGTTTAATTTCAGATTAAACGTAACACTTTTCTCACCGGATGGCCAAAAGTTGGAATTGGTGAAACACATCGGCAACGAGTCGCAATTTGTTGCGCCGGTTTTGCCACACCCGATCTTGACCCAGAAAGTAAGTGTTTTCATATCCCACGCTGACAGTCCAACAAGTGTGTGGCTGCAAAAAGCCAAGTACTTTGATTTGTTGACTGAACTCCTGGATCGTTTGTACGTTTTTTACGAGGAGGGTGGGCAGGCTCAAAGCCTGGAACCCAAAGTAAACGCTTTGTGTGCTGCAAAATCTGTAAATGATGACTCTTGGTACAGGGCAAAAATTGTTGCAATTTCTGAGGAAGGTATTGAAGTTCTCTTCTTGGACTACGGCAACGGTGAAGTGGTTCCAGCCGAGAACGTCAAGGCCCTCGATCCTTCATTGTGTACCCCTCATGCATTAGCCTTCAACGTGTCTCTTCCAGTTGTCGTCAAAAAGGAGATAGAATCCGCCGCCCTCACGGAAATGACGTCAGAAGTCGAATACTTGGCAGTTTTCCATCGGGACGAGGAGGGTAGCTGGTATTCAGAGTTGTTTGAGAAGAAGGAAACCTTGTCGGATAAACTAGTTGAACAAGGTTATGTTGAACTAATGAAAAACTACCCTTTCACAACTGTTGTCGAGGAACTTACAAAATTGCCCCAACTAGTTACCGGTATGCAAGTGTTGATGTACGTCTCGCACACCGACTCTCCGGACAGTTTCTGGATTCAGCGAGACGATACAAGTGTCGAGATTGAGAAGTTGCAAGCCGATCTCCAGGCCGCAGTCGAAAGCTTTGAAGTACTGGCCGAGCCCGCATGCGACACACTCTGTGCGGCGTTGTATTTGGAAGACGGCCAGTGGTACCGAGCAATTGTCCTAGAGGTAAAAGACTCCGGCGTGTTGGTTCGCTTTGTCGACTATGGGAATACCGACCTAGTAGACGTAAGTGCAAATGCACTCAAGGTGCTTCCGCCTAGATTTGCAAAATATGCCGTCTACGCCATTCGTTGCGGGTTAAACGTGTTGCCGCTCGACACGGAATTCACTCCCGAGGCTAAAGCAGGTTTTGAAGCACTCGTTGCAGAAACCGAGGACACTCTGGTCGCCGAGATTGTGGCCGAGCGAGATCAGTTGATAATCGACATATTCGTGGGAGACAAGAGCTTTACCGCGTCGTTGGTTGCTGACGAACTGGTGATACCATTTGCAGATGAGAATAGTGTCTACATCAGCCACACAAACTCGCCGTCAGAATTCTGGATCCAGGCCGAGCGTTCGACGAAACGTCTGGAAATGATGGCCGATCAAATGGCGGATGCGGCAGAATTCGAGCCCCTGGCGGACGTTGTCGAGGGATACCTTTGTGCCGCACTATTTGTCGATGACGATGTATGGTACAGGGCTAGAGTGATGGCTAAAACCGAAGAAGGGACCGAAGTTTTGTTTGTAGACTTTGGAAATTCTGCCGTGTCCACCGAGCTTCGAACTCTGCCCGAAAATCTGGCAGCCATCTTACCCTTGGCTAAACGCTGCTCGCTACCACTCCCCAACGACCAAACCAACTGGTCCGACAAGGCAACAGAGATGTTTGTGGAATTGGCCGCGGAAGGTTCCACCGCGTTCTCGGTGGAGATCCTGAACGACGACGAGAGTCTGGCGTCTGTTCAACTGACCCGCGGTGGTGAGTGTGTCGGCGAACTGCTATCGAATGCGACATCTCTTGAAGAGCCCGAAACTCTTACTGAAGGGGAGGAGGTGGTTACTTTACAAGTTAAAGTTGATGAAGGTCTGCTCGAAACCAGCTCCGAAGAAAAGGAAGATCAGTTTCATGATACTGTTGAAGATCTGCCGGAACCTTGCAAAGATACCGTGCAGGAAGCCGGCACTGCTGTCGAAGACCAATTCAAAACTCCCGATTCTGACTTGACCTCTGAATCTGATAAAACTATCGAGTCCATCGAGGAGTATGCGGATGTACCTGAAAGTGATGCATTGATACAGACTGTAGACTCACCCGATGTCTTAGTCGAGGAAAAGTCTGACATTGTAGACGATGAAGAGTCCGACATTGTAGACGATGAAGAATCTCCAATAGCGTCGACCGAGACCGAAGTGCCCGACGAAGTAGCTCAAGAAAACGTGTCTGTCGCCCAATTGGCAGTGGAAACGGTGCAGAAAGGCGACGGCGATACTCCCACACAAGTTGAGATGGAATCCACGGCGGTTCAATCGGATGCCGACCTAAATACCGAGGACAATGTAGACGTGGACTTGGTGACGGCCGAGATAAGGGAGCTCGACGTTGTACCGCAACTTCCCGACCTGGTCCGACCCACCACGCCGAGGAGTGACGATCTAGACGCGATGACATCCACTTCGAGACCCATGACTCCGAGAAATCACGCCGAAAAGATTGTACCCGGTAGTATCGGTCGTGGTGTTTCGCTGGAAGAGTTGCACAGAATTAATCTGGACCCCGTGCGATCGTCCCCGAGAAACACGGCCGAAAAGATAGTGCCCGGCAGCATTAGCCGCGGAGTTTCTGACGAGGAGTTGGAGAGGATCATGTTCGACCCGATAAACCCGAAATTCAAACATTCCGATAAACTTGTACCTGATTCGGAGGGATCGCTCGAAAGAATCGCCGAAGTTGCCGCACAGAGTTGTCCGGCCACGCCAATCCCTAGCTCTGACCACCCGTTGCAGCGAGCTAGTTCGGTTCAAATGGAACTCCCGTCTCCACGTAAAGTAAAACATGCCGACAGGATTGTACCTGGCTGTATTTCAAGTGGACTATCGACGGAAGACGTAAAAGCTACTTCGCATGAAGATTTTGAAAAGCTAAAGCATGGGGAGAGGATTGTTCCCGGCTCTATTTCTAGGGGAGTTTCGATCGAGGAAATGGAACCTGCTAACGAGGAAGATTCTGACGTTGGGAGGGTTGTAAATGGAAGTGGTTCAAGTAGTGTTGCTTAAATGGTGCTAAAGAATTATATTTGTTTAGTACTATAGCTAAAACCACATAGGCCCACACAGGCCAAAGACTGAAGTTTATTTTGTAATGTTTATTTTTTCTTGTTTGTAGATATTATTGAAAGTTACCATGAGTAGAACCAGTTGACAATGTGTTGAGCCTACCAACAAAATCACATAGTAAATGTTTTTCAACACTTCATCTTAAACTTTTTGTGGAAAGTGTATGCCACTAATAAAGAGATAGCACTGCTAACCTGTACCATTGTCTGTGGCATTTAAGCAAAGATTACTGAGTGGAGAAGATGTTTCATCCATATGGGAATTCGTCTGCGCGTGTCTGAGCGAAATTTTCTAAGTCCGACGTGTAGTTCGAATTCTCACCGCAAGAGTCGCTCTTCCAAAAGTTTAAAACTCAAGGTCCACTAAATCCCCTGGCACGTACTTGCGATCTAGTAGACCTTGTTTAACGGTAACGAAGTCAAACGCAAGGTCTACTAGATCGCTAGTAGCCGCCAGGGGATTTAGTGAACCTTGGTCAAACGTGCAGGGCTAGCGCTCCTTGCGGTCAGAATTCGAACTAGTGGTGAGACTTAGAAATTTTCGAAAAAACTCGCGCAGACATTTTAACACGGCGATGAAACATCTTCTCCACTCAGTAATCTTTGATTTTAGGTAGGTACAACAAAGGCTCAAAAATTCAAATGTTAAACAATTAACAGCTAATTACCGCCAGTCCGTTAGTTCATCTTTCTGCCCCCAGAATGCACAGTCTTATTTTATGTACCGTACATTGTATCCGTATTGTCAAATGTCAACTAACCTTTTTTTTTGTTAATTTCCTCACTTTTCATGAAAAATAAATTAATAAGTGTAGGAAAGTGTATTTACTTTAATAAGCCAGAACATGGTTTGCTTGTGTTTCAACTCTAAAACATTAGTTTGAGAAGAAAATACAAGCAAGCTCATTTCATTTTCCATTTTAATTTTGTGCAAACATGTCCAGCATAAATTGTGTACAATGTACATATTTGTATGCTTCTAGGTATGCTCTGTAACTGAATGAAGTGGGTGAAATTCACCTTTTGTCCTAATTTCTCTTCAAAACTGGTTTGTGATTTGTTAATTGTTCTCTATTGAGTTATTGACCAATCACCAAATTACTCGGGTGATGTTAAAAGGTGCCACGTATTCAGTGCATTACTGGCAATTGCAATGGAACGAGTTGGCAAAGCTATCGCGTGAACAGTGTAGATGGAGGGAGGGGGAGTCAAGACATTTGTTCCAAAGGTCTACTACGATATTAGTAGAACGTGTAAGGAAAACTAGTGGAGTGACGAATTACTAAATGTTTAAATAAAAGTTAGGTACAGTACAGCTCGCCAATATCCCCACCAGATAGAGCTACCTACGTCATCGTGGGGTATTCAGAATCGGGGATTCATTCCATCATTTTGGGGTAGCCCAGACTACTTGGTACTTCAGAACATTCCAGTACCATCCATTGATCTATTATAAAATCATTGCCGCTTACCGTGCAAGCCTGTCAGAATTTGGATACTTTTACTTTACAGTGTATCAGTGTAATATTAAGTTCCCCAGCGACTCATCGGAGGCTCGTTTTTCGGAAAAGTAAACTCTTTGCTCTCTGTGGTTGCAGTCACAAATCAACAGATCTGTACTATGAACTACTATGTAGTGGTAACAAGTGCAAGCACAATAAACTCATAGCTTCTTTGTAGGCCTTCAATAAATTACACATGCACTACATTAGAACCGAACGAATAGTTCACATTAAACATGGTTTAATTCATAAATTTATAAAATTGTCATCACGTTTCAATGCTACTCATGGTTTTTTTTTATATTCTTTTTGGTATCTTTTTTCTCATGAGTGTCGATGTGTTTTGCTAAATATACACAACACATTATGTTTGTAGTTCTCTATTCAAGGATGCCAGTATTATCACTTCGAATTAAATACATACCGGTATTTTGTAATATTTAGCTATACATGTCACTTAACGCTATCAGTTGTGGATAGAAATATTGTGTAATCAAACTATCACTAAACCATCAATGTGACTGGCACATATTGTTTTCTCCTACCTCGCTATTAAACTATTATTGGTAGTTTTTAGCAATGGCAGCAATAAAAACGTATCACTTTTACAATATGTGCAAACTTCATAACATGTTCCTTTTGGATTACCATTTATTTTCAATAAAGTGGAAATATGAAAGATATTTTATTTTACTTATTGATTAGGACTGTTTCCATCTGTATGTAATAGTTTTTTCTACCCTTTTTGATTCCTTTGTTGGTGACTTTTGAACCTCATGGTAGATTGCCACATTACATTTTGCAGTACATAGTAATAACTTGAAATTTAGACTAATCATTGAAAAGTACGTACAGTTGAATACGGCCGATAGCCTGATTACAGTGCATAGTGTCGTACTTGTAAGGGCCGGTTTCACCAAGATCAACTTTGGCCAAGTTCAGTTGAACGACACTAACACCAACTTTTAACTGCAAAATCCACTGCACGAAGAGTGAAATGTGTTATTGATAATGTGTTGCTTTATACGCCGATTTTCAGATAGTTTCAGTAATGATGTGAAACAAGATACACATTTAAATCCCATTTGCATGCGATTTCATCCAGTTAATGGCAAATATGAAGGACATTGAAGGAAGATTTTCTCAGATTGGTAATAAATGTCAAAGATATTTACAGTCAATTGTTTAGCCATTGCCTACTGGATAACTTGTTCTCTGCTTGTGCATAATACGTACAGAAGGCAGTGACAGAACTGCTTTGGAGTTTATCATCACAAATCTGAACGGTGGGCATCGAGGGTTCTATCCAACAATGCATTTGCAGTTTTTGTTTGATCATTTTTACATACAAATACATCTGTACTATGAGTAAACAAACATGTATACCAATCTTTACATGGGTTATTTTAAATTCATGGTATTTCAAAAGGCAATAAGTGGCATTGTGAGAAATTATTTCATTTCTCTCTGTAAACAATAAACATGCAGTGACAATAATTAAGTATCCAAAACAACAAAAATGCGAGATATATGAGAAATTAAATAGTAACAAGTTATTAGTTTTGTCAAATTGGTAACATTCAGGTTCAAGCTGAACTCGAAAAAAATCAATGCTGGTGAAACCGGCCCTAAGTGGTGTAAGTTCCCGTTCAACGGGTCAATTGGTAAATATAGTGGACCCAAGATTACTTTACACCTGCTTTCGTCGCATGCGGGGCAGTCGTAGCCAACCAGCGAACCGCCCGAGACACACCTGCGCCAATACCGATCGCTGATTGGCTACGAACCAGTCGCCTGTGACGAAAGCATGTGTAAGGTAGTCTTGGGATAACTATAATTATCTAGTACATTTGTGTATTAATTTGGCCAGAATTGAATGTCTAGTTAAAATGAACTCGGATGAATTATTTTACACATTACAAGGCCCAGTGGAAATAACTAAAGTGGACTTGACCGGCGATTACTTTTACTGGACACTTTATAGACAGTTTACTTGAACATGGAAATAAAACTGAACAATACGACACATGTAGGCATGTATTTGTGATGAAAATATTCAAAATTCAATTTTACTTCTAGTGTTTTTTTTTTTTTTTTTTTTTCATAAAACATTTGAGTTTTAACTCTAGTTTTCGTTAGCCCAATTTAGTGTAGAAATAAACCCAAGTTTTTGTTTTTACCACAAATATACTCAAATATACTCTTCACATAGTGGCCACCATAATTAGCCTGAATCGCAAATATAAGAAAAATAAATAAGTGACTCAATTTAAGTCTAGATATCTTATCTTCTCAACCGAAGATAATGCAGCCTCAAAATTGTTTATCCAATAGTTAATTTAGTAATCAAAGTACCCTACTCCTCTCATCCACTACACTACATAAGAAGTTAGAATTAATTATTTAAATACCCACTTTCTGTGTATTTGTGTATAGAGGCCAAGGTGGCTGAGATACAGTAATTGGAACTAAGAACATAATAAACATGTCCCAGTGAAAGAAAAGGTATAAGAGGTGACAGCTTACCTGAGAATGTAGGTATTTATGTTTCTCAATAATTGCTTTCTATAATAGTTACTTTTGACATTCCAATGTGGACATAAAAAATCTTTTAGGCTATAATAAAAAATTATTTTATTGAGTTAACGCCTCTTATATTGCAAACAATATAAATCCACCTTTGTTACAGAGTACGTCCTTCAAAATCGTGCATCACACTCTTGGTACCACTTGTGTTTTTATTTGTTAACCCTGCCATCCCAAGGCCGTACAGCCAAGACATCAGCCTCGCGAGAAGGCAAGTATGTAAAGTACACATTTCGAAATTCGGCAGGATTCAGAAAATATTCCATACACATTGAAATCCAGTACTCTCGTGAATCTTCGACCTGGGCTTTTCGCACGTTTGAGTAGTACTGTGCAAACATGTTGTTGACCTGTAAATTATAAGACATTGAGGGTGTAAAACGGTGTGTGCTACTTTTGTGTTTGTAACCTAGGTTGTGTGACATCAGAAGAGATTGAAGGAAAGGGACAAGTAGGAGGGAAAAAAATCAATTCAAATGAGTTGATGGGTGGAAAGTAGAAACTTGTGGACCCCATTTTGTCGTCCATTACGACTGTCGGAGTTAGACGGGGACGTTGCAGTTGAACATTGGTATTGGATTGGTGGTAACTGGTAAGATGTGTTTTTTCTTGGTTACCTGTCAAAACACTTAATTTATGACGTGTAGTTGTCAAGGGATATAACATTTTAAAATATATGTATTATCAATACGAGAGAAATTTCAGTCAAATGGAACTCTATACTAGTGGTGACTAACTGTGTTGCATTAGAAATTAATATTGTCGTAGATCGAAGTGCAGATGTGGAAGAGCTGTAGTAGGCCTACAGCTCTTGTACTCCTCATGTACGAAGTGGAAGTGGCAAACCGGTATCCAGCTGTCGCTCTCACTCTATTTGCATTTGAACCCAACTCTAGTTTCAGGAATACTTCAATATATATGTTGGATATTTTTGCTACCTATTGCAGTTTCGTGCCTCTAGCAGTAGCAGATTTAGCTTTATATTCTGTTAAAATATATGTATCTACATTTTGGTATGAGAAACATTAATAACAGAGAAATGTAATACAGTACCTACTGTGAATTAATTATTTACAGTTTACTCTAAATTTTACAACCCACTGGTGGTGGGTACGCCACACCATAGGCTACACCATTACCTGTTCCAAAAAGTTCTAATTTATTCCAATGGCTCAGATGTGGCGTATGAATGCTTTGTATATAAATAATCAATATAGTCGAATCAACATACCTTGTTCATCAGCCAGTGTTTGCAATCCCAATTCATCTTGTGAGTATTACGTAGCTTTAACGACGGTTTCGGAACTGAGCGAGGGTGCGCCTGCGCCTGTCCCCACATTCCCAAACTTTTCATCCTCAGTTTTTCTGAAACACCGGTAGTAGAAAATTATTAGATTGTCACACCATAGTACTGTACTACCATTCTTTATTTTAGTTATGAACTGCATTACCACAGTACAATTCGTTACTGTATCTGCCTATTAAATTCCTCCTAGTAGTCAAACTTGTTATGATGAATTTGTTTATTGCCTGTACATTTGGATGAATATCAGGGCCCGGATCCACAAGAGGTCCTAAGGTCCGAATGCATAGTCCAGACTCAAGCCTTCCTCAACTCAGCCTCTCCTCAGCCTCGCCTAACCACCAATCACAGAACAGCATTGCCATGCGGACAGCTCTGTGATTGGTGGCTACGTGAGGCTGAGGAGAGGCTGAGTTGAGGAAGGCTTGAGTCTGGACTATGCATTTGGACCTAAGTCTTTTTCTGGTCTTAACTCTAATAAGACCAGCCTAACTTTGAGGTCACATGAAGAAATTACTAATTCCTGGTAGGAACAAGGACACAAAGCCCATTCCAATAATATGTTTTAAAATCTGTTCTAACTAAGATATTTTTCTGGATTCACAGGAGATTCATAGTTAGGTCAGTCTTAGATAAGACTAAAAACAGACTTGGGATCTCTTGTGAATACGGGCCCTGGTTTATGAGACAACATTGTTCCTTGAGTTACTACGTTACATCATTGTTAGTAGGGCATATCAAAATAAATTTCCGGCGCATCACAACGTGTCCCATCAAGTATTGTAGCTATTCATCGGAGCACCTCTGAGATGACTCACATCGCCGCCCCGCACCTCTCGTAGAACTATAATTTTGTAATTTGTAATTTTTATTCAGGATAGGCCTACATAATAGTACATAGTGGGTAAGTACATTGTGTGACAATTACATGGAATTGTATAAATCCTTCATTACATCACATGAGTGATATCTAAGAACTTAAAATTAAACCTGAGATATTTTGGAACATAACCATGGTGAGATATAAAATAAGAGCTTATACAAGTGGCCAAGTACTAATCGTAATTAGGCTAGGACTAGGATAGATTAGAATAGATCATAAGTAAGGATAGATTTATAGTAACGGAAAATAGGAATATGTAACCATATGATAGTCATAACAACATTTGTAGCACCTTGGATCATACATTTAAAAGGTACAGCTAGTATAGCCATAACAAGTGTTGTACATTTAATAATGACTAATAACTATGTATTACCTAATAACTTATTATCATAGGTTTTTATCTTCCAGAAATTCTTCAATAGAATAACATGCCTTTATAATAAGACAGGTGATGCTGAGCATCTCGCACTCAGTCATAGTCAGGTACTCCTTTGTCAACAACACAGAGCGTTTCCCTAGTGTTATTTATCATCTTAATTTATATTCACTCTTTCATAGAGAGGCTCATGTTTCCATTTCATTGTGAATACGTATCTACACCATCATCCTAACGTTGGTTCTTAGTACGTATCCATTAGGGATGGGCAAAAGCGTGTACTTCACTAAACGTGTACACTGCTGCTTGCAAAGCCGTGTACACGTCCGTGGGGTCCCGCTTTCGAAAAAATATCATGTTCTGTCTAGGCCAAAAAATTATGTTTTCAAGGGTTGTTCCCGCGAACAGTTTCAAGACGTAATCCAGCGTGTTTCATAGTTCTGACCTCGGATCACTTGTGACAAGTGACAACTGAGGAGTGAGGACGGTCGCTCATCGCATGAAACCACTCGTCGGCGCCAAGCCCTCCGTGGCCGGTCGCACACAGTATAGTATTACACGCGGCGCGTTTATTGTTTCCAGAGAAACAGTAAACGTGTACACGCATTAAAGCGTTTACACGTGTACACTATCCCATCCCTAGTATCCATATATCCACTTAGTATCCATATCTGATGATACATATGTCTCACTCTGTATCGATCCTCTTGTAAATAAAAAACTAAACTAAGCTAAAGCTTTTGATAAAATGGTGGTAATGGTGACAAGTTAGTATGTACATAGATGCATAAATGTTTAGCTGGAAGTCATAACACAAGATTTGTTACATTACATACAAATTAACAATGCAGTTCTAGAGTCTAGACTAGAGAATGTGTTTGTCAATCATTGGAGCTCACCAGACATATTTCTTTAACTCACCCTTGATATCTTTGGTCAGTTTGAATCCTTTATAAAGTCTTAGCCAACATCTTAGTGCTGGAAGTTTCTCCACTTCCGGAAGTGATGCTAAAATATTTCCCTGGTTGGCCATTATTTCCAGTGCCACCTTGAAAAAGAAATATTAGTAATTTAAAAAGTCTGTTTCCAGTCAATGTAGCAGAGTTTACGTAGCAAATGCTGTGTCAATAACTCTCCCGTCTTCATTTTCACTGTTTTTCCTTCGAGTGCAACAGGGATATTAGTTACGTGGTAATAACATTGTAGCATTCTATGGCTCTTTGGTCCGTAGGGAGGTCTTATTGCTGCGTATTGCAGAAGTACTAGGGTTCAATTTTATGTTTTAACCTATCAATGCGATAGCATAATACATGCATGTGAATGGTCACACAACCAATGCAATGTAATGCAACATTTTTCTAGTGCGCACTTCCGATCGAATACGAATAATAGGTGTACTGAGTGCACACAGACATTCCCAATCGAATGCGCTATGAATCTGCAGCCAATCGAATATGCCATAACTTATATCCAGCTGCTGATTACAATGGGTTTAAAATTTAAATAGCAAGTACAAAACCGAATAAATAAAACATGTTACCTGAAACTGAACGTTTATATTTTCTGTCTCGTATAGCGTTGATTCAAGACTCGTGGTGTCTTCGCCAAAAGTGTTTGGTGCTATTCGAACGCCCGACCAGTATCCGACAAACGCTGCCTGAAGTGCTGGCACAGTCATAATAGGACATGGTAAGATATCACTGGGTGAGAAATACAGGTCGTCGGTTCCTAAAGAGCCATGTCTTCTTCCCCTTGCAGCTCTGGCTCGTGTACAGTCGCAAATCGGTAAAGGTGTGGCTTGGCTTTCTTGTACAGACGGCTCTTCGTTTAGTGAACCGGCTTCGTCGGGTGTTTTTTTGGAGTCGTATTGATATTCATAGTTTTCATCAAATACATATGGATAGTCATCATAGTCTAGCTCTGGTTGGTCTGGTACCAATGTGATGACGATTTTAGGAATAACTAATTTGCGTTGAGCATTATCTTTTGGTTTAGGGTCCTTTTCATCAAACCTTACTTCAATCGCTCCTGGTCCTGCTCCTAGTCGGAACTTCGTATGCTCCCATTCCGGAATCTGGGACCTAATTTCTTTCTCCTCGCCATATTCATCCTCTTTTTGTTTTTTGGTGTCAGCTTTTTTATCTAACTTAAGTTTGACTCCCTCTATGGGTTTTGTTTCGAGCTGGTTGGCTTTTCCGCTCTTCGAGTCTCGTTCTGTGCCCGACACAGAGGTAGTCTCCTCCGTCATTCCACTTCCAACTTGTCTCATAGCATTTTCAAACATAGCAACAGAAAATGCACTTGCTTTAACACCAATACCACCCATACCAAATCGTGGTCCAGTTTTTTTATTTGTAGTAACTGTAACTGGGTCACTCGTTGAGCTTATTTCCTATGGATAGTAAAGAAATTTTTTGGCAAAACATTAGTCGTCATTATAAATCAACTAGACCTTTATACAATTCAATTCAATAAGCAGAATTCAATAAGCATTCAATTAAGTTCAAAGCATTCCAATATGCACCGATGAAAAAATTGCAACTCAACAGAAAAAAATAACAAGCACAGTCTTTTTATAAATTGACAATAGGTGCATACCGTTAAGTGTCCCTTAAATTGGTCTGGTTACAAGTGGTCTCAACTTCCATGCCTGAAGTCTTGGGTTGCTTTATGGTGTGCATCCTAACTACAATCGTGTGCTGAAAATTCAGCTGCTGAGCTAGCAGTTCTAGCCAAGACACCATATAGCAAACCGAAGAATGTTATCTTATTCCGAATTCGATATTTGAGTCACTTGTCAACTGTACTTTGTGTTCTGTTACTTAGCCACTGAATATTGGCACGTGGCTTTTGTTTCTTTGACTTAGGATAGGCAATTATTCCTACGGTATACCATATTCAGTTTTAGAAGGCAATCACAGTATTTTCCGCTACAGCTTGTCGTTCGTGTCAGTATTCTTGCTAAGCATATCTAGCGACAAGCGTGACGTATTTTTCTGCTTGTCCAGCTAGCTCGGCAGCTGAATTCTGACTAGTAGCTATTGACGGAAGCATTGTCATGAGACATCTAAGTTGAAACCAAGTGTCATGTGCAGGGTGTACCAATCTTATGTTATAGACAGACTGTGAAATCGTTTGGTGTCTCAAATGCAAACTATGGAGCCACAGGCTCTGTGATAAAAGCTTGAGTTGGTTCCCTAATGACTTTTCGTGAAACATCCGCAAGTCGTCGCTATCGCATGGGAGCCCTTCCCTTTGTTCACAATACCATAGGCCGTTTATTGTTCACTTACCTCCTCCTCCTTAGAGACTGGCTGCTCCTCTACGCTCCATTCATCTTCATCGCACTCAACTTCTCTCAGATCGTTTGTGAATAGATCTCCCTTTCTACCTAACTCCAATCGCTTTCCTTGTAAGTTCTTGTCCTGAATACCATTATATAAACATATTGGCTGTGGGTCCAAATAGGGTGAAGTGAAGGAAGGCCATTTTACCACAGGTTTAGCTGAAAATCACACACATTTTTTTAGTAGGGTCGTTCCTAACTATAATGACTTCACAGTTTCAAGTTCATTTAATGGTGCATATTTTAATCTAATAATTATATGAAGATCAGTTGATTAATTAACTGATCTTCATAGCCATTCTAAAAGATTCAAATATAATCAATGCATGATAAAGAGGTACATAACTATTGTGTAACAAAAACGTATTGCCTGTTAGACATGTCAGTTTTAAAAATTATCAAAAGGTTTGCTATGATGTTTTCTTCTCGGCTTAATATATGTTGTGTGTTGGTTTAGCAAGTCGCTAATTTTTTACAGGCGGACAAAGTCATATCATTTTATTCATAATAAACTGGTTTCAAACTGCAATTTACTGTGCAACATTTTAGTGTTTCACGATTAAAAGCTTGAAACTAATTGTCCCTGATAAGTGATAACTGATAAGTACGTACTTCGAATAATGAGCTTCAACTCCATTTTTATTTTTTACACACTTGTGCAACATTTTTAACAACATTTAACCATTTTTAATACACAACAACACGTAACACTTAACGTAACATTTCTATTTTAAATGTGTGCAAACTATATTATGTAGTGTTGGGGAAGTCCCTAATGAACTTTATAACAGTTATGTTATTCATTGAAACAATGAATTGTTTGTCTATGATGTGATGCAAGTTCATTTAAACGTTTTTTTCCCCGCAAAAACGTTGCCATCATTTCTCATCATCATCATTACTGAAATCAAAAGTTCAAGTTCCTTCATACAAAATAATGTTTTTTGTTTTGAGTTTTCTTTCCCCAACACTGTAGGATATTAATGTAGTCGCAAAAGTTAGTTGTAATGTTGTTTTTGATACTACCTTTTGGTTTTGGAGTTACTTTTTCTGCTGGTGGTGGAAGTATGAAATGAAGGTCGAACAAAGTCATTGGTAGAGCAAGATAGGTCAAGCCGGACAATAGAAGACGGTCATTGATGGTGTATGGAGAATCTGAAAGATGGCAGGCGATGTTATGGTACTTTTAGACATGTTTTGTATTTATATGCTAATTATTTCTTGATTGTAATGCCAGCACTAGATTTTTTTGCAGAAGTAGTATTTATTTATTTGCAATATCATATTATAAATTACAATAAAATGCACTTTATAAATAAGTAAAGCTTATGAGATTGTATGGGCTCCCTATAACAAGTAAATTTTATTCCATTACTAGTTGCTAAAGTGTTGAACTATTAGAATCAACATTGTGATATGAGTAGGGAAGACTAAGTGATAGTTTGATATGTAGTAGGTTGCAGGTGTCACTTGATGTTGTATTTTCTTAGCATATATTTTTGTGTTCTAGGAATTCTTGAAACAAGTAATATCCCAGCAAACACAAGGAGGTACTAAGGATGTACTCAGTTCATACTACGCCGTCCTAGTAGGAAGATCTTAGGATATCCTTTAAGTATCCTAGGAGGTCTCAGTACTTCTTTAGTCCATCCTCACAACGCGCATAATGTCACAGGAAATAGGAGGTTTATCCTGTTAGTATGCACTGAGGGTGTTGTTAGGAGATCCTACTTATAGGAAGTCTGTACTGAAGATAGCTTCAGTCTGTTCTTAAGAGCTCCTTAGTCTCTCCTACTTAGGACTTAGGAGGCACCTCTTAATTTTAGGATGTCCTAGGAAGGACTTAGGAGGTCCCTCTTAGGACATCTTACAATTAAGAGGTGCCTCCTATTTGATTGCGTTCTTAATTACTTTACCTACCCCTGTTTCTTCTTTTTGCACTGGGCCCCATGCTAAAGCATAGAAAACAGTGCAAAACATACCAAAGGTGTAGGTAAATCAATCGAACCTATCGATGGTATAATGACAAAGTATTTACCAGACACGCATTTCAATGCCGGTTAACGTTAACATAATATGTGCTCTGTGATTGGTTGTTGGGCGGTCTGAGGAAAGGCTGAGTTGAGGAGCACATGAGGAACGACTACGCATTTGACCCGTAGTGTGTGTTGTATTTTTTTAGAGTATTTGCACATCACTAAAAAACAGGACAGTAATGATTAAATCTCAACAACCTTAATGAAACAAATGCAGTTAACAATCTATAGGCATCTTTGCTAATGTTTACTTAGTAAATAGTTATTATATATATCGTGAAGGGTGAATTCCACCAACTTAAAAATATCCCGGTCGCCAGATGCACGGGTCATACAAAAAAGAAAAACATAAAAAAAAAATAGCAAATAATTCCAAACTTAAAATGTATGAGGCCAATAAATACCAACATTTATGATTTAACATATTTTGGTCAACTTTGCTAATTTTAAACACATAATGAATGTTACTAAACAAAAATTGCTAATAATTAATTTCAAGAAAAGAAAAACACGGCAGTCAATTTACACAAGAGACTTTCTAGCAGTTATATCGTAGAATTTAGGTCCCCCAACATAAATGTTTTTGATTTCACTCGCTGACTGCAGTGGCGTAGCCATTCGGCAATTTCATGTTTGATGGCCGAGTGCTCTGCCCCACTGCAGGCCAAGACCTTCGGCACAGCATCTGATGAACAAAAATTCCAGGGTTATATCTATCTAATAGTGTCCATACTTCTGTACACAGATGTGGTGTGCATGAAGCCATGTGGTACGCTTAGGTCTACCTAGGCCTACCCTAGGGCAACCATAACCATAAACATGAGGACATACGAACTAAATATAACAAGATGGTATTACTCACCAAAGCTTTCTTGACGAAGGATTTTCCTTTACGAACTACACAATTTTAAGTAAACTTATAATTAATAACCCCTATAATAGACTTTATAAAGGCTAAAGCCACCAACCGCCGTACAACCTGCGAAATCAAAGTGAGCGTGCCTGACTGCCTGAGCCCTCAAGCCTCGCAAGCGTCATTGCATCAGCATTTGTGGATTCTTCCTTTACAGGAGGTTGTTAGGAGGAATCTAGAACATCCTAATAGGATATCCTAATTCTAGCTCTTGCTTCCTAGTTTCAGTACATGAAACTATTTCTATGAGGTTGTTAGGAGGGATCTAGAACATCCTAATAGGATATCCTAGTTTTAGCACTGGCTTCCTAATTTTAGTATCTCCTCAGGAGCTCCTGTGTTTGCTGGGATGCCTTTTTAAGAAATATTGATTTAAAAAGCTTGTGTTTGATTGTGTTTACCATATATTCTGTTATGTTTTTATTATTTCTTGTTGCAATTTGTTGTATAGTTTTGAGTTTATATGTATGAATGAGTATGATGAATTTAATCGGAGTGTTTTAGTTTTGAGGTATTGTGTGTGTATGTGTTTATTCTGCCGGGTTTTGTGAGTGTGGATGTCGCAGTTGAGAATATGTTCCTTGGGCTGTTTGTGTTTGTACGAGAGATGTATAAGCTAGAGTGTTAATATATTGTGTTTTATATCGTGTTCTTTGCAGTGAGGTTGGAAGAGTATTTTTTCTGTCTTAGTCCCAGAATGATCCTAAGAACTTTTTTTTGTAATGTGAAAATTATTTTTGCGTTTGAAGAGCCACCCCAGAATTCTACTCCATATCTGAGATGAGACTCGAAGTTAGCGGAATATGATATTTTAGCTGTTATGGTATTTGAAATTGATTTAATAATCCTCAGTGCATATATACACTCGCATTTGCAGGCAAGATTCAGCTCTTATAGTATTGTGAACAGTGCGAGCACCATAATGATGTGTGTGTGTATACAGATCCGTTTTCAAGAGAGGGCAGATAAAATGCACATGCAGATCGTCTGCAACTATGTAGTAACTGTTCATGTAAATGTGCTATGTATTCATGCAACCAGTGAACAAAACCTGAACATTTTCACTTGAACCTACCCGGTTCGATGCACTCGTCTTTCACTTCAGTGGTGTATTTGTAGAGATAGGTTAAGAAGATGATGGGATTTGAGCCGCATTTATTCATGGCTTTCAAGACAAGTTCGTTTTTCGGACTAGGCAGGATACCGTGTCTAGTAAGCAGACGTTGAGTCCTGGAAATGACTCCTTCTTCCAGATCAGCGACAATTGTCCCTCCAAGTACGTCCATGCACTCCATCTGTGCATACAATTACTTTTAGAACACCAATCCACTTTGACTTTTTGAAAATTTGTATCTAGTTTAAAAAATTTAAAATCGCAATTGCCAATTTGTCAAACATGTTTGTACTCACAATATAAATAGTTTTTAATATGTAATGTTTAATTATTTATTTATTATTATTTTTAAGGATGCGTTATGATAAATAAATTCATATCGATAATCGCATTTTTTCCCACAATATATCACGATATATCGTGATAATATCGTGAGCATATAATAATATCGCGATACGATATTATCGCGATAATAGCAAATAAATAGCGCATTGTGATAGTAGCCGATGGCCAAACAAACCGGTTTGTCGGCTGGTGAAGGACGGGATGGGTGGTGGTGGGGGGGGGGGGGGGGGGGGTTGAGGCAGCGGAGCAGTGAGCGTAGATTTGGATCTTGAAAGATGTCAAACAATGCAGACTTTTCGGAAGGAAGTCAATGAATGAGTGCAGGTAATCGAGGCCTAAAAATAGTCCGTCTTCCTTTAGCAAGCGGCTCATAAGTTGGGTGGATTGTTGACAGAAGTGAAATGATAATATGACAACAATAAAACTAAAAGACTCTACAGTGTTTGTGAGGCGTAGTACGTGTAGAGCGGGCGGTCTGTCTGCTAATGATGGCGAGTCAGTTTCGTTCTGCTGATCTTGAATTACACATTGACGACTACTGTGTTACCGCCAACATTGCGTGCGGGGGGGGGGGGGGAGGGGAACAGCAGCATGCAAACTTTACCAAGGGATGCTCGGCTAACATCAATAGAATAATCAAATAACCGCCATGCGAAATTGTAAACTATGACGATACCATGAAGTATTAACAATTTATCATGATACTGGGTGCAAAATAATATCGTCATGAACATCGCGATACGACGGCGCATATCGTATCGTATCGATATACGATATTATCGATATTTATCGATATACGATTATCGTCCGCATCACTAATTATTTTTATTATTATTTATTTAAATGTATTTATTTTAATTATTCTGTATGTTATGTAAATATGTATGATATAAAATGTGACAACTTTTAATGTATATGTCAAATATACTTCAAATACCGGTGTATGTATAGTTAGAACTCGGAACAAGATAAAACATGTTCTACTGAGGGAAAAGGTACAGAAGGAGTATAGGGCCTACCAGCTGCTAGGTGTTCTCCTCAAGAGAGGCTTCTTTCACTTTATCTCTACTGAGCGTTCAAATTGTTATACTAAGGTCGAACTTGTCGTACAAAGGAAAAAAGCCCGAATTTCGGGCCGTTGTTTTCGTTGAATTCGATTAAGAGCCCGGCCCGAATTTCGGGCTATTCGCACAGCTCTAATTGTACATAACATATATTTTTAAATTTTAATTAACTTCCTTACCTGTTTATATGACAATTCTTGATACCAAGCAGGCCCAACATCGTTCATCAGTTTCCTTTGCTTGTCTTTTACTGAAGAGAAGAAATTTAAAGGTATATTTAGTTCTTTTACTGTGCTGTACATATGCATATATTATGTAAATGCTCGTTAGCCCCAATATATGTTTTATTGTAGCTAAGACTCAATTGTAATGTGATGTAATCAATGTGATGGCAGTGATAAGTGAAATTGAGGACAACTAGTTTAGTCCATGAGGCCATCACATACCGAACTAATCTCATAGTTTATTTATGAGATCCCAGTCGTGCGGTTAAATGTCCCGTATCAGTTAACGGAAGAACAGTATTTGTGGTTGTTAGTGTATTAACGACTGATGCCCCAATTGCATCGTGTAAGGGGTCGACATCGTGCAAACAAATAGAGTTTGCTTGATGTTTGAGAATGAGACAGGAGAAAAGGAACGTGTAGGGGAAACCATCAGCTTTAATGGACCATGGAAAAGGGGAGACCTAATAAGGTCACCTCTTACGACTGGCCGAGTCATCTACGCCAAATTCTGACCCAGACCCATGGAAAAGCAATACAGACGAGACACTTAGTAGTGCTACTAATTCCAGTATTCCTTGCTGCTCGCATCAAACTATTAGCCCTAGTCACTTATTTGTACAGATGATGAGTGTGTGAAATAAATGCCCTCATCATGTACTCTTTCTGACTTAAGTAAATCAAGGACATAACATGACATACCTACTACATTCTACTCTTCAATTCTCTTACATTACATTATTTCTTAGCTCAATCTAATTTACGAATCAATGTGCGTTGATGCAAAATAACAAATACAGGTACAGTAGCAATTAACTGGTATCATTATAATCATTTTATGATTGAGCCGTTTTTGATTATAACATTGTAGGCCTGTGTATGTATTCAATTTGTGAACTGAACTGAACAGTTACCATGTATACACGTATATATCTAACCATTCTTATAGCCTACACTCATGTTTTCATGAGTCTAGGCTATAAGAATTGTTAGATATATACATGTCCCCACATATCCTTTATTTACGATGTTGCATAATGTACCCATCCAAGTAACTAAAAATTATAAATATTAATACTTAACAGTTAAGAAGTACAGAAACTTACATCTTTGAAATCCCAGTTTTCTTTCCCATTTGTCATCTGACAATGTACGTTTTAAAGTTATTCGATAATCTCTTTCCCGCACTCGTTCAAGATCCGAAGGAGTCCTGACCACAAACTTTCTTCTCCTATATCTACGACGCTCATCAGCTAGCAGGTCTGGATGTAGTTCGGGTGGGTCAATGCTCACGTCAATCTCACGAACATGAATACAGCACGTACCGCCTTGCCAGGACGCAGAGGTGGTTGATGTGGTGATCGGAAGGTTAAGTATATTGAACAGTGGAGGTTTTTTGGGGGGTTGAGTACAAAAGATACAGTTTGGCCTCACTTCTTTGTTAGGATCATAAAATGGATCTATTTGCTTTTTTTTTAATGACTTTGATTTTCTTGATCTGATCGAGGCTCTGGACGTCGTTGCGCTCATTTTTAAGATGATTTGACACCTGTTACTTGGCAAATATTTGTAGGTATATTTCAAATTGTCTAGTACTTGTGTACTCACAAACAATTATAACAATCACTAGCTTGAGATTGCTTTTACTTCAGACTTGCAGTGTATAGGTAGGCCTATATTCAACACAACCCACAGTGTTATCTAATGAATGCTGTAATGGAGAATAATGTTTCAAAGAGAAAAAGTCACAGTTTATCACTCATTTTTTTGTATTTTTTTTTTTTTTTTTATGTAGAATTTAGCAATTTGTTTGTGCTAAGCAACGGAACATAATCAATACAACACAATAATAGTGTATATCAATTAAACTGTGATTGTTAACAGGAAATGCTAAATAGTATGAAAATAAGTCTAGTCCTATATTTTGTAACGTAATGGATACAATGAAGCATGTAATTTCAGTCCACGAATAATAAAGTATTGAATCCCCTTCCTCAACTTCATGGGCCCCATGCCACTTCATGGGCTTGACATCCACATCAAATGGAAATTTGAATTCACTTATAATTTGTATTGAAATTCATACTATTTAAGAGGAGTTTTTATAATAACTGTCTGAGAAAAAAACTGGAAAGGAAAGAAAATGTAGGGAAATATTTTTGGGGTCTAAGAACATAGGTACAGTATGTGGTATCCTACTAACTGTCTAACATTTATGGACTGATTTATGAAGAGCTATTGTCCCATGTGTTAGCTGGTATATTCGGGTGGCACTTTTTGGAACAAGCTACTGGTAATCTGATTAATCAACTTATTGAGTCAACATTTTCTACTCTTTACTTAAATTGTATTCAAAGTTCCAATGATCATGTTAACTTTATTCATCATCATCATCATTATCCATCGCCGTTTCCTGCTTCTGGCAGGGTCAGCTTGGGTTTCACAACCAAATTTTTCCACCTCTTCCTATCTTCCCACAATCGTACTTCCTGTACTTGCTCCCAGTTCTCTCCTCTCGTCTTTATTATGTGTAGAAAAGTTTTTATTGTTTCTCCAACATTGCCTACGGATTTATGTTTTCTTATCATTTGTTAACACTTTCAAATTTTTCTATCAATTTTATATGAGTTTTGACCTTTGTTATTTTGATAAACTTTCTACTTCGGATTACAAATCAAAATTAACGTTCCACAAATTTGTGCCATAAATGGCAAAGGTTTACTTTGGTTTTCAGTTTTCACAGAATATGGCTCCAAAATTGACAAGTTTTGTTATAGCCTCCATACTATACCTTACTTTTATAGTTTATAACATCTGAGCTGACCAGTTCAGTTTACACTACATACATTCAGTTTTACAGTTGAACCTATTAAATTAGCCAGGAGGACCTTAATCTTAGGTACCTATTGAAGCACCCTAAATTCACAAATCACTTAATTGATGAGAAAGTTTTACCATAACAGGTATTGTGGCATTCAGTTCTTTTTGATGATGACCTAAGCATATGTGGAACACGTAGTTGATTAATAGTAGTGGAAAATGAAAGCACATGAAAGCCTTTTCAACATTTCTCTGTTAAAAATAGTCCATTCAAAACTATTAGCGTAGGATATTAGTTGAGTTCCCATATATTCTACTAAAATGAAACAGCATTACAATGATTTTTCTTCAGTTAAAAACTGGTTCTTGATAAATGTAACTATTTATTTAGCCACTGTAAGAGCTGTATTGCAACTACTGTAGGAATAATCAAGGCCATGAATAGCTGTCGGGGGTTGCTATGAACCTGTGTTCATGTGATTGGGATCTGACGTGTTCTGGCGATTGAGACAACGGTTTAATTACTTGGTTGCAATTTAATAGAGTATAGCTGTGATTTTACGCTACTTTTTACCACTTAATTCCCACTCCATTTCCCAAAATATCTCGCGCTACTGGCTGTGGAAGCATTGTAATTGTAACGTAGTTTGAAAATAGCGGGTAAAGTATATTGCAGATAACCGGAAGTGACAAATCTAGCAGGCTGTGTAGGTGAAAAGGAAACCATCTTGGTCAGGTTTATTTCTTGTGAGCCGCGAGGGCATTTGTCAACACATTTTTGCCAGGATGGCTAGCTTTGACCTTACTTCCCAAATGGGACAGTATTTAGACAGGCATTTGGTTTTCCCACTATTAGAATTTTTATCTGCGAAGGAAGTAAGTAACTTATTACCAGTACAATGTGCTAAGGCCTTGGTAACGTTTAGGCTTACCTAGGCCAAGCCCACAGACAGACGTGTCCTAACCTCTTTATTTTAGAGACTTCTGTTTAGACAGCCTCTCATGGAGGCCAATCTGCGTCAATCTCCTGGAGGCAAATATTTTTTAGGGTTTGTGAAGCTAAGATGAAAGTATTGTAGGCCTAGGTCTAGACCTACAATTGAATTGACATCTGGCCTAGGGCCTAGGCCTAGGTAGGCCTAGCCCTAGCCCTAGGCCTAGGCCTAGGCTACAAGCCTTCGCTAGGGTCTAGGGCTTTCCCTAGGGGCCTAGGCTAGTTGTAGATTAGGTTTAGCATGTTATAAAGGTGTGTAGGGCCTAGGTATTTCAATTTGGACGGTCCTAGGCTAGATGGGGTCTAGGCCTAGGCCTAGCCTACCGTGAGGTTGAATTGGAACCCCTATGTAGTTGTTAAGGCTAGTTGTTGTTTCAGTTCAGTTGTTTCATCTACTCTGCGGCGGCGCACCTCGCCAGTGGCAGATTCCCCCTCCCACCCACTTCCGGCCATAGCCGTGTGTCAAGTTTTAATAAAAGGGCATTGCTTACAAGATTAAAATACATGTTATAGTGGACCTTCCCGCCCTTTACTACATTACACCCCTTGAAAGTAGTGAGTCCATAAATGTAAAAAGTAAAGTAAAAATCAATGTTATATTTAAAATGTCAAGAGCCGTGACCCACACAGCCAGCCACTCTACAAGTCAGGTACTAATTATTACTAATAATAATACTAAAAGTAACAGGTAATTGTTCTATTTCTAGTCAGGTACATAGCATGGGAATCCCCCCCTCAGGTACAAAAGTATCACCGGAGATGAGCCCCACTTGTCAGGTACTTATGTAGGCTATGTGGCTGCCTGTAGCCACTGCCCCGGCCCTAGCCCAACCCCCCCCCCCCCCTAACCCCCACCCCCCACCCTTAGTGCCGCTTTAAACCCCTTCAATGTCCGCTGCTCAACCACCTCCCCCAACAATCCATTCCATTCCCTTACCGTCCTATCAACAAATGAATACTTCCCAACATCTGTTCTCCTCCCTACCCTTTGATATTTCCAATTGTGGTCACGTCTTGCACAGTACTCACCCCTCTCCATTCTGTCTTGGATTTCCCTCCAACCTCTCATTCCCCTTGATACCCTGTACAAATTGCATAGCCTCTCCTTCTTCCTTCTCTCCTCCAATGATTCCCACCCCAGTTCCCTCATCATTTCCGTAACGCATTACCATCCTTGCCGCTCTCCGCTGTACCTTCTCCACCTCAGTGACATCCCCCTTTCTATACGGGTCCCATGCTGTGCTGCCGTACTCCAGCACTGGCCGCACCACAGTCTTGTAGGCCTTATCCTTAACTTCCCTCCTCGCTCCCTTCAAACTTCTCATCACAAATCCCAAGGCCCTTTTTCCTTTTCTAACCACTTCCTGAATCTGCTCCCCCCACCCCATATCCTCCGACAGCATGACCCCAAGGTACTTATATTTCCTTACCCCCTCCAACCTCTCTCCCATGATTGTATACTCCCTCCCCTCTCTCTTCACCCTCCGTGAAAACCTCAACCTAGGCCCTACTCATTGCTCTTGATTTCAGATTTACAATGAAAATGAGTTGCTCCAAGGAAAATTGGATATCCTTAGTAAAACTAATATGGTAGATTATGCCATCGACATCAGGAAGCAGTTGTACCCAAATCAAGAAGTTCCTGAGGTAAGTACTTACTACAGTACAACCTTGTTATTGAGTCGCTCGCATTATCAAGTCATTTTGATGTAGGCCTAGTCCCAGCGAATCCCCATACGAAGGAATGTTTCATTTCATTTTTCATTTTATTAGCAATCTTCTACACTTGTACAGATCCACACACCTAAGTGGTGGCTAGTTTTAGATGTTGTCAAAAAGTTAGCACAGCCATATATACAGATAGGCCTGCATACAGATATAACACATACAGATAGGCCTATATACATTATATACACATTAAGTTAGGGTTTCAAAGTATGAGTATACTACAAATAAAAAGAAAGAAATATCAATTTTTATCTTTGAGACCATAAAATTCTGTCAATGAATAAAAATCTTGATTCTTACGCCAGGCCTTAATCTCATTCTTAAAACAGTTTTTCCCAATGTTTATTTTAATTGTCAGGCAGGCGGTTAAATACTTTGACACCTGCCTGTACAGGGTCGTCCTCTCCTAGTCTTAGGTTGGAATTCATAGTCGGCCCCTACACCTAGGGGCGCCCATTGTTACCAAGGTAACAATTGTTTGCATGTTATTTCCCATAAACAAAACAAATCCATAGCAACAATGGGTGCCCCTAGGTGTAGGGGCCAACTATGAATTCCAACCTTAGCCTACTAAAATGGCTGTGTAAATCCTCTCTCTGCCTTGTATTGTGGTGGTGAACACTACTATTTCTTTCAAAATAGGTACTGTGGATTGTCATTGACAGACATAGCCACATCCAAAATGTAGAGACAAGTTACTGTCAGTATCCCTAGTGATCTAAATTTATTCCTGCATGATGCTCTGTTAGGTTAATGTTCTTTTGATAATACACGTTGCCTGATATAAGGTCGATGAAGTAGGCCTACCAATAGGAGACGTAAACTTCAGTACAAAAATGTCTGTTTTATGTTTTCATTACAGACATTAAAAAATCGCCGAACACAAGTGGTGGCACAGCTCCAAGAACTGCAAAACGATGTGGCGCTTATTCTCAAGTTAATGTCAAATGACGATGTCATGAAAACAATGGAGACCATGAGGGATTCAAAAACACTTTTGAACTACCTCACTAAAGAGTTTGATTTCAAGATTGAAATGATGGAGAGCATGTACAAGCTAGCAAAGTACCGTTACGAATGTGGAAACTATTCCGTTTCTACTAGCTACCTGTATTTCTATATGCTAGTTATGCCCACTTCAGACAAAAACTACTTAAACGTTTTATGGGGCAAACTTGCTTCCGAAATTTTGGTTCAAAACTGGGATACGGCGCTAGAAGACCTGAACAAACTTCGAGAATTCATTGACAGCAACACTTTCGGATCTTCACTCCAGCTTCTACAGCAGCGGACGTGGCTCATACACTGGAGCTTATTTGTGTTCTTCAATCACGTTAAGGGGCGAGATCTCATTATCGAGATGTTTCTATATAGGCCCCAGTAAGTATGCTTGACTCGTCTCGAATGTGACTTATCTCATGCCGACCTCAGATTCTTATTTATCATCCCTTTGCATGCAAGCCGTTTCAACGAGAGTCAATAGATTTCTGGCGGTTTTTCGTCAGTCTTCCGCTTTGTAGAATGCACTAGCCTCATTAGTCATTCATTAGTCATGAAGTCATGCCCGATATATTTGGGGATTTCAGTACTCCATTGCATAGTCATAAATTATCCCTAGTTATTTTTTTTTAGTTTTTTCAGTTTATTTTTATTCCCATGGCCAGACCCAAGATCTAAAATTGGAAATGTCACGAGCTATAAAATACCATAGATAGGCCTAAAGTAGATTCTAGGAACTAGAGATGTAAATAATTAAATTGGTGTTATTGGGCTTGATTATTTTGTCAGCGTGAGGCACATGTATGCCCTTCTTATGTAGGCCTAGATGTAAATAGGCCTACCGACCACATTGAAGGGGACTGTTCTCAGTTGTGCTATCACAGTGTTTGGCTAAGTAGCGACCTATACATTCTGGGGATCTGTTGATGGAGAAAATAAACACATTTGAAAACGAAAGGCATTAACTGAGCAAGTGACGGTCGATTTCAAAACTTTTGGGGAAAATTTTCGTTTTCGTTTCACGTAGACGTGGTCACTTATCAATGCATCACACAAAGCATTATTGTTTTCCTAGGTAGTGATTGCATAAGACGTCTACTGAATACTACTTATGGCATAAGTAGTATTCAGTAGACGTCACGTGGCGTCCATTATGAGGTACTCATGGCTTGTTTACATTCGTTCTGTCAATAGAAGACACATAGGTTTTCCAGGAAATATCACAGTTTTAAGCCGTATAGATTGACGTGTGTAAGTAAAAGTTCAAGAAACTGATAACACGTGCAAATGATTGTCTTCAAACAGAGTTGACGCGATCTTATTTTGTTTTCAGTCATAATACAGAACTTTTGTTTGAAAACAGTTATTACGTCAATCAAAGGACATCTGCAATATTGCAACAATGAAGTGTCGGAAGAACGTAAACAAATATTTACAGAGTACCTCAGTATGGCCACCGTACGATACCGGAAATGACGTTAATGCATACTTCATACAGTTTTTGATTTATTTCTTCATTCTCCTCGTAGCTATCTGAACGCAATACAGACGATGTGTCCGCACATCTTGCGTTACTTGGCCACCGCCGTCATCATCAACCGGACACGTCGAAGCGCTCTTAAGGACCTGGTCAAGGTGATACAACAGGAGTCGTACTCGTACAAGGACCCCATCACGGAATTCCTGGAACACCTGTACGTCAACTTTGATTTCGACGGGGCGCGACAAAAACTCCACGAATGCCAGACGGTGCTCTTCAACGACTTCTTCCTGATTGCCTGCCTGGACGAGTTTGTTGAAAACGCTCGTTTGATGATCTTCGAGACTTTCTGTCGCATCCATCAGTGTATCAGTATTGGGTAAGTGGGACGATCTGTCTGGTAACTGTTTAATATTTGTAGGCCATATTTGCTACGTGCTAAACAATGTGTAACACAGTTTAGTTCAATCCCTCTCCCTTCTCAAATTGACAGCAGATCTGTTACCCTTGTAAGTAGCAACCTCAAAGCAGGGCATTAAAAAACTACTACTTAAGTTTCACTTACAACCACTGATTTTCTTGTAATTATGATTGACCTTGGGCCCAAGTTGAAAACTTAAGTCACGAGTTGACCTGGAAGCAGGGCAGATGATTTTTTTGATTTTTATTAAAAAAATGAAAAATCATGATTTTTTTACCTATTTAAATTAGATTTTTTATTTTTTTTATTTAAATCAGATTTTAATTGATTTAAATCAATAATAAGAAGTGTTTCACAAAAGGGAGAATCAACTGGAAAATTGCAATTGTCAACAAACAATACTAATTGACAGGAAATAAACAAATTAATTTTCATTTTTCATATAATATGGGATTATGGTTTTCGAGGGAAATTGAAAATGAGATTAAATCAGGTACAGTAGTGATCATTAGTAGGTAGCTCCAAATGACATGATATGAATTTTAGGAAATTACGCTGACAAGTTTTTTTGTCGATTAAAATCAATGATTTTTATGAAAAAAATCATTTGATTTAAATCTGATTTAAATCAACGATTAAAATCAATTCCACTCTGCCTGGAAGAGACTTTTACGTTTGACATGGATAATCGAGTATTAACGTTGTGATCCCGATTTCCCCCGCAGAATGTTGGCCGAGAAGTTGAACATGAATCCCGACGAGGCCGAATGCTGGATCGTGAACCTGATCCGCAACGCCCGGCTCGACGCCAAGATCGACTCGAAGCTCGGCCACGTCGTGATGGGAACGCAGCCGCTGTCTCCGTACCAACAGCTGGTCGAGAAGATCGACTCGCTGTCTGTCCGCTCGGAGGCGTTGCAGAACCTCATCGAGCGGAAGCTCAAGGCGAGGACGCAAGACGTGAGTGTTTTTTACTTTTACCACTTCCGAGACCTAGATTCTCTCCTCTTGCCGTCCGCGGTGGGTCGTGCGGTTAGAGCGTATGCCAGCTAGAGACGTGGGTTCGAATCCCCAATAAGGCATGGGTTTTTTTAAATAATTTTTCATTTTTACTTCCCTACTCCCTATCCTAACCCAACCCAATCTCTTAATTATTCACTGATTAGATTTAGCCTAGAAAATAACGAGGAAAGTGCAGAAGAAATGTTTGGGTTAAGCTCCCTGCAGTCGGCAACTGTACAAGGCATCTTTGTCACATCCATGTTGAGTTCATACAGCAGTTAAATACAATGTTGATGGATTTGGTTCATTCTTGACAATTTTAGTGCAATAAAATGCTAATGATGGTTTCTTCCTTACAGATTCGGTGGGGACAACAAGAGTTCTGAAACGGTCCTGATACTAGCAATGTGAAATGTGATTTTATGAAGGCTTTCCCATCCAGTTTCTTAATATAAAATAAACGTACATTGTGAAATATTGAGTCTGTATTTTTAATTTCCAGCTCTAACCTCATATCCCAATCCTATTCATTATATCCCATCATTATCAACAATATTGATTATTCGATACGATACGTTGCAAGAAAATTGAGGTTAATTTGGATATCGATGTGGTAAAGAAAATATAATTAATAGTTGCTATAGGGCCTAGTGTCACTGCATACCTCTTCTTGGCCAGCAATGCATACTGCAGACCACAGGTACAATGACAAATTCAAAATTTTCAATCTAACTATGACATCGCGATATTTGGGCGAAGGGGGGAGGGGATGTGCAGGGACTAGAAGGTTACAAGGTTGCTGCAGGTCATGGTAAAAATATTTTAAATTTACTACAACTTATTATATGTAGTTACTTTATTACCGCCGGATAAAATTGTAACCATGATATCGTTGTTAATTTAAAAAAAAAACTATGTTAATACTAAGAAAGAATACAACATTTCTAACCCACTCATTATATTATTGAATTGTAGGCATTCAGGTTTACGCATTGTGTTATCTACTGTAAGCAATACAATTTCTATGGTGTAGCATGGTGTACGCAGAATGTCCTCGCTCAGCATTGTCGAGGTTTGGGGTTCGAGTCCCGTTGCCACCACTCTTTTTTTCCTTTCATATTCACACATTAATATCAGTACAACAATGTGCACGGAGCCGCTTTAGACACGGTTTATGTTTTAACGGTCAAATTGCTCCTTGTTGCCAAAAGCGCTTGTGGTCTTGCATTCACGTGGTCAACATCTATCGAATGCGATTTTAAACAAGGTGTGGAAACTGGATTTTTGGACTTGGAAAAAAAACAGCTCACACTTTTTTTCAATTTTGTATGAGTTTTTGTTATCTGGTCGCATTCTTGGCAACATTCTGACTTCAGAGAGACCATCAGTTCGTAAATACATCCATATTTGGAGTTGTAAAAGAATAATTGAGTAGACTATTTATTAATTTTTTACAGGCGAACGGTTTATTTCCGCAAAAAAAACGTTAACGGTTTTGCATTCACAGGGTCAAGGGCTATAAAAATAGATTTTAAAAAGACAAAGGGTGGATTTTGAGTCTTGGTTGCAAAACGTTCTCAGAATTTTGTTTGCAATTTTTGGAGTTTTGATCATCAGATAGTTTTCTTGGATACTTTTTGAATCCAGAGGACCATCAGTTTGCAAATCCATCAAAAATTGGGGTTACAATTACAATAAGAAGAATCGAGTTGAAAATTCATTATTTGTTTACAGACAAACGGAACGATTTTTTTTTGTCACTTTTCTAGACTTCCTTTACACGTAAATTATGCTGGGGGCCATACTTACGGAGATACAGGCGCTCAAAATTTCAAAAAAGACAGTTAAAATCCGAGACTTATGAAACATTTTTATTTTTTTTTAAATACTCATAAAATCAAGAGAAGTATGAATAAGATGGAATAAACAACCAAAAAATAATATCTCAAACCGTTTTCCAGTTAAAAAATAAAAACCTCAAAAAATCTAGTATTCTGATTACCTGAAGTTGGCGTCGCCTCACCACAACCTGTGTAAACCGACGCTACGGGAACGCTCATACTACGTCACCAACGAGTAGTACTGAACTTGAGTGGCGTGGCGTAGGCAGTAGCGACGCCGACTAGTGTTTTCGCGGTCTGGGGTTCGAGACCTGTCACCGGCAAACTTTTTTTCTTCCATATTCAGAGCAGAATAGTTAATTTTAACTAAGGGGAAATTTTTTTTCAAGTGCTCGTAGCTAAAATACGGGTGGTCCAAATTTGTTTTTTTATTTTTTTTATTTTTGTTGCGTTAATTATCTAGACATCCTGAAAACGAAAATATGCTGGGGGTCATACTAACAGAGATACAGGCGCCCAAAATTTCAAATTATGTCCCAGAAGAGCACAATCGGAGAATTTTGAATTTTTTGTATTTAAAAAAAAATACGAAACATCAAGAGAGCGATGAATACGAAGGAACTGACAACCAAAAGATTATATCTTAAACCGTTAACCCGTAAAAAAATAAAAACCTCAAAAAATCTACTATTTTGGTTACCTGAAGTTGGCGTCGCCTCACCACGACCTGTGCAAACTGACGCTACCGACGCTCATACTACGTCACCAAGGATTCTTACTGACCTTAAGTTCGACGCTACGACTAACTAGGTACCACCGTTCATCCACAATCGGTACCGAAAGTGGAACTGGACAAGAAAATCGTTGAAATTTCGGCGACGCCTGACGTCATTCACAACAAACATAGCAAGGCAATGATTTTTTTCAAAGTCGACAATTTTCAGATCTACCTTGGGAATTAACTCTAAGATCGCAACAATAAACAATATAGCCGTAAAGAATATAATTCTAAAAAACAGAGTGTATTTGAGCACGTCTTTGACGACACGTAGCGTCTCTTGTTAAAGGGTTAAGAAAATAATGATTAGAGTTTCTCCATTGAAAATTCTTACTCTATACATGAAACATGTAAATGTTTGCCTTGCATTAACGGTTAGCCGAGGAAACATGTTTTAATGTTGGCGTGATGACGAGATATCTGAATACAACAAGATATGACTGAATACTACAAGATATTGAGAGCAGTGTGTTATATACCAGTGTAAGCAATGAAATTTCCGTCGGTTGGCGTGGCGTACATAGAACGTCGGTGCTTCGAGAGCTCAAGGTCTGGGGTTCGAGGCCCGTTACACACACTCTTTTTTTCTCACCATATTCACACATTTATATCAATACATCAACGTGAATGAACACGGTTTATTTTTTAACCGTCAAACGGCTCGTTGTTTCGACAAAACTATTTACGGTTTCGCGATCAACCAATCAATCAATACGATCTGATGATAAAACCTCCGAAAATTGAAAAAAAAATTGAAGGCGTTTTTTTCTCAATTTTCGGAGTTTTTATCTTCAGATCGTATTCTTGGATATTTTTTAAATCCAATAACACCCTCTGTTCGTAAATCCATCTATGTTAGGTGTTAGAGTTACAATAAGAAGGTATCGAGATACATACATGCATTCATTGAGTTCAGTACAATGTGAACCAGTCTAAGCGCTCCATCTTTCATCGGGTGGCGTGGCGGATGCATAGCGACGCCGACTAGTGTTTTCGCGGTCCGGGGTTCGAGACCCGTTACCGGCAAACTTTTTTTCTTCCAGTTTCAGAGCAGAATATTTGAGAAGGGTTTACTAAGGGGAAATGTTTTTTTCAAGCGCTCGTAGCTAAAAAGCTGGTGGTCCAAATTTGTTTTTTTATTTTTTTTATTTTTTTTGCGTTAATTATCTAGACATCCTGAAAACGAAAATAAGCTGGGGGTCATTCTAACAGAGATACAGGCGCCCAAAATTTCAAATTTTGTCTCAGAAGAGCACAATCGGAGAGAAATGAAATTTTTTATTTTTTTTATTTTTTTTAAAATACGAAACATATCAAGAGAGCGATGAATAAGAAGGAACTGACAACCAAAAAATTCTATCTTAAACCGTTTTCCCGTAAAAAAATAAAAACCTCAAAAAATCTACTATTTTGGTTACCTGAAGTTGGCGTCGCCTCACCACGACCTGTGTAAACCGACGCTACCGACGCTCATACTACGTCACCAACGATTCTTACTGATCTTAAGTTCGACGCTACGACTAACTAGGTACCACCGTTTATCCACAATCGGTACCGGAAGTGGAACTTGACGAGAAAACCTTAAAAATTTCGGCGACGCCTGACGTCGTTCACGACAAACATAGCGAGGCAATGATTTTTTTCAAAGTAGACAATTTTCAGATCTACCTTGGGAATTAATTTTAAGATCGCAACAATAAACAATATAGCCGTAAAGAATATAATTCTAAAAAACAGAGTGTATTTGAGTACGTCTTTGACGACGCGTAGCGTCTCTTGTTAAAGGGTTAAGAAAATAATGATTAGAGTTTTTCCATTGGACATTCTTACTCTATACATGAAACATGTTAATGTTTGCCTTGCATTAACGGTTAGCCAAGGAAACATGTTTTAATGTTGGCGTGCGACGAGCTATCTGAATACAACAAAATATGTCATACATTGAGCAGTACGTGTTATATACCAGTGTTAAGCAATGCGAAGTCCATCGAGTGTCGTGGCGTACGTGTAACGTCGGCGCTTCGAGTGCTTAAGGTTTGGGGTTCGGTTCTGTTGCACACACTCTTTTTTTCTCACCATATTCACACATTTATATCAATACATATAAACGTGAATGGACACGGTTTATTTTTTAACCGTCAAACGGCTCGTTGTTTCCACAAACGATTAACGGTTTCGCGATCAACCATAAAAACTCCGAAAATTAAAAAAAAATGAAGGCGTTTTTTTCTCAATTTTTGGAGTTTTTATCTTCAGATCATATTCTTGGATATTTTTTAAATCCAATAACACCCTCTGCTCGTAAATCCATCTATGTTAGGTGTTAGAATTACAATAAGAAGGTATCGAGATACATACATGCATTCATTGAGAGCAGTACAATATGTACCAGTCTTAGCGCTTCAACTTCCATCCTGTGGCGTGGCGTAGGCAGCAGCGACGCCGACTAGTGTTTTCGCGGTCCGGGGTTCGAGACCCGATACCGGCAAACTTTTTTTCTTCCAGTTTCAGAGCAGAATATTTGAGAAGGGTTTACTAAGGGGAAATTTTTTTTTCAAGCGCTCGTAGCTAAAAAACTGGTGGTCCAAATTTGTTTTTTTATTTTTTTTATTTTTTTTGCGTTAATGATCTAGACATCCTGAAAACGAAAATAAGCTGGGGGTCATACTAACAGAGATACAGGCGCCCAAAATTTCAAATTTTGTCTCAGAAGAGCACAATCGGAGAAAAATGAAATTTTTGATTTTTTTTATTTTTTTTTAAATACGAAACATATCAAGAGAGCGATGAATAAGAAGGAACTGACAACCAAAAAATTCTATCTTTAACCGTTTCCCCGTAAAAAAATAAAAACCTCAAAAAATCTACTATTTTGGTTACCTGAAGTTGGCGTCGCCTCACCACGACCTGTGTAAACCGACGCTACCGACGCTCATACTACGTCACCAACGATTCTTACTGACCTTAAGTTCGACGCTACGACTAACTAGGTACCACTGTTTATCCACAATCGGTACCGGAAGTGGAACTTGACGAGAAAACCTTAAAAATGTCGGCGACGCCTGACGTCGTTCACGACAAACATAGCGAGGCAATGATTTTTTTCAAAGTAGACAATTTTCAGATCTACCTTGGGAATTAATTTTAAGATCGCAACAATAAACAATATAGCCGTAAAGAATATAATTCTAAAAAACAGAGTGTATTTGAGTACGTCTTTGACGACGCGTAGCGTCTCTTGTTAAAGAGTTAAGAAAATAATGATAAGAGTTTTTCCATTGGACATTCTTACTCTATACGTGAAACATGTTAATGTTTGCCTTGCATTAACGGTTAGCCAAGGAAACATGTTTTAATGTTGGCGTGCGACGAGCTATCTGAATACAACAAAATATGCCAGACATTGAGAGCAGTGTGTTATATACCAGTGTAAGCGATGCGAATTCCATCGGTTGGCGTGGCGTACGTGGAACGTCGGCGCTTCGAGTGCTTAAGGTCTGGGGTTCGATTCCGTTGCACACACTCTTTTTTTCTCACCATATTCACACATTTATATCAAACGTGAATGGACACGGTTTATTTTTTAACCGTCAAACGGCTTGTTGTTTCCACAAACGATTAACGGTTTCGCGATCAACCAATCAATCAATACGATCTGATGATAAAACCTCCGAAAATTGAAAAAAAAATTGAAGGCGTTTTTTTTCTCAATTTTTGGAGTTTTTATCTTCAGATCCTATTCTTGGATATTTTTTAAATCCAATAACACCCTCTGTTCGTAAATCCATCGATGTTAGGTGTTAGAATTACAATAAGAAGGTATCGAGATACATACATGCATTCATTGAGAGCAGTACAATATGTACCAGTCTATGCGCACCAACTTCCATCTTGTGGCGTGGCGTAGGCTGTAGCGACGCCGACTAGTGTTTTCGCGGTCCGGGGTTCGAGACCCGTTACCGGCAAACTTTTTTTCTTCCATATTCAGATCAGAATAATTGAGAAGGGTTTACTAAGGGGAATTTTTTTTTTCAAGCGCTCGTAGCTAAAACACAGGTGGTCAAAATTTGTTTTTTTATTTTTTTTATTTTTTTTGGGTTAATTATCTAGACATCCTGAAAAGGAAAATATGCTGGGGGTCATACTAACAGAGATACAGCCGCCCAAAATTTCAAATTTTGTCTCAGAAGAGCACAATCGGAGAAAAATGAAATTTTTTATTTTTTTTATTTTTTTAAAAATACGAAACATATCAAGAGAGCAATGAATAAGAAGGAACTGACAACCAAAAAATTCTATCTTAAACCGATAACCCATAAAAAAATAAAAACCTCAAAAAATCTACTATTTTGGTTACCTGAAGTTGGCGTCGCCTCACCACGACCTGTGCAAACCGACGCTACCGACGCTCATACTACGGCACCAAGGATTCTTACTGACCTTAAGTTCGATGCTACGACTAACTAGGTACCACCGTTCATCCACAATCGGTACCGAAAGTGGAACTTGACGAGAAAACCTTTAAAATTTCGGCGACGCCTGGCGTCGTTCACAACAAACATAGCGAGGCAATGTTTTTTTTCATAGTAGAATATTATCAGTTCTACCTTGAGTATTAACTTCAAGATCTCCCAAGTAAACAATATAGCTGTAAAAAATTAAAAACTCAAAAACGCTGTGTATTTTAGCACGTTTTTGACACTGCGTAGCGTCACGGATTAAAGGGTTAAGACAATAATGTCTACACTTTCTGCATTGTCCATTCCCAGTGTACTTATTGAACATGTTTTGGTTTGCCTACGATTCATGGTTAGCCCAGGAAACATGTTTTAATGTTGGCTGTTCAGTGATGTTCCCAACGTGAATTTACTAAGTCTTAAAAGTCCCAAAACTGCGTTTTCTGTGGATGTATCAGGAGTTCAGACGGCTATAGGAGGTTATGATATCAGAATGAACCAATTGTCTTGAAAGTCCCAAAACTGTGTTTTCTGTTGATGTGTATCAGGAATTCAGACGGCTATAGGAGGTTAGATATAAGCTATCTGAATACCCCAAACAATGCACAACATTGAGAGCAGTGTGTCTTGTACCTGTGTAAGCGCTAGAAGTATCATCGTGTGCTATGGCGTATGCAGTAACGTCCTTGATTAGCGTGCTAGAGGTCTGCGGTTCGAGACCCGTTACACACACTTTTTTTTCACCATATTCAGACGATTATATCAATACATCAACGTGCATGGACACAGTTTATTTTCAAACGATTTACGTTTTCGCAATCAAAATCAATCAAATGCGATTTTTAAAAGACAACGTGTTGAAACTGTAGTTTTTGGAGTTAGTTAAAAAACGACTTCTTGGATATTATTTTGATCCAATGAAACCCTCTGTTCGTAAATCCATCTTTTTTTGTAGTTACAATTACAATAAGAATTAATCGAGATACAATGAGATACATACATGATTCATTGAGAGCAGTGTGTTATATACAGGTGTAAGCGCTGCAACTTCCATCGTGTGGCATGGCGTACGCAGGAGCGTCGTCGACTAGTGTTTTGGAGGTCTGGAGTTCGAGACCCGTTACCACCAGTCTTGTTTTTCTTCCATAGTCAGTTCATAGTTGAGAAGTGTCTATATGGGGGAAAGTTTTTTTTCAAGCGCTCATAGCTACCGAACGGGTGGTCCAAATTTGTTTCTGTATTTTTTATTTTATTTTTGGTGTCACTCATTTAGACTTAATTAAACGTAAATTATGCTGGGGGCCATACTTACAGAGATACATACGCCCAAAGTTTCAAATTTTCTCTCAAACGAGCCAAGACCGAGATTTTGACTTTTTTTTTTTTTAAATACGAATCTGACAAACTGTCAGGTAAGGAGGTGTTGCCAACAAATATTTGGCTTCACAGAATCAGTACCATTCTATATATATGTGTAACTAATCTAATGCGTGGTGTTCAATGTACTAGTTCCGAAGTTAATTGTGGTGACGAGGCCTGTCGGCAAAGACCTTAATAATATTGGAAAACCCTTAACCCCCCCCCCCCCACCCAACCCTTTCCTTTCCCCAAAAAGACCAAAAAGTTTCTATGTTTATGATATGGTAAATAAATTATTTTTTGCGTCACAATCCAATCAACATATTAAGAGACAAAGAATTTCTAATGTTGTCATCTTCTGTTGTCTGACAAATGTGCTTGTAATGAGAAACACATGAAACCTGACACTCGTCCTCTGGGGTCGATCTCGACTGGACACAATTAATGTACTTTCAGTACTGGAAACACCACGAAACCTGACACCCATCCTCTGGGGTTGATCTGAACTATAGACCCAATGAAGAAACATGACAGCTCATACCAATACCAATAATTGTGGGAAAAGTACAAGATATAGGTAAAACAAAACAAACTTTCAACCATGTATTGTAATTTGTAAGTAACTTTTTTGAGGTTTATTTTCATACAGTGTTGGGCAAATTACTTTTTAAAAAGTAACACAATGCTTTTACAAACTACCTTATTTCATTTTTGGCACATTTATTAACATTAAAATAACAATGCACATGCATCTACATTTTAAAATGTCACCACCTACAACTAAAACATAGAAAGAATTACATATAAAAATATGTGCATGATAACATTGTGCGTGTACTATTTATTAGAATAGAAATATTTGGTTATAGCATTAAAATATCATTCCTAGTACCAATATAAATAATTTATACTAGGCATTGCTTGATTAGCCTATTTTCTAAGTACAGTACAAAAAAAAAACATTGTAGCAAAGTTGTACAAAATGTATGTGTACAATAGTACATACATATATAAGGCTAGACACTGCCAATTGCATTTAAAAAATACATATTATACAAAAATTATAGTGAAACACACCAATTCACATTTTAGCATACACAATTTGTCTACAGGCACAGTTACTATTATATTTTTGGTTCAGGTTTAGTTTAGTGACAACAACTTCAGTATAGCTTGTTGATTCTTGAATTGTGTTCCTTAAATAGGCTTTAAACATTAAATTGATAGGCTACTACTCTACTAGTATAATTTTTGTAATAACAGTCGTTTAATATTAATATGGTATACAATTACCTACAATGAAAAGCATGCCACTTTCATCACTAGCCTATATGCTCACAACAAAAGGCAAGTTTATTATACATACTTAGAACAGTAACTCGTAAAGAATAAAAAATCAATGCATATCAATGAAGAAGCACATTTTAGTATAAAACTGTTGTAGAGAGGCGATTGCCACATACAGCTATCAGCAGAGAAATAGGCCTTAAACTTCTATTGAATTAATAATATTAAACTCAAATATTAAAATCAAAGCAACACTAACTACAGCTAGTCTATGCACCAACTTTAAATGATATACAAACACATGTTTGTACTACTTTAAGATACATCTAATGTAGATTTGGTATTGTTGATAGATGCCAATCGGCTCGAATAGTTTAGTGTAAGGATGAGATCGTTCCAGGATTGGATAGGATCCAAGGCAATAGCCATCTTCTTATGAGTGATCCAAGATCTCATGTGAAAACGTCTTGTTGTACTGTATTATTATGTCTCTTTTTAATTGCAACTTTTAGCTCTCCAATTAGTCACCATAATCGCTGTTGGACCGTATCCAAATACTCGACAATCTCAAAATTGTCGTAGGCCTACTACGATGGAGATGCAAGTTTTGGTATGGAAGACTGCAGACAGTACTGGCATATCATGCCTAGAATTCAGTTGTGGATGTGCTCGACATGGCACGACGAAAGCTTTCAGCCAATCAGCACTGGTGTGCTCCATTTCCCAGCTGAGGTTAAAACTAATAAAATTTTACAAGACATCTTGATGCTCGGAACAAAAAACATGGTGCCGAGTACCATTTATGTAGTAAATTCAGAAATATTGATTTGCTTTTAAACAAGTGCCACTCTCCCATCAAATTCAAGATTTCAAGAGTTGATTTGCATCTTGAGTCGCTTCTACTAATTCCATCTTGGTATGCGATTTCACTTAAAAAATCACAAAAATTTACAAGATTATCAATGAATTCCAATCAAACACATTTTGGCTAATTCATTTGCAAACCAAACATTGAGACTTAAAAAAAAAAACATGCACATCTTTCTACTACCATGCTTGCACTTCATGTCATCTACCACTTATCCAAATCCACTAAGCCACAACATACATTTTGACACAAGAGAACTTTGGCTTTGCATGACTTGCTTTAAGCTTGACTAGCTCATGGAAAAGTTCCTTTGTATAGAGCATTATGATTTGGGGGTATGACATACGTCGGGCTTGTCATGTTGAAACTTATTTCACCAACAAACTTATTGAAAGTATAGAGGCCTAGTTAGGTATGTAGAATGTATAGTTTTCTTATAAAATAGAGAATAAATAAAAAAAAAATGCTTCCATATAACGAATAATTAAATATTTTACTGTTGATGGTACTGTAGTAAATTACCATAATTTTCATTAGTTGTGCAGGCCTAAAGAGTTGACACAAGCTAAATGGAAATATGAATGTCTACTGCAGTGATGTGCAACGATATCGATATCGTGAATAAAGAGAGGCTAATTTTGATGTTGACAGGGTATAATATAAAAAATTCTATAGGCCCACCCTGGCTGGCCTTGGTGGTATGGTTTCACTATAATATAGTCAAACCATAGGCCTATCAGAACAAAAATGTAAAATCAAAAATAATTTTTTTTGGCTATTACTGCAAGAAGTGATCCTCCAGCAAGGGTAGGCCTATGGAATTTTGAAGCATTGATTAAGCGAGCGTAGAACACCGTAAATAAATTTGATATCACGATATCGATATAAATTTGTACTTAAAATATCGCGATGACTGGCTAATTTGCCAATATTGGTATTGGAAAAACTATCATTGCAAATCATTAGTTTTAGTATAGAGTACTGTAAACTTTTCAGCACAATACTGTAAAAAGGTTTAGTCCTAAGATTCATCGAGGAAGGCTTGTTTGTGCTGGGTGAATCAGATCAGCCATACTCGGAACTGACGCTGAGACTCATTTCACCTGGATCGATGATGGTGTCGTGGTACCACTGTCGCGTGTCTAGAAGAACTGAAATTTACAACAAACCAGAACAAATCAGATCTGTTTCATTGTCACATTGTAGAAAAAGCACTTTTAAATAGATAAGTAAATTTCTAAATATCATTTACCAACTGAGTTAAAAGAAGTGATATTTTCAGTGGGGGACATTATATCATTTTTAATTGATGTTGACTTGAAAAGACATTCCTTGTACTCAAACAGGGAAACATACCAATATCTCCTGGATCAACACGGAAACTTAACCTATGGCATATATGTTCGCACTCTGGTGGTGGAACCAGTCGCCATGTCTTGTGTCCTTGTATCTGAGCCTGCCACATTAGACGACTTATGTAATCAATCTGAAAGAGTTAAGCATAACATTACATCATATCATACGCAACAAAACACATCAGCCAAACAGTTTAGTCGCTCCACAGCAACTTTGGGGCTGGGGACGTCACAGATGAGCAAGGCTTGTCCAACCAAATGTGAGTATTGGTGAAAACCGCCCATATGTGACATCCCCAGCACCAAAGTTGCTGTGAAGCACCTTTAACAGAGCTCCTGGTGTAGACAATAAAGCTGTGCTTTTCCTATGAGTGACTTTACATCAGAATTGATGGATATAAGGTGGCTGTTAGATTTTTACTTTAAAATTTCCAATGATTCAGTGGTATACTATATTTTACACTCATATTAATCTGATTTACTACAGTAAATTGACTCACATGCATAATTGCTCCTTGCTGGTAGCCCAGGAAAATATAATCCATTCGAGCCAGTTCGGCATCCTCAGGGAAAAAGTCCGGTGTAGTGTATTGAGACCGCATTTCTGACAGAACATCAGGGTGACAATTGCTCCATCCTACATACCAGGGCTTCTCTCCGTCATCCAAACGCATTCTTGCATCTGGCATTGAAAATACTTCCTCTAGGGAATTGAATTCAGTTTTAAATGTTAAAATTTGACACTCCTCTTCGACGCTCTCATAAGCACCTTCGATTTTACTGTAAAGATCTTTGAAATATTTAAATGTAAAAACTTGCATTGCAGGCCAATGCAGGGCAGCTCCTTTAACTAGCATTGGTCTAGGAGAATAAGCATATTTTGCAAACTGTTTACGAGTGAGGTTATGAAAAACTAAAACTTCAATGACATCTTTGCATGTATTGCAGTCCGTTTCTGGTCGCGTTGACTCCCATATGACAAAATTATTCGGTACTGCACATCGCACACTAATAGCATCTTGCACAATTGAGTCAATTACAGGTAGTTCTACCATTAGAATAATACTGATGATCAGTGCAAAAATAAATAATGTTATGCAAAGGACTAGCACGAGCCCTACAAGGCACAGCGTTGGCCATGGCAATATACTTGTTTGGATTGGCTTTTTAGTTTCGAAACAAATATTTCTCAATTCATCAATACTTAGCCCGTAATCCAAGAAACGTTCGTTCAATTCTATAAAATTATTGTACAGTTGCTGGACACTTCTTTCTTCTGAATCGTTTTTTACATCCTTGTCTTCCTCCATGACACATGATGAAATGTAGCCAACGTAAATAAACAAATCAACTGTGCACTTCAAAAGAAATTACAGTATGACCAACAGCTTTATACGTAAGGTCGAATCCGCTAGACCGCGCCGTCAAATTTCGCGCGAAGAAATTTCCGTTCCAAAGAGAGGTTGAAGAAATATATGCTCCTTTCAATGCTGCTCAGCGCTTAGGCTCAGCGGCGATATGCGGTACGAAGGGTTATAGGTTCGATTCCCAACCGTAGCAATTTTGATTAGGTTCCTCGGAGCAGTAATTTCCTTTACCCCAATAGACTGAAGAAGGCGTTAGGGGTAGGGGTAGGGGGACAGCTATTCAACAGCACTTTCAGACTTTGATTCAAGGAGCGGGGTGGTATGTATTTGGAATTTGGATATTCCTCACTTCACTCACTCTAAAAAAACTTTGTCAACTTTTTGAATTAATAATAGTACATGTTATATGTTTTTGTATTAGAAAGATACATGGAGACACTTATGCCAGACAAGACCTAAAAACAATTATTGGTACTGAGAATGAAAGACATAAATGTTGCACCAAATTTTCCAATCCCATCTGTATACTATTCATTGTTGCTTTTTATGAAATAAATATTAAAATAAATCAAAATAAATAAATAAGGTATGTGTCTAGTGGTATTTGTTCTCTAAACTTGCATTCAGCAACTGATTTCAATATTTTACAATAGAGGATATGGTAGAAGTTCAAACACCCATGCTAAATTGTAGAAGTTTATGGCATTTGACTTACCGTTTTTCACTCAGTCGAAATGATGAGAGATTTTTACATGTTTCACCCACTTCTCACCAAAACTTCTCGTGCAAACATCCAGGATTTTGTCTCCAAATTTCAATAATATAAAATTTGGGTCCACTCCACGATCTTGTAAATCGCAATGATGCAATATACACAATAATAAAAATATATTGTGGTAATGTCTACTATCAACTAATTATTCAAATAATAGAACTTAGTAATCAAGAACTCCGGGTTGCTAGGTACTGAAAAAATCACACACACTTTGGGTTGGTTTTAAAAACACAACTGTTTAGTTAGGTGTTAACTGTTTATAACACTAGCCCAAGGTACTACCCACAACTGCTTAAATTGTTAATTTGTTACGCAACTGGCCGCTGGAAAACCAGCGAGATTTTCAATTCTGCTGCAAAGTATGCAAATGTTCATATTGGTGACAATTTTTACAGCTCTGCCACAGTTGTTAATTAGAAACTTTTGTGAAAAAGGAGAGAACACATAATATAGTACATACGACATGGGAAAGCGGTAGTTGGAATTAATGTATTAACAAATTAGTATTTTATTCCGTTATTATTTTTCTCTATCAATAACATTTACAACATACCCCGGTATTACACAAAAGTTACAAGGTAATTTGCTTGCTATGTATTAAGTGGAAAGTAGGTAACAAGTGGCTGTACATTGTTGATCTAGAGATCTAGGTTCCTTTTCATCACACATTTGTTCCAGTTTACATTTGCTTTATTCTACTCGAGTCAATAACCTAGAAATGGTAGAAATTGTAGAGGGGAATTACTTACTACAAGACATCTGCTACTGGTCATTTTATTTGACTGTTTAGCTTAAATCAGAACAAACTGAGCAACATTACAATATGTTAGAAGATGGTTGGCAACATCTTAGTTTTTTATTGTCCAGGTGCTTTTCAGTTTAGGTTGGGAGAAGAGTCCGTTGTAATGTGTATGGTTAATTAAAGATCCTTTCAGATGGACATACAACCCCCTGGGATACTTTACAAGTTTCTTAAATCAATCTTCCAACATTTCTTTCCAGTTCTAGACATCCATTCATTGTCATATTTAGCTAGAAAGAATACCTGGAGCTATAAAGCACCACTAGATACAACTTTAGCCCCCAAATGATCAATCAACGCCTCAAAAAGTTTCCCTTCGGGTCTCGCTCAACTTGCTCATATAGTCGAAATGTCTAGTCTTGAAATTGTTTATCAAATAATAAGAAGACTTGAAGAAATGTGTAGTATTGTGGCTACCTACATTAAATTGTGGTTGGTGACAGCATTGTCGGGTTGTCCATTTCAGTACGTACTTGATGTTTTGTCCATGTTGGCAGCTAAATAAAGAGAGCAATTAACTACCATTATTATATAGGTTAGGCCTACCTATCATTACTGAACGTTGGTGACATGTCAACTAGAAACTACAGTCAAATGACAAAACCAAATGCAAACTAGAGCATGTATCAGTGTGGTTCATGAAAACCTCCATTGGAATTCATGACAAATTGAAATTTTAACTGGCTAACAAATTCATAATTACTTTATACTTAAAAAATAATAAATTTGTATCATGAAGCAAATTGATAGCCCAGCATCTAACCAATATTACAGTGCACCAGGTTATCCGTACTCGCCAATTAAGTACGCTAATGAATGAATGTTAAATCTCACTGACTAGAACATAGGATTAAAACACTCCGTGTGCAGTACATCCTATTATTTGTGAGTGTTCATTTATCATTATGGCATCACTGTTTGGCAAGTGAAAGTTCAGAATATAAACTGTTTGTAGACAATCATCAAACAAACCAAGGAAACTAGCTTGGTACTTGAAGATGACTTTGAAGGATTCAAAGTGAGCCAACGACGCAAGTCTAGTTGATACTGTGTTATCCTTCAATTCAAGCCTTCCGACAAGGACAATAGCTGGTTGGTCATCTCATAACCTATGCAAGTCAGCACCAGCTGTTTATTTCTGAGCACACAGTCTGTATGAGCAGTTAAGTTGTCGCTTTTCCCAAAACTTACGTGAGGGGGGGATGAGATCTACTTATAAAGTAAGCAAGTTTTCTAACTAGTATATTTAAAGTACCATGTATCGCTGTAAGTAAAGCCCCCAATTGTATGTCTGCCTCTGGTGCACTGCTCATTACCACGACAGATTACTGCACAAATTAGTGCAGAACAGTAGCAACAGTTTGTTGGAAAAGACAAGTTAATAAATTGCAATTAAGAACTATTCACATGCCAAAAGTATAGGCCTACTTCACCAAAAATGTACCGTTCGTTATTTTGATTGCCCAAGATTTGTCAACATTCATACTACATAGCATGAACAAACTGAGCACTCATAATAGCCTACAATGGCCCTACATCGTAATTTAAAATTTGCCATCGTCATAAAATAAAACAGAAACGCTGATTTCAGGTAGGGAAATCCAACACACATATTATCCTGATTTAGGTCTGGTTATTAATATTATTATATAGATGTGGTATGATTGGGCTGGCACAGATTGGCTTTAGTTAGACAGACAATGAACGGGAGGCGAGACAGAACATTCTCGACAATCGTCCGTGTTGGAAGCAAGATTAACTCATCCGCTACAACGACGTGCACTGGTGATAAAATTAGTTCGTACAACCCAGGGTTGGAACATAGCAGGGTTTTCCACTTAATACAAGCATTCAGAGACCATCGATGTAACACCGCAGACTACAACACGTCAATATTGTGGCACCACTTTAGATAATGGTATCTTCACCAATCGTAGAGCACTGGCACCTAAGTTCATTATAATGTATGTCGGTGCCAAAAAAAATCTGTAATATTTTATATAAGCAATTGATCACAGTTTTATACTTCATCATGTCCGATAAAATAGCCACGCACAATGTGGGAACGTCCTCCATCTTGAAAATCTTCAATCTTGACAACATCATCCAAAAGGGTATCTCGAAACTTTCACGACTTCAATTGAAATTCCCTTCCCATGCAGTACCAGTAGTTATCAACATACTATAGTACATAACAGTGCTTTAGAATACATATACTTTAAAAAACATAATTATGACTAACCCAAATTTTATACATAACAATTCTATTTCAATATTAGCATATTCAATTCACTTTCTCAGCTCAGTCAGTCAATCATGTGACATGAAGTGTGCTTCAACATGTAATTTTCAACACAGTAAAACATTGTGAAAAAAAAGCACAACCTATTTAACACATCAAACATTAAGGACTATTCTTTATTAAAACAATTAGAACATATTATGAAGGGTGTTTGCAAATTGACACAATTGAAAATATTATTTGTTAAGGCTTTTGAACGTAAACAAATGATTTTACTTTTAGAGATCCGGATCTTCACCATACACAGACTACTGTCATATTTTGTCAGACACGCTGCAGGAAGAAAAACGAGCTGACATGTTTAAGTGCTATTTTAATTGATAATTGCATTGTATGTGTTTCACCAGTATGTGTTAGAATAGGAATCTGGGGGAAATTTATAATAAGAAACTTGTATGCTATTCCCACCTGATTTGAATCATTTTGAATAGTTAATGATGTAGGTTAGTGAACTCCATATCTTCTACAGATGGAATTACTACCAATCTAAATCACATCAGGAGAGTGAGGGTGTTAACATGTATTTTATACTTTTTTTTAGGAACACTGTTGGAGATCAGATGCCTTGATAGCAGGCAGTTACATTATCACCTACATCCTGATGAGCAAACAAGAATGTCCACGCTGGTTGTGTGTTTGTATTAGTATTACCATGCAACTGTGTCTCTTAAAGGATTTTTTGGATTATTACCGAATACTCAATACTGACTGCTTCTGTACACAGTCGATTCCTAGTACAGTACTATGTACAGTCGTATGTATTCGCTTTCTGCTTCAACTCGTAGGGACAAGTAATTATGATTGATGGTCAAACCAAAAACATTACAATGTTCCACATTGAAGTACGTACCATAATTCCGGCTTAAATCAATCACATGAGGCTGGCTAAAAAATTAGCACCACAATGCAGTCAGTCACCTACGACGATAAGGCATTCACTGCAATGGTAGCGTAAGATGAAACACTAGGCCTATTTTAGTGCCACAGCCAGGCACACCCACAATATAAGGCCAGTAATCATTAATGTCACAGACGAAACTGGTTTGCTTGAATCCAAACATTTTCGCAAAGTTAACAATGCACTAAATAAATATGAAATTAAACAACAATTTATCAGCATTGTTGTTTCTACTCAATGTTTAAACCCATCAAAAAAGTATTGAATTGCCTATTATTTTACAAACACCCTGCATCATTGCCGAGATTGATTAGTACATAATTGCCACTTTTGATTCGACAATTATACATCGTTGCAGATAAAAACAGTTTTGGAACCGAACAATGTTTGTTTCATAATAATTTAATGAGACAAAAACTATATATCTTTGGTCTAATGTGACAGTAAAAATAACCATTCCACTGTAATTCCTAACATCGAGATTTTCTTTATGAAAGTATCAAAAATATTCCTGCCTAAAATTGCTTATGAAAGAGCATTCACCACTCATTATGTGCCCAATATTATATCAAGTAATCATTATTTCATTCAAATCTGTTCTATTTGCTTGTTAAAATTATGGCAAAGATTAGTCCTATTGTCACAGTAAAAAAAAAAAAAAACATTGAAAAAATGTTTTAGACATCTTGACACAATAACTTAACATTTTTAATAGGCCTATGGTTAAATTAGACTAAGCTTCCAATGTGTGGATCTACTGTTTGTCACTGTAATATTAAAATCAATAAAATTTTGCACAGTCTTTCATAGTATGTTCAGTAACAGCTAATAACTTGTATAGTATATATTTACAGCAGAGCGTAGGTTTTTAGGATGAGCTCTTCACGTGAGGCTGGCGAGTACGACTCACTGCAAGTTACTAGTTCTTCGTCTCTTCTTCTTCTTCTTCTTCTTCGTCGGTAAAGCGTAATATTTTCAGAGTAGCATCGCTGATTGCCCCTGTGTAGACGGCCGGGCTCCGACCTGTCTGGCGAGGGCTAGTCTCCGGGGTGTTCCGGGCACGAACGGTTCACTTCGAACCACCTGTCGATGCAACTGGAACACGACAAGTAACAATGCATTTCTTAATTCGAACTCGTATCATACAAATCTATGCACAATTGAAACTAGTGATGTGGTCCCTAGTCAACATCTGTAGAAAATTTCAATTAAATACACTTGGTGAATACGTAATTTTAATTTTCTTTCCATTCCAGTTTCTGTAGGCCTCATTCAAATTTGCATGGTTCCTTAAAGTTTGAATTCAAAGAGTTTGACTATATGAAAAATGTTTTTAGGTATTGATGGAATGGGTTGAGATGTTGCAAGTAAATATTTTTCTTTTCAAATTACCCTGTAGGCCTACAGATGGTGCTAGGTACCAGATATTTGGTCTACAACATTTGTTTAGCTTCCTTGATACTGTCTGCTTGCTACTTAATAATATAGGCTAAAGAAAATAAACAAGTGTATCATCATATTATGCACTGCACCTACCAATTCCATAATTAGCCAGACAAAGATCTGACTAGATCCTGATTGGTTTTTACATGTAGTAGTAACTAGTAATTATAATCACCTCTTGTGGTAGATGCAGAGACATGGCAGCCTGGCAATGGTGTCGCCCTGTTGCAGCTCTTCCAGACAGATCACACACTCCCCCTTGTCATCTGTCAGTACGTCCTCTGTAACAGAGGCGGACACTCCTTAGTTATACCGCTTCGTTGTAATTCCGATGTCTGTTGTCCTACGATTATGTGGTCGTCGGGTCGGGGGTTTGGGAGTACGGTCGGTCGTGTCTGTTATTCATGCTTAGCTTTCAAATACAGAGTATTGCCACAATGTATTTTTGTTTGATTTCAATGATAGGTAGATTGTACTGCCAACTCAGGGAATGTCCGTTATAGGTCAGGGTCGTCTATCACAACGTAGATTCGCCTATATACGTAAAGCCACTAGATGTGAATTTATTAGCATTTACAGTTCCTTAGCCTGATAATAAATAGGCATACCCTAGTCTATTTCAGATCTTAATAGTAGGCCTCACTGCATTTATTTGAATATGGAACTATGCCAGTCTAGTCTGTGAAGTTTCTGGCAATTTATTTCAACAACAAAAAATGATGATTTTTTTGTTTTGGGTGCTGATCTATAAGATCACCAAAAAGTGGGGTGTGTTAGGTAATGTAGTCACATGATATAAAATAATATATTTATAAGCGTTGGCTTGAAAGCAAAAGCACTGCACACAAACCGTTGAAAAAATATTTACGGTAGGCCTAGACCTACTCCAAACTCAAGTAAATCTGTCAAAGGGTACGGTAGGATTGTGTATAATATTTAGGCTAAGTATTTTTTACTGTAAAATGTAATTTTAAATTAATTAATTGATAATGATGAAATTTGTATTGTTAGGTTAGATTAGGTAAGGGATTCTGTTTAACAAAAACATGACCTCATGAAAATAATTAATTGAGGTCTTACCTGCCCACTGAATGAGGATGTGAGGCCTGGGGGGGGGGGGGGGGCGTAATACTCACAAAGTGGAAAAAAATTGTACATTTGTGGCCTACCTACCTATATGAGATATTACAAAAGCGATCAGCGATACGGAACAATTACCATTAATTAAATTAATTTAATAGTTAATACCAACTCACCATTATAACTGAGGCGTGGTTTGGTGAGGCACATTACCAGATGACACTCGATGTCTTCCGGAGGGGCGAATTTGGAACACACGGGGCATTTTAACCCTGCAACAAACAAGAACAGAACTCTCAAAACACACGACAAGCGGCACTTGATTAGGGTGTAACACTACTAGGTACACAATAACACGATGTAAAACGACGAACATACCATTCCTGGTCATGTCAAACTTTAATTTGGATAGTGATTCCATACCATATTTGGTCATGTAATAACTTCTACCCATCACTATCTGTTTTCTACCCTCGTGTCTACCACTATATTCCGCCATTGTTACGACGCGACGCAAAGTGGTTCGCGCGGCTCCAGTAACACCAACTACGCCCGGTGAAATGTCACCAGGTAACGCAAGTATAGCCGACACTTCACGGATCACATTTCTTCGAGCCTCGTTATGCAACGTAGGGCTAGGCGCACCGCCTCGCGAGAGAGACGTGCAAAATATTGAACGCCGGATCACACGACGCCGGCCGTCCCGTGGGTATGGCAACAAAAATACGAAAATAATGTCCGCAGTACGTTCAACTCGACTTGGCAACCATATGTAAGGCAACCGTATGCCGGAAATACTTTTTTACTACCTGCACACTATCTATCTGTGCTAAACAAATCGCGTGGAAATGGTTCTCTACAAGCCATATGGCGACTACTAGATCATTAATTTCACGATTGATTGGTGGATTAATAATATACGAATACACCGTGCACGTATGTTTAGATTCAAAAGTGTAGGAGGTGGAGTCTAGTACCACCGTTCAATTGCCAAGTCACTACATTATTAGAACAGAACCATATTGTAGGCAGCAACAATATGTAAATGTACTGTTATAAATCCATGATGTAAACACATACATAGCTTCGCAACTCTTGGTTAAATTATTTAATAAGTTTACATCAATTTTAAAGCATCGATTCATCCCCTATTGAAAATCATTTCGTGCAACTGAGTGGGTTGCAAATGTATTTATTTTTTATTTATTGAATTATGCAACTCGGATCATTAGGTAACTTACTTGCACAAAATGAAATGCAGAAGGCAACGTACGTCAGCAGTACCAAATTATCAAACTAGTTGTCGAGTACGTCGTTGAAACATCAAATAAAATAATAAATAATAACTAAAGTTGTTGACTTTACATTATGTATATAATGCATATAGTTGGTACGGCTCCTGCTCAACTTTAAAACAAGAATCCTTTGTATTTTGTCTAAATATATGCAGTGATCTTTTTTAAATTGTTAGTTATAAAGGAATAATTAATCGTCACCTATTTTAACGTATTCATTTAAAAACAATTCTAAAACTATACTCCATTGGCAACCGTAATACTATAGAATAGTTAACAAAAACGCAAGTTAGACTGACATTGCCAATCTCTGATCGAGTTGTCTGCCACAATTAATTGTTCGTTAATTCATTCAAGAGTTATGATGACACGATATTCTAAGCGTGACAGTCACGCACCCATAGACCGCCGCCAAACGCAATGTTTACGCACTAAACGCATCTTTCGCACCGACCGTTTTGGCGATGAACCAGTTAATTACTGACGCAATGCCAACCATTAAAAACAAACAAAATAGTTCTTTTTTTGTTTGCTGTTGCCCTATAATAGTTCACGTGGATCGCTATGAGGTCAGATAAATCAATCTTTCTTTAGATGCTCAAGTGCTTTTCTCTTTACACCGTGACTAACTAGGTGTATCGGGTATTTTGATAGTTAGAATGAATTATGGAATGGCAATGGGCTGTTTTCCGGCCTAGATACCCCATTCTATTTCATTAAAGCCACCGTGCCAAACTGCAGTGTTTTAATCATATTGTATAAAAAATTAAAAAATAAATATTTCAGCAAATCGGAAAGGTAAGAAGAACACATAACCTTATGGTTTCGCAAATAGTGCAAACTGAATTCTAAATAAGTTGGTTCGTGCCACCTGGAAGAAATTTGACTAAAAAAATGCTTTATCACATGTTCAAAAACCATTTTTCAAACATTTTGTTGGTGACGCATTATACTTTGATGTTGCACTGTAAAGCAAAATAACGTTGTAGCTGTATGGAAGAAAAAGTGTGTATAGGTTTAATGGTTTTATAAACCGCTAGGCGCAAATTCTGTCCTTTATTGAAATTACGAAGTATGGAAAAATATACAAGTTTTCGGTGTACTCATGTACAATTTTTTAGCGAATTTGTATGAATATTAAAAAATACAAAATTCTCCGCGTGGCTAATACGTAATTACTAATTAGAAATCTAAAACAACATCCCTGTAGTGTGCTCAAGAAACCCCAGAGCGATGTGGTGTAGCATTGCTATATGATGCAGTAACGATAATTCGCTATTGCCGGTGTTGGGGATCGAACCAGAAGCGTATGTATGTATATAACCGCATTGGCACATTGCCGAAGCATCGAGTTTCGTTCCCGTCGCCGTGCTAGGCACGAAGTTGCATTGCACCCCGACGGAAACACGCAATTCCCATACCTACAACCACCGCACAGCAGACCCCAAGTCTCGCACGGAACCCCCAAACTTATATATAATACCTATATTACAATTGTGGCAATTGACAAAACAAGTACATCGCCACTCGCGATAGTACAAGTTTTAAATATTTTACTGGCTTATCATAATATTGTACATTCCCAAGGGAGTATGCAATAACGTCATTTCCGGTATCGCATGGTGGCCATACTGAAGTACTCTGTAAACATTTGTTTACGTTCGTCCGACACTTCATTGTTGCAATATTGCAGATGTCCTTTGACTGACACATCAACTGTTTTCAAACAAAGGTTCCGTATTATGACTGAAAACAAAATAAGAACGCGTAAACTCTGTTTGAAGACAATCATTTGCATGTTATCATTTTCTTGAACTTTTACCTGCACAACTGTGATTTTTCCTGGATAACCTATGTGTTGTCTACTGACAGAACAAATGTAAACAAGAAATGTGTACCTCATTATGGCCGCCACGTGAAGTCTATTGAATACTCCCTGAAGGACGAGGAGAAAACGATTGTCGGTGCGGTGGGACTCGAACCCAGGTGCGCAAACGCTCGCGGTCTATCACACACACACACACACACACACGTGTCACCGTAGCTTGGCTAGGCATACTCGACCACGATGACAACGTTTTCATCATCACAATACTAGACTATAAAAATAGCTCCGGTTACACAAGCGTGTAATCTGTTGCACACCACACACAACGGAGTATATCGACGTCACAGATCGCAACGAAAAGGCTTCACAGGAACGTTCAAGTAAGAGTAACATTTTAGACACAAATTTGATGTAAAACAACGCTATTGCAAGTGAAATTATCTGCAGCAAAACAGCGTTTCTTGATACGATTGTCGGTCGTCGCGGTTTTGTGATCCAAACGTTTGACGTCATTCTCCGATTTTCCCGCCCGCCAAAACGATGCGTGAAAGATTCGGGTAATTTTTAATCAATGAAATCTATTCCAAAACACACAAAAATGTATGTGATTATCTCTATATATAAAATGATATTCAACTAGATGGAATACATAGAAAAAATCATCCTAAAATTCCCTATTGTGCCCCAATATTATAAACTGCGCGTTAGTTTGGGTAGTAGAGAAAGAGTGCAGTGCAGTGCACAGCTGATTGTCTTTCATCAGAACATATTACATCTGCATTCAAGACGACGTGACAAACGTTTAGTAATCGCCACTGTGTTGTTGCAGGCAGGCCCATTCAACTGCGCATTAAACTAGCTACACTCGCTGACATGGTTGTATAAATGCAAGTATACACGGGACACAGCCCTCCGAGTTTCATTTCGGGAACATACCAGTTACACAGGACCCGGGATTGGCCCGTTATACATGACGGGATTCATCCGGGATTGGATCCCGAATTTTCTGGGCGGCGTCAACGATCCCGATTCTCTTCGTAAAGTATTTATATGAGGGAGGAGTGGACTGGGATTGAATCCCAAATCAAACTCAATCCCGGTTTGAATCGAAAGAAATAGAGACATATTGTATTGAATACTCGATGTAGACGGGGGGGGGATATTGTTTACAATTTCATCCTCCTACGGCGGCCATGACAGTTGTAAGCCCTTGATTCGAGTACAATATCTCTCTGCTGATACGAATACGGAAATGCAAGGTTATCAATGCAATCTATTTTATAACTCGTTATAAAAATCCCAAACAATGCGAAAGGTCAACTGATTGCAAGCGACATACAATTGAATTGAATGACAACAACGTAAATTGTAGAGATAAGATTCAAACACTTTAAAAAAAAATTTAAGTCCCGAGTTTTGGCGGCATCTACGGACGACCAATCAGATGTCAGTCGAGTGGCGGATCGCGGGCTAGTGCCAACCTATACGGGATTTAGAGAAAAATACGCTAGATTGACGCGTTAGATCGGCGGGCAATGACTTGTTGTGATAATGTAATAGAAGTAGCAAACGAGGAATGGTACTGACTGGGTCATGAGTCAAGGATACGATGCGAAGCGTAATGCATACTAAGCACGAAAGTATTGTTTCTTCACGTCTCTTTACCATGATTCGGGATCATATGATACGTTTGCTCAACGAAATCGATAAACGAAACAATATTACTGTACATAAAATGATATAATAATGACAAAGACCAAAACCACATAATATATGCCTGACCTTGGTCAACTTTTTTTTATTGGGAACGGGAAGTGACTGGTCAAACTCGATTTGGTCAATAGACCAGTATAGAATGTTGAATGAATGTTGTTTTACAATTGTTGGGTTATCTGTTGCTATTTTATATTAATCAGTGTTTTTCCTATTGTTTCATTGTAATTGTTAAGTTTTATTTATCGTTATCCTTTAGTCTTACACCTCTATGATAGACATTAAACAAATAAGAAATAGAGTTTTATTGTATTTTTTCCTTCATCTTCAAATATCATCCCTCATCGTCCAAAATAGCATAACAATATAGGCAACCCAAGACAACCTTACACATGCTTTCGTCACATCCGGGGTATTCCTAGCCAATCAGCGAACCGCCCGAGACAATACCGCAATAAATATAACTAAAATAAATAAAAATACCACAAATACCGATCGTTGATTGCCTAGGAATACCCCGGATGTGACGAAAGCATGTGTAAGGTTGTCTTGGGTTGCCTATTTACAATAATATACACGTATAGCAACAAGAACAGCCGTCAGAGTCAACCAGGAGGGTCCTGGGTTCGAGTCCCACTTGGTGTGTGTCGTCGAGGAACGCACGCACGTCACTTCGCGAGGTCAATGAGGGGTCAGTCACTCACACACGTACAAGTGGTGTAAGTGCTCTGCTGACTGAACTGAACTGAAGCCGTTGATTACGACCACAATGCTATACGACGGCCGCGCGGTGCATTAATGTTTAATATCCAATCTGTCAGAGTGTGTTCGAAGTGACGAGCGCTATTGCTCCCTGATGGGTGCGACCCACGCGCGTAAATACGTGCGTGCATGGGCGTAATTAATTGGCCGTCATGGGGGCGTACGAAACACCGTGCTGGAAATATCAACAAGACGTTTATATACCCACCCGGGTTATAGAATAGATCCCGGGTACAACTCTGCCTGTCGTAATATTTACTAAGTGGTTGACTCGTTGGGTGACTTGTAGATATGTGCATAATAATATTATATCGACAGATCTAAATTCCCAAAATTAGAAGCAGAAACCCTAGCCCAGCGGTTCACTCAAAAAAATTATTAATTTTTTAAGACGGACCCCCACGTTCCACAGACAGAACAGCAAAACGATTTGAAACAACGAAAAGATATGTTTTGTACGACGCTTCTAAAGCTATTTGGTTTGCGGTAAACCAGCCGTTTTCACTAACTTTTTCTCGTTTTTTAGGTCCTCTAATCTTCGACGAAAGTCTTCCTTACAAGAGCGTGTTTCTAAACAAATTTTCAAATTACAAACGCAAAAGGAAGGAGTTCTGAGTAACAGCTGTCCGCGAACCACTTTGACACTATATACTCATGCCCTAGAGCCGAACCGGAAATCTAAACTGGGACCGCCTGAATCGAATGAAGAATATACCTAAATAACATACCCACGGAGCTATTCACACCTTCGAGATATCGCAGAAAGAAGACTTACAGCGCACAATATAGACTATTTTAAAAGGCATCTATGATTGATAGGAGAACGGTATATTTTGACTTGGAAAATGGCGCGAATTATATTCTCGCGAGTTCGTGTTCTCAACTTATATTATGTAATATCGAGATTGGAAGAGATATATACACAGCAGAGAGTGAGTGTTGTAAATTGACATCAAATTCATGGTACGCTACTCCCGAGACTTAGCGTGGCGTGACAAAGTATGAAGAAAGCTACATGGATGGGCCATTGTAATCTTTGGCTGATGGGGGGGCCCCGCCTGCTGGCAAATAAATCATTATTAGATTCTATCCGTACAACAAACCGCCCTCTAACTCATCGCTTAACATTACATTCACATCTAATCTGATGAATATACGTACGCACTGTACCCTAAAAGTACACCAAGAAGTAGGGATGGGCAAAAGCGTGTACTTCACTAAACGTGTACACTGCTGCTTGCAAAGCCGTGTACACGTGTACACGTCCGTGGGGTCCCGCTTTCGAAAAAAAATCATGTTCTGTCTAGGCCGAAAAATTATGTTTTAAAGGGTTGTTCCCGCGAACAGTTTCAAGACGTAATCCAGCGTGTTTCATGGTTCTGACCTCGGATCACTTGTGACAAGTGACAACTGAGGAGTGAGGACGGTCGCTCATCGCATGAAACCACTCGTCGTCGCCAAGGAGGTTATATAAAGCACTGGAGGGGCGGTGGCCTCTGTTGCAGTGAAGCCAGTTTTGCGGCGCGCGGCCGAGCGGCGGCCATATTGAGACTGGAAGGATTTCAATGCATGCATCTTTCCCCGCCCCCTCGGCGGCCCCCCGCACGTGACTTTTTCCACGATGTGTCGCTACAGTTTTCGGCGCCCGGCCTTTGGCTACTCGTGGGTATTTTTTTCGACTTTCCCCCCCCACCCCTTCACCCCCTCACGACGTGTTTTATCTCGTCAAGTGTGCGATTTCGGCGCTCTCGTTTTGCGGTAAAAATTGTAAAAAATTCAAATGTTTTTTTGGGAATTTTTCGGATGCTTTTGATCGCAAGTCAATTGATTGGCGCATCTTTTCGTAAGAATTTTATGAATTTTAATGGTCCCTTTTAAAAGTTACGGGCACTTAAACTCGAAAAATTTGCGAAATTTGGATTTGACGGATCTGGTACGTTTTTAACGCGTCACATTCAAACGGCTCTGCCCGTCGAACCAAACGAGATATAACGTTCGTTTTTGTTTCGTTACCGACGCTTACCATCTGGGTAACTGGAATTTGGAAATTTTTTGGATTCGTCCCAGAACTTTCGTCAATCAAATTGTGTACATTTGGTAAAGTGCGTTTTTAAAAAGCGCGTGTAACACTTTGTTTCCACATTTTTTCTTTGAAAATTTTCTCGACTTTTTCATTTTGATAAATAACCACTAATCTTGATTATTAACGAAGCGATTTTTTAATTTCGTCCCGGATGCTTAGTTATGGGCACTTTTCCATTAATTCTACACGGTTTCAGTTTTGATTTTTTTGCGTCAAGTTGGTACTTCCGAAATGGGTTTTTCTTCTTTAGGCCGATGCTGAACCCTTGCCCGTACAGGGGCATGAAAAAACATTTTCGAAAAGTCACCCCTTTACCGAATGACAGATGTTCCCGCAACGCACTTTTCACGGCGTTAAGAAAACACGCATACAAAAGTTTCGTTTTTGTATATTAAAAGGGATTTTAATATACCATCCAACATACATTTGTTATTAGTATTATTAAATGCACATTTGTCTATCCGAAAACGTTACGTTAAAAAATTAGACTTTACGGGTGTCCGAGTTACGGTGCTTTAACGGATTTCACGCGTAGCCGTTTTTTGTCGGAATTTGTCTTTGGGAATTTTTCAAAGTCTTAAAAAAGCATGTTGGAATTTTTTCTAATTATCGTTTTCCGTTTTACCGTGTCCGAGACTATTTTTGACATGCTTTTGACATGCTTTTTTAAGACTTTAAAAAATTCCCAAAGACAAATTCCGACAAAAAACGGCTACGCGTGAAATCCGTTAAAGCACCGTAACTCGGACACCCGTAAAGTCTAATTTTTTAACGTAACGTTTTCGGATAGACAAATGTGCATTTAATAATACTAATTACAAATGTATGTTGGATGGTATATTAAAATCCCTTTTAATATACAAAAACAAAACTTTTGTATGCGTGTTTTCTTAACGCCGTGAAAAGTGCGTTGCGGGAACATCTGTCATTCGGTAAAGAGGTGACTTTTCGAAAATGTTTTTTCATGCCCCTGTACGGGCAAGGGTTTAGCATCGGCCTAAAGAAAAAAAAACCATTTCGGAAGTACCAACTTGACGCAAAAAAATCAAAACTGAAACCGTGTAGAATTAATGGAAAAGTGCCCATAACTAAGCATCCGGGACGAAATTAAAAAATCGCTTCGTTAATAATCAAGATTAGTGGTTATTTATCAAAATGAAAAAGTCGAGAAAATTTTCAAAGAAAAAATGTGGAAACAAAGTGTTACACGCGCTTTTTAAAAACGCACTTTACCAAATGTACACAATTTGATTGACGAAAGTTCTGGGACGAATCCAAAAAATTTCCAAATTCCAGTTACCCAGATGGTAAGCGTCGGTAACGAAACAAACACGAACGTTATATCTCGTTTGGTTCGACGGGCAGAGCCGTTTGAATGTGACGCGTTAAAAACGTACCAGATCCGTCAAATCCAAATTTCGCAAATTTTTCGAGTTTAAGTGCCCGTAACTTTTAAAAGGGACCATTAAAATTCATACAATTCTTACAAAAAGATGCGCCAATCAATTGACTTGCGATCAAAAGCATCCGAAAAATTCCCAAAAAAACATTTGAATTTTTTACAATTTTTACCGCAAAACGAGAGCGCCGAAATCGCACACTTGACGAGATAAAACACGTCGTGAGGGGGTGAAGGGGTGGGGGTGGAAAGTCGAAAAAAATACCCACGAGTAGCCAAAGGCCGGGCGCCGAAAACTGTAGCGACACATCGTGGAAAAAGTCACGTGCGGGGGGCCGCCGAGGGGGCGGGGAAAGATGCATGCATTGAAATCCTTCCAGTCTCAATATGGCCGCCGCTCGGCCGCGCGCCGCAAAACCGGCTTCACTGCAACAGCCCGTAAACATAGGCCACCGCCCCTCCAGTGCTTTATATAACCTCCTTGGTCGTCGCCAAGCCCTCCGTACCCGGTCGCACACAGTATAGTATTACACGCGGCGCGTTTATTGTTTCCAGAGAAACAGTAAACGTGTACACGCATTAAAGCGTGTACACGTTTACACGTGTACACTATCCCATCCCTACCAAGAAGTAAGATAGTGTCAGGGGAGTCAGGACCGCCCACAATTAGCTTCCAACTTAACAAGTGCGAATCACTTACGTTTTCCCCGATTATCTAGTATACAATTTGGTTGCGTTAAGTTTTTTGACGGAAACCTGCTTGCACGTTTTCTTGTGCGTTACCATAAAAAAACTTACCGCAACCAAATTATACTAGATAATCAGGAAAAACGTCAGTGTCCTGATCTTACTTCTTGCTGTGGGAGACCTATACCATGTAGAAATATCTTACGAACAGAACCCCGAACCCCTCCGGCCCCCGCCCCAACACTGGCTATGTCCAGCCCAGTAAGATCGTTCTACCATGGGCTATGTCAGTGTCTTCGCGGAGGAAATGGTTATAAGAAAAGTGCAACCTTGTGCCCAGCCCATGCCCAGCCCAAGTCATAACAAGATATCAACTGTATAAATAAGTATAAGCGGACCGTGTGAAGGGAGATAAGCGTTATACCGGGAAGTGATCGGAACAAGACACGACCGCTGTTTGCAGAACTCGGCCGGTTATTGCAGCTCGGAACCGACTGGGAGTTGAGAAGAAATAATTCTAGCGTCTTCCGAGCGAGAGACGAGACGATTTGGTCGACGACATGAAAAACAACACACACACATCCTTCCTGGCAAATATTATTCATGTATTACTATTACACCGGGTGACAAAAGTAAATCAGGGGTGTGACGATATAGTGAAATCCTTCCTTACCGCTCGGGGGAGAATAGGCCCAGGTTGACTCCTGCTAGTCGTAAGAGGTGACAAAAGCCACTGTCCCTCCCCTCCCCCAACACCTCCTCCCACATGCCCTGCCCTCCCTTGCTGGACTCCCCTTATGACGACCCCCGCCCGCGATGTATAGTGGATCTGATTCGGAAGACGACACATGACCCAGTTGTCGAGTACGTCGTTAAAGGGGTTCTCACCCGCTACACCAAAATAATATGTTTAACTAAGGCTGATTAGCTATGAAATTAGCGACTAAATGAAAAGAAATCGGGTTCACCATAACCCGGGGAAAAAATATCAAAGTTAGTGATTTTCGAGCTAGGTCCCATCGGCGAAAATCTCCCATAAGAAATAGCATTGGGACGACCTGTATGCCTTGGGACCTTGGAGGATTCTGCTCCAAAAAAAAATGATGTAATACTTTTCGCTGCGTCTTTCTTTTCTGCGTATTTCGTATATTTTGGTTTTGTAATCGGAGCTTCCGTTCAGGTACAAATTAAAGATGTGTAATCGGGTGCTCCATTTCGTTTTGAGCGTTGCTGTGCGTTGCTGTGCACGTCGAGTCGGCGGGTGTCGACTGTCGAGTTGGTGTCAAGTAAGCCAAGCGAGAGAGAGAGAGAGTGTGAGAGAGAGAGTAGTAGTATTGGGAGGGGAAATAGTCAACGCATGCACAATGAACGCGGTCTGCTATGCGGTGTCGAATGGAGTACACCAAGGCCGTCTAGATATATCGCTTCGAGTACACTCGCACCAAAAGCCGGCTGACACCAACAGTCGCCGCGGCAGTTAACCAGAAATTTCATTAATTAATAACAATTCACAGGTTTCAACTTACGATGTGTAATGGTTCATTATCGATTGGTGTGGTGCAGTAGATCATATGGTAAAAAATAAATCTAGCGGGTGAGAACCCCTTTAAACAACAAACAATCAAATAATAATTCTTTATCGTTGTTAGTAATTGTGCAACACATTTCGATGAAGGATTTTCTCAAATACTAAGTATATCGCATTCGTATGCACACTCAAGATGATATCGCTGGAAAAGTACTCAAGGTTGAGGTTCGCCGAAGTCGTCTGATCTATGCCAAGATGACGTTAGAGGAAAACTTTATAGTCACGTAGTCACCATCGAGTTATCGAGTTATCGTTCAATATATCTATAATCTACTAGCGTTTGAAGTAGACTTGAAAATATCACGAATCTTATAACTAACAAAGGTTCTATACGTACCATGACGATGAGTGGGTATAGGTAATAATATGCACATAGATTAAAAAAAAATACCTGACACATGTCCATGCGTAGCAAGCCACGGGATTCGAACCTGAGACACAGGACACTGTACATCAATACGCTAAAGTCTTTAATCGACCAAGACCACTACGCCAGCCGTAGGAGAAAAACATCAAATCGAAAGCCATCTTATTTTGTTATCTTTTAATATTTCGTGTCCATTTTTTTAATGCAGACGTTTTTGTGTCTTGGATAACAATTCAATGACAACGATGCACAACTTCATATACCTACCTGTCGAATAAAAAAAAATTTCCTCTTATACGTGAAGTAAACCTAGACTTGTGCGAGACGAAACCGTCGCGAAATAAACAGGAAACGGCGACAACGGGGTGTTCTGTTTGCTATACACTTGGTCGTGCATCCGTTGCAGCGACTCATACGATAACGATCGATAAGAGCCTCCCCCCCCCCCCCCCCGCCGCACACCTGCTGTGCCGCTGATAAGATAAGCGCGGCGGTTTGGCGACGACTTCACTCACAGACACACGTGACGACGAAGCCGTAATTCGATTCCCGACAAGGTCCGACTCCGACATTCCTTTTGTTCGAGAAAAAAATAAAAAAAAATTAAAGGCCTTGGAGCATTTCTCTCTCACTCAGACTACAACGATTCATTGATGTCTATGAATTGAGTCTCGTGTTTTGATGTACGAGATGACGCTAAAAACGAGATGCCACTCTTTTTTTTTAACGGCATACTTAAGTGCATAGTGTAGACAGACCTAAGTATGCTACTTAAGTACACATCCCACCGCCTGTTACCGGTGCTGCCACCTCTGGGGCTGACAATGCGCCAAGGCTGTGCGTGCGACTGTTTTATTTATAGGTCGGAGAAAGGTGAAGGGTAGATGATACCGAAGGTGACAGAAAGTGATCAGGACGCATTTGCGATTCGGGTCTCTCTCTCTCTCTCTCTCTCGACCGCTTGCGAGTATTCGATGCCCGTCAGTCAGTAGACCCCCTTTGCCCCTCCCCCCCCCCCCCCTCCCAAACAAAAGTCAATCACGAAGCCGGAGATTCCATTTGACACGTTATTTTTTTCCCTCGTTTTATTCCACATCGGTCGAACGGTTACGACAAATCGTGATATGTGAAAAATTCTTCGTTCAAATGGAATTGGCCACGTTTGTCACGACAGGTAGTCATATATATTGCTGTCAATGTATCGATAAAAAGAGCGAGATGGACTGAGGGAGACTAGAGAGAGAGAACGAGATGTATGCGCAAAGAATTATATCGAGATCGAAAAAGAAATTCGAAACAACCCTTTGGGTGTACATCGGAGACTATTTATAACTAAAACACCCACTTATAAAATATAATATGCCACTACCGCAGTTTGTATCCTCGATGACGACTCTATATTATTGCAACCACGCTATTCGAGACGATGAGGAGTGATAGATGAAAATTAAGAACAAATTACGAAAAAAACTCATGTCATGCGGGCGGGATTCAAACCCACGTCCCTAGGTGACATACGCTTAGAAACTGCGTCCCTACGAACCATTACGGAGGCTCCCCTCTCCCTAGAGGCGCCCGTTGTTGCCAGGTAGCAATTCCATGCGTGTTACTTTCCATATTATAGAAAACATTTCTATCATTACTGTTGCCATTTGAGAAACCAATGCGGATTTTAATTATTAATTGATTTTTTAAATAACAACCGTAATGATAACAATATTTGAAATGTTGTTAATTCAGATTGTAGCTCTCACTTAACTACGTTCCGCTCAATCATAACTTTTTCAATATTGTGTAGTGTTCTCCAAATATAAATTAAAAACGTTAATTTGGCGCGGTTTTAACAGTGAGACTACCCTTTACCGTTAACAACAACGGGCGCCCCTAGGGACAGGGGCCGACAATGAACACGGACCTTGGGCCATGCTCGACATTTGACAAGGCGTTTCGGTTCATTTTCGTCTCGACAAACATGGTCGTGACGTAGATGCGTTGGGCATGACGACAGCGGCCGACATGGAAATCACCCGACATAACAAACAACGATGACAATGTTTTGTTTTACAAGGCAGGGATTCTACGCCGAGTACTATCTCTATGCAGTAACCACACAGGAAGCGTATAGTGACCACAATCGGGGCGATAACAGATTGTGTCTTGGTTTCCACGGAAGTGCGAACAACCACGTGCGTTGCGTGATCCACGTGTAAGTCCTTAGTCCTTATAAATAAATAAAAATAAATAAATTCACATTTAGAGTCTACCCACTCAGTAATTAAACTGATTTGCAGTGGGGGACTTTAATTTAAAGTGACTAAACCAACCCTGTAGGCTTCGAACACCATCGACGAGTGAGCGATAACCAATCAAAGATCGATATTTCAAATACGAAACATATGAATCAGTGATTGGACAGTGCGAACACCTGCGGACAAATGCCAGAATCAACAAGGCCGATTCAGAACAACTTTGAATTTATTGAGTGCTTCGTTGCTAGGACGGCTCCAAAGTCACCGTTTAGTATATAGAACCGTCTGAGATGGAGCATTGTCTATACGTTCCAGTATATAAGGCACTATAAAGAGACTGAATGCATTGCAAAGGTTATTAGTCCAGCATCAAATGGAATCCTGTGCAATTTCGAGGAAAGAGTATAGCACCATATACCAATGTGTTCATAAGGTTTTACAGTATTTAGCGCACTTTGGTGCCAGAGCGATATCCGCGACTGGGGGCGGGGGCGGTGCCCCCCATTTTGACTACGCATTGCATTGAATATCGCTCAATTACGGCCAAACGATTGGTCTGACAACGAAAATGATGATTATTAAATATATTTGTGTATAATTGATAAATATTTCCTTGTCACAATTATTCATGTACGGTACATAGTGCGAAAGTTATCGTCAATTAAGTATAAAATTAATATATTCTCAATATATAAAACCAGGGGAAAACTATATATTATCAAAACATTACAAATACATTCATACACGTATAGAAATTTCAGAGTGTTGCCATATTGGTGATTTTTTTTCATAATTTTATCTTAAAGCGATTGGTATAAGTGAAGTATTAAAGACAAGAATGCGTGGGGCTTTTGTGCGCCCGCTAAACACAAGTGTAATGCATAGAAGCATTGGCAATCATAATATTGTACTATTTCGAAAGAAAAGTACACTTATATCTTCGTTTTAGCTTGTAAAATAATTATTTGGATGGTGCCAAGCTCCAAAATTAGGCGTTTACAAGTTATACATAAAAAACAAAATGGCCGACTCTCATGAGGTTTTTCCTTTTTATCTTCACAACCGTACGTTTTTTGGCAAAACTTAATATGACAAAAATTGATTCTAGTAAAATTCTACACACATGTAATACTTGATATTTTCATAGGAAGTACTACTTACGTACAAATTTAATTTTTGTATGTGTGCATCTGAACTCAAATGTACAAAACTTGGCTCCCGTTCGCTTCTTGATGAAGCAACTGTGACCTAAGGGAGTGGTCTCAATCTCTTCTTTTAAGCTCATAAAATAATAATATTGATGGTGCCAAGCTCCAATGATAGGCGTTTACGAGTTGCATGTGAAAAACAAAATGGCTGCCACTTCAGGTGGTTTTGGCAATTTATCTTCATAACCGTACTATTTATGACAAAATCTAACATGACAAAAAATATTCCTTGTAAAATTCTACATACAATTCATATTCAGGTATTTTTATGTGATTTACCATTTACCTACAAATTTAGATTTGTGTATGTTAATCTGTACTCAAATGTACAAGCATTGGCTCCCCTGGGCTACTTGATGAAGCAAGTATGGACTATGGGAGTGGGGTCAATCTCTTTCTGTCAACTTATAGAATAATAATTTCGATGGTGCCAAACTCAAGTACTAGGCGTTCAAGAGAAACACGCAAAAACAAAATGCCCGCCAATAGGGTGTATTCAGATGTACATCCGTCGGTTGTTTGATGAAGCAAGTATAGGAGTGGGCTCAATCTCTTCTTTATAGCTTATAAAGTAATAATTGTGATAGTGCCTACCTTACATATGGGGCATTATCGAGTTACACGTAAAATACAAAATGGCCACCACTTTAGGTAGTTTTTCCAATTTACCGTCATAACCGTACGTTTTATGACAAAATCTAATATGACAAAAATTATTTTTTGTAAAATTGTGCACACATATGATATTAACATATTTTTATAGGACTTACTATTACCATAAAAATTAAAATTTCTCCATGTTAATTAGTACTAAAATGTGTGTTTTTTTTTTTTACGTGTTTCTCTTGAACGCCTAATACTTGAGTTTGCCACCATCAAAATTATTATTCAATAAGTTGAAAGAAAGAGATTGAGCCCACTCCCATAGTCCATACTTGCTTCATCAAGTAGCCCAGGGGAGCCAATGCTTGTACATTTGAGTACAGATTAACATACACAAATCTAAATTTGTAGGTAAATGGTAGATCATATGAAAATACCTGAATATGAATTGTATGTAGAATTTTACAAGAAATATTTTTTGTCATGTTAGATTTTGTCGTAAATAGTACGGTTATGAAGATAAATTGCCAAAACTACCTGAAGTGGCAGCCATTTTGTTTTTCACATGCAACTCGTAAACGCCTATCATTGGAGCTTGGCACCATCAATATTATTATTTTATGATCTTAATAGAAGAGATTGAGACCACTCTTTTAGGTCACAGTGGCTTCATCAAGAAACGAACGGGAGCCAAGTTTTGTACATTCGAGTTCAGATGCACACATACAAAAATTAAATTTGTACGTAAGTAGTACTTCCTATGAAAATATCAAGTATCATATGTGTGTAGAAATTTACTAGGAACAATTTTTGTCATATTAAGTTTTGCCAAAAAAACGTACGGTTGTGAAGATAAAAAGGAAAAACCTCATGAGAGTCGGCCATTTTGTTTTTTATGTATAACTTGTAAACGCCTAATTTTGGAGCTTGGCACCATCCAAATAATTATTTTACAAGCTAAAACGAAGATATAAGTGTACTTTTCTTTCGAAATAGTACAATATAAAGATTGCCAATGCTTCTATGCATTACACTTGTGTTTAGCGGGCGCGCAAAAGCCCCACGCATTCTTGTCTTTAATACTTCACTAATACCAATCGCTTAAAGATAAAATTATGAACAAAAATCACCGATATGGCAACACTCTGACATTTCAAAACGTGTATGAATGTGTTTGTAATGTTTTGAAAATATATAGTTGTCCCATTGTTTTATATATTGAGAATATATTAATTTTATACTTAATTGACGATAACTTTCGCACTATGTACCGTACATGAATAATTGTAACAAGGAAATATTTATCATTTACACACAAATATATTTTATAATCATCATTTTCGATGTCAGACCAACCGTTTGGCCGTAGTTGAGCGATATTCAATGCAAAGTGTAGTCAAAATTGGGGGCACCGCCCCCGCCCCCAGTCGCGGATATCGCTCTGGCACCAAAATGCGCTAAATACTGTAAAACCTCATGAACACATTGGTATATGGTGCTATACTCTTTCCTCGAAATTGCACAGGACTATGATTTTCGACACTTTGATGCTGGACTATATGTATGTTTACCCGTCATCAATATAAATAAGGCTTCTTGCAAGTCAGCAAGCTACAACAATGGAAACCAATGAATTATTGAACTGATGGAAAATGCAACATCAACAAAATAACTTTGGTGATATACGAGGTAAAAAGTTGTAACCATGGTGACTTACAGCAGTTCAAGTTTTTGACGTCACCCGGCCACCTGCGTGAACTCTATTGTTGAATATTGTCGGAGCCTTTGTTGAATCTAAAATGGCGCATACAATAGTACAGCTTATATTAGCACTATTTTGTTGCTCCAGTTAGTGCTGACTAGGGCACTGACTCAAAAACGTATTACACTCAACTCAACACTCAACTTTCTCCACCGACTGGATTCACTACAATGACCATGCGTCATGCATAAATATCACTTGGGCAAAGGTTTGGCGGGAATTTTATGCACTTGGGAGAAGCACAATTGTTTGACGAGTTCAATTTGTTTGTAGCATGTAGCAATGACTTGAATATTTCATTTGATAACTTCATTTGCGTGTACGCATAAGAAGGGAAAATATACTAAAACAACCACGTACAGGTCTGAGCTAAAGTGTTCCGAATGTGCATATGCAGTGTGAACAGAAAGCAAGCGTGATGTCATTCCGCTAACCTCGACAGGCGCCGATATTGGAAAACGGTTTGTGTGGGGTTTGGGCACAGCACAGCATAGCACACAAATATGGTGTGGTCATCAATTGTAGACTAAACTTCGGGAATTTAGTATACATAATCGGTGCACATCCCCCTCAGCACCACAACCCTCCGCCCATTAAACGAGCAACATATGCATGAGCTGGCATATTGAATACAGACACATTTTCCTATGACGCGTTTAGAAGAGTCCTTCCAACAAAATGGCATTGCTATACTTGCTATAGTGGTCCCAAGACTACCTTACACATGCTTTCATCACAGGCGACTGGTTCGTAGCCAATCAGCGATCGGTATTGGCGCTGGTGTGTCTCGAGCGGTTCGCCGGTTGGCTACGACTGCCCCAGATGTGACGAAAGCAGGTGTAAAGTAATCTTGGGACAACTATATATAGTACAGTAATAATTGCTCAAAATAAAAAACTGTTCTAATTTACAGAGCAATATTGCTTATAGTCGATCAATGGATGAGTGTAAGTCTAATTATTTTTGTGTTTTACATTTGACAAATGTAAATAAATAAATGTAGCCTACATATTTTTTTTTTGGTCTGTGTGGTTGGTCCGGAATAAAATATTTAATAAATCAACAATAAATCCCCCCCCCCTTGTCACTGAGGTGAACTGAACCATAGGGATGCCGGCGCAGCGCGAGTAAAGTGCGCGCGATAACCCCTATCAGAGGGCTGTTCTTTTATGAACGCCCTTTGGGGCATTGTCCCAATAGAGCCCATCTCAGATATTTACGGGCACACGACCACGCGTTACGTTCTCCAATATCAGGAAGCGACCAATCATGGAAGAGTTACGACCAACTTCCTCCGTTCCCGGTCGTGTCGGCGAGTAAATAAATTCACCCGATTTCCGAGATTAAATCTCGCCAATTTCTCGTCGATATGGGCCGTTTTTACGGTGACAAGACGTACCGTTATCGGGACACTTGAACCGTACCGTTATCGGGACACTTGTACCGGTGTCCCGAGAGATTCATTGAAAGACGTATTTTTACCGGTTTGTAATTTTTTGGGGGGAAAGGTGTCCCGGTATTCTGTCAATAAAGACAACGCGGTCGATTGTAACAGTGGGGGGTGAGGGGGGGGCTTACAGTTGCTGGTCGCCTCTCCAGCCCTCGACACATGCGGGTCGCATTCGCAGACGCTGACCAGCAGGGCGATTCTGTATGGACGACGATAAGTTTATCAGCGGTTTTGGTCGTTACTGAACTCGAATGCAAGGCGGTGAATGGCTCATCGCCTTCTTTTAAAAATCGAAACCGGTTATCAACTTATCGTTGCCCGTTCAGAATCGCCCTGCAGATCTAGGCCTACCGAAACATGTTCACGAATTCACAACATTGCCAGCGTAAAAAGCGTAATAATTCTAAATTTTCTAAAAAAAATATATACACATTCTCTGTTTGTCTTAAAACGCTATACAAATTTGAATAGAAAGTTATTTGGGCGGTAACAAAACTAACTAAAAAACATAAATGTGTGCCACAAATGAACAGTGGCTTTTAAATGGAGCTCAACAAAGGACCGTCATTAATTTCTGGCACCAGTGCGTTGTGTAATCACTTACTTATTGGAATGAATATGTAACTGCGTTAGTGTTATTCTTGACTTCTGGAATTCTGCTAAATTATAATATACAACCATGTTTATTGCGTGTAAAACGATCTTGTAACAATCGTTATCATCAATGTGCATTGTTAATAATTATAAGGATGATTTCAAGCGGAAAGTTACCACGTTAGTTTAATCGCCAAGTAATTAGCCAACTATGATCGTTCCGTGTATATACCGGGCATAAAAACTATAACTATAACTATAACTATACCACTATCTATCTGTCTATCGTCCTTGAGACATATCGAAGAATTTGTGCTGTATTCCGCCACTTCTTCAAGTATTTGATATTTTTTTTAAATAATATTTGATCTAGGAAATATTGTACATAATGAAATATCTGGTGGATCAACTTTGGCACCTAATTACAACCATGCAGTTCACCGACTACAGCAGCCCATTGGCTCCTTCAACTATTATATAAATAGCAACAATAATGGGCCGATAATGGATGGTATATTTTCTACTTGTGTACACACACTTTTACATTTTGAAATTATTTCAAATTCTGTATATGGGATCTGAATGCGTTAACATTCTGCGCCCCCATTATAAACACGTGTATCATCAAAAATCGTTCGCGGTAGGCCTACTTATTGATAGTTTCAACGTGACGTCACAGCGGCCATGATTGCGACACAATTGATGAGGGCCAATCCTAGATCATTGGCAAATACTATTCAAATTCAATAAATAAGCCTAAGCTAGAATTTAAAATTAAACATAAGTAATAACAAAATAAAAATTACGACACATACTAATTTTATTTGAAAAACACGCTCAATTTTAAAGAACTAAGAATTTCGGTGTTCTACCACAACAGCCTTCAATTGTTTCTCCATGGCAACGTCAAAGTTTGATCACAAATGTGGCCGCCACGCGCAAAGATGTTACGTACGTGCAACCTATGACCGGCGCTTCTTCTTCTTCTTTTTTAGCAATACACCACTGCTCTTATCTGTGTCACCCATGATACAATAAATAATATTCCTGTGTGAGGAAGGATATCGTTAGACCATGTGTGTGTCACCGAAAGAGCAATAATTTCAGCGAGACTGCGTGCGTGTGCGTGTTAAACTCTGATTTGTTTATAAAATGTGAATGCGATGGAAATAACGGGCCGTGATATATGTATATAGCCTTGACGCCACCATGCAGGCACAAACATGCACACATGTGTTCAGCATCCGATATACTGACGTCGACCACCAGTGTAAGTGTGTGTAAGTAAACAGAACTTTGTATAACTCGGCGAGATGATTTTACTTTACATACAGATAGCGCTGCTGCTGCTCAGCAACCCCCGTATCACCGCCATTGACGACAAACATTCTACAACGCCTTATTAAATCATTATGATACACGAAGAAATCCTTCAAAATCAATGCTACACGTTTAGTACACCAGCGCCCTGATTCTGACGATGGGTGACAATACGTTTATCATCGGTTTCAGTTGTTAGAAGAAGGCGATGAGCCAATCACCGCCTTGCATTCGCCTTCAGTAACGATCAAAACCGCTGATAAATTTATTGTCGCCCATACAGAATCGCCCTGCAGGACAATACACAAAAGTCAGGACAAAAAGTGAATCAAGGTTTCCTATGATATGATCGAAACCAACAATTCTGCACACATCTTGTCCGCCTACGTAGCTACTATGTTGTTACTCATCTACGGGTGATTGGATTTTGAGACTATAGAAAATAACAACAACGCATGTGCAGCACAATCAAAGAAGCCTTCTGTCCTTCCCACCCACACATGATTTACACATAACGGTGGCTGTACGTAGGCCTACATTGTTTGTCATGACTCATATAACAAAGTAGGAAGCTAAAGAGACGAGGTGTTAGAACGAGTGAATTCATAGGTTGCACGTACGTCACATCTTTGCGCGTGGTGGCCACATTTGTGATCAAACTTTTGACGTTGCCATGGAGAAACAATTGAAAGCTGTTGTGGTAGAACACAGAAATTCTTAGTTCTTTAAAATCCAATTGTTTTTTTTTTATATATAAAATTGGTACGTGTCGTAATTTTTAAATTGTGTAATTACTTATATTTACTTATTAAATTCTAAATTAGGCTTATTCATCGAATTTGAATAGTATTTGCCAATGATCTAGGATTGCAGGTCCTCATCAATTGTGTCGCAATCATGGCCGCTGTGACGTCACGTGGGAACTATGAATAGAGCACGAACGCATGGAAACTATGCTGGCTTATGTCTCAGTGGGACAGAGAAGGGACACAAAGGGACACGGCAGGAGAGTGAATAGAGTACGAGCGCATGGAAAGTATCTATGCTCGCTTGTCTCTCAATGCCGAGCCAGAACGTGATCGCCGACATCTACAGATCTCACACAAGTCTATTTTTATTAATTTATGGAATGTGAATTGAAAGTAAGATAAGATTGCTCGATTACATTGAATAGGGTGTATTCACTTGGTGCGCGTGGCACACATATTGGTGCCAAAACGGCCATGTTTGTTTACTTTCGACTTTGGCAATTAATTGTTGAAATGTTTCAGGTGGGGTTTTGTTGAAGTTCTACTGTTCTCCACCTTTTCCAACATTGATTTGGTATTGTTTATGGTTTCTTTATACAATGGCATAAATAATCATTTTAGAAATCTTTGTTGGGGGGGGGGGGGGGACGTGTTAAAATTATCATATTTTAGTGACAGCTCAAATGTCACATTTTGTTCTCCATGGTCTTCGTGACGTCACGTGAATACTCCTTCCATACTCATTAGTCTACTCATTCTCACTCACTCATACTCAATACTCAGGGTGCGTTCCAACTTGATTTTTCGCCTGCTAACCACTAATCACTAACCACTACCTGCTACACACTAAACGCTAACAGCTTTGGGCACGCCACCTAGTATGCTAATACAAAGTTTATTGTTATTAATCATCTAATGTAAATAAATACGATAATAATACTTCCACTCACTGGTTGGGTATTTTCCTAACCTAAAAGTATCAGCTGTGATGGCTGGTATCAACCATCTTGGTTTAGTGGGTCAATTGGTGTCGTAGTGTACACTTTCGGCCACTACCCACTACCCACTAACCCCTAGCCAAATAAGGAGCATTGGTCGCCTGCTTGTGATGTCACTTCCTTTCGATTAGTATAACTAAGCTTAGTCCACTACGAAAAACGTCAAGTTGGAACACACCCTCATTCCATAGAAAATGAAAAATGTGTATACAACATTCTTTTTAGATTCTAGGTTTTCGCGGGCCGTACTCACACTCTCTCTCTCTCTCTCTCTCTCTCTCTCTCTCTCTCGATCTACGCATCGACAACGAAAAATTCCAAACCCTCTGTCAACAATAAACTATACTCGGAAAATGATCTCAGCTCTGAAGCCATGTGTTTGTGCGACTCGTCACTCCGTCTCGGTTTTATAAACAAACCGAATAATCGTTTAACATTCTTCCACGATGATGATTGTCAAAGAAGTTCGAAGATCCGTGATCGAACCAAATTGCGCTTGGAATAGTTATACGATGATTTGGTTTTGAACGACGTAGGCCTACTCGACTGCTAGGTCATATTTTATCGTCGGGTCTTGGCATAACGGAATAGTACTGTAGTAAGCACCATAGTTAGGGCGTATCTCAATGCTCTATTTTGACGCTAGTCGACTAGCAGTGGACGAATGTAACAATTAGTCACAATTAATTACAACAATCATTGTTTGTTGTATTAGTGCACTATAGGCTAGTCGACTAGCGTCAAAATAGAGCATTGAGATACGCCATTAGATTATGTACTGTAGTATAGTTACTAGTTGCTGTGGTGATTCAAACAGCTGGAATACATAGTCGGACCCTACACCTAGGGGCGCCCATTGTTACCAAGGTAACAGTTGTTTCCATGTTATTTCCCATAAAAATATTTAAAAAAACAAAGCAACAATGGGCGCCCCTATGTGTAGACTATGAATTCCCTATCCCTAGGGGCGCCCGTTGTAGCCAGGTAACGTTTCATGCAAGTTATTGCCCATAATATATAAAACAATCATAGCAACAACGGGTGCCCCTAAGGATAGGGGACGACTATGGTGACATGACATATATACATGCACAAACCAGGATTCGAACTTATAGAACCATGCGCGTGGTCAACGACTATAATTGCGATCACGATTCACGACCACGATCAACTACACCGGAAACTGCACAAAATCACACAAAAGCTGACTCGGCGGAGAATCGCGTTTTCGAAAACGGTCCATCGGCGCGCACCGACGATCGACGTTTCGCTTCCGTGCGTCGTCGTCATCGTCGTCACGGACGGTTCGCGATCATGCACCGACTCCGAATGAAATAACTTTACATATTTGATGATGTAGGCCTATACACTGCTAGCTGCCTCTGACGTCATAGCATGGGCCGTAACGTATCTCTATATCTCTCTATTTATATATAAGTGCCGCCATTATTACACTCAACAATAATAATTAAGTTATTTGTAGCTCTGTAATTATATAATATTAAAACACGTGTTCGACACGGTGAAAGCAAGTTATCCTCGAAGAGTAAAAAGTTTAACTACATGGGCATTGTTGCTGTAATACCGACACTATAATAAAACTTATGCGGTGACGTTACGCTGTGAATGTGATGGGGGGGGGGGGGGCGTATGTACCACACCACAGAGATGGAGAGTGTATATTTCTTTTTTGCACTTCCTTCTAAAATTTGTTTTTCATGGTATCATGCTGTCTGTGGTGGCTGATGCGGCAACTAGGGACGTGGGTTCGAATCCCGCATAGGCATCTGTTCTTTTTTTTGTAACTGTCATCATTTTCATCTATCCCTCCTCATCGTCTCGAATGGCATGATTATAAAGCAACTAGAATCATCATATTCAATCCCGAAGAGGTTTTTTATCAATTTTTTTCCTCATTGTATATATCCATTGTTATATCCACTGTCTAATCATTAAAAATGTTAAGAGTTATCAACTCAGTAAATTTTATACGCAATGTATGTAATTTGTTGGTTGCTTATAATTTAATAAATTGTGTTTTTCATGTAAGGTGGTATAGCGTCCATGCACCCATATTTGCTCTAAAACAACCGTATTGTGTAGTAGGCTAGCAGAAGAAGGAAGAGGAAGATGCCTACGTACATTTTCGCAATAAATACCGTAGTTAAGTTAAGTCAGCGACCGACACGCAGCGGTAAAAAAACACAACTAATTGAAGTGTTGTACACATGCATGCATGGGTACCCACCCACATTATGACGTGCACACTCGTACAAAGTGGGATTATTATTATTATAGTATACATTAACGTAGAACACACACGACACATGGGCGTCGAGAGTAAATAGAATGCATGCCAAAGCAATGGACGACTGCCAAATGCACTTGCACTATATATTACACCGACAATAACCTTTCCCTTTATGTTTCATTCGCACACGATAATATAATGTATAGGTATTACTGGCTGCTAGCATTGAGGTTTGTAAGTAATTAGCAAGGTAGCTTTCAATAGACGTCACGTGGCGGCCATTATGAGGTACTCATTGCTTGTCTACATTTGTTCTGTCAATAGAAGACACATAGGTTATCCAGGAAATATCACAGTTTCAAGCCGTATAGATTGATGTGTGCAGGTAAAAGTTCAAGAAAATGATAACACATGCAAATGATTGTCTTCAAACAGAGTTTACGCGTTCTTATTTTGTTTTCAGTCATAAATACGGAACCTTTGTTTGAAAACAGTTGATGTGTCAGTCAAAGGACATCTGCAATATTGGAACAATGCAGTGTCGGAAGAACGTAAACAAATGTTGACAGAGTACCTCAGTATGGCTACCGTGCGATACCGGAAATGACTTTATTGCAAGCTCCCTATACGTATGTACGTAAGCGATATATACGATTTTGTTTTTGACTTTGTCAACTACTGAGTCATAACTTAATTTGTCGCATTTTACGAAAGACAGGCAGACCTACCCTGAATTCGAGCCTATATTCTATTCCGGGGCCACTTTCGGTTCGCAAAGACCTATGAAATGAATGAGAAGACAATCAAGGACTCGAGTTACAATAACTGTCCCAGGGTGACTCTGCCAGTCGTAAGAGGCGACAAAAGGAGACCCTGCCCCTTTTCTCTTCACTGTCCCATTTAGTCCGCCTCATCACACTTGGCCCTGCCCTCCAGCTTGCTGGACTCCCCTTATGACGACCCCCACGATGTATAATGGATCTGATTCGGAAGACAGACGTCGTATACATATGAACTAAGCTGTCGAGTACGTCGTTAAATATAACAAACAAATCATGAAATAAAGTAAAAGTGAACAAATCTCTGCGAAGGAGGAAAAGTGATGGTGAATTGGCCCGGTTTTACAATCGGTCATTAACGGGGCCGTTAGCTGACGGTCCGTTATCTGCATAGATAGGGTTTATTGGGTTAAAGATTACGGACCGTCAGCTAACGGCCCCGTTAACGACCTGAAAAACCGGGCCTTAGAGAGAGAGAGCCGTCGTTGCTTGCGGGCACCGGTCACCAACATCGAGCAATTCTACCATCTCGACCGCGCCACGTGTGACTCGCGCAATTGTATATAAACAAACACATAATATTATCGCTAATCAGTTCTATCCAGATATATGCAAAACTAGTCTTTCTGTTTTGATTACCACACATGTATGTCTTATGGATGGGCGTTGCGTAGCGTTGCGTTCGTTCCGGGCGTTGTTCCAAAACAAATTACAATCTATAAGATGATCTCGTTGACGGGTTTACATTCGCAGTTAGTTAGTTAGCTAGCTACACTACAAGGTATATGAAATGAATATATATATATTTCCACAACATCTCGTCATGTTGTCTGTCTTGACTACATAGCATAACATGTATACCCACGATGTTCGTTACTTTCAAGGACGTAGAAGAAATATGCTGGCTGTGGTATAATTCTGATTCGCGATCTGAAGTTCTCGACTGGTTATATATAGGCTAGTTTGTTTGCTGAATAAATTAACAATGCACCTCTTACAGAGACAGTAATGAAATAACTTTCGGGATTTTCGTCTTCAGACGCGCTGGATTCCACGTCCAGAATATTATCGGTAATTTTGTACGCATGCCGCATCTACGGACAAGTAGGTTTTTTCTTTTTTCTAAATTGCTATTTTGCTATTCTGTATTGATCGGCCATATTCGTATATTATTATGACATGTAATGTAATTGAAATGTGTATGAAATGTAATTATGAAAACAGTCAGCATGGCTGTGTTTAGTGTCTGTGGTCGATTACGCGTGTACCTATAAAGGTATAAGATAAACTATGGTATTAAATGCATTCCGTTCTTTTTTATTCTATTTTTTGTTATTTATTCAGTAAGTCGCCCATTCACTTTGTGAACAAGACAAGCTTTCACCCACCGATATGCACCTTAATTTACATCAATTTCTACAGTATTTCTCAATTACATTTTTATCCATATAATCCTTTATTTACGTGCGAGTTAATATTCAAGGCCCGAATTCATATAGTCTTCTCTTTGTGTGCACTGTACAGTCTCCCGTGGTTGCTAAAAATTCGCTTATCTCATAAATGTACGTGGCAACCATTATTAGACCATGCGTGGCAAGTGGCAACCACGGGAGTCCTTAGGAATAAGGGTCGACTATGAATACGGAGGGTATGCTGTATATGGTAGGCTTACATACTCAAAATTTAGCAGTATGTAGAACCTTGCCATGTGATACGCGATTCCATATTCATAAAGTTATCATCTAATTATAATCACGATTAGCATCGTTGCCAAAGTCCCCGTCATCTCAATTGTCCAGCCAGGTCAGCACTGCCGGGAATAATGTGCTCACAAATTTACGTCCGAACAGACTTCCCCCCGATACGGTATAACACCACTGAACGAGTCGGTATTGCCGGGAAACTCATCTCGCTCGAGTCTGCCATTTGTCCGTTGAGTGAGTAATATAGGGTAGAGCCGCAACGCAATCGGCAGCTTGTCTACCGCCTTATGCTGCCCAACATCGGGTAGTAGAAGTTCGCCAAGCGACGCGATGACGGAGTTTTCGGCTCTCTTCGTATATCAATTCGGTGAAGTAGCCAACCAATCGGGCTCCGTCATCGAGTCGCTGGCGAACTTGTACTACCCGACTAAAGTATTTTGGACAGTAAAAGGCGGTAGACAAACTGCCGACTAAAGTATTTAAGGCGGTAGACAAACTGCCGATGGCGTGGGGCCTCTACCCTATATTACTCACTCAACGATCTGTCTGAGGTCCGACCGACGATCATCTCCGGACGTCGTGTTGTGGGTTCGATCCCCGCCAGCCCCCCCGAGCTATAATCACCGTATAGGCCTACGTGGTCGCGGTTTTCCTCCGAACACACGAAGGAAAACGGCGGCACCATTGTGTCTCGTCCAATTACCGGACTCATTAGCCACGAACCCACGGGGTAGCCATACGCCTGTTATACAAGTCTGCTTGGTGGATGTATGTTATATGTTCACTTCACAGTAACCATCTTTTCCCGCCTGCAATGTCTATTTACTTATAACTTAGGGAGCTTGAGAAAGATCATGATGATTCTTGTGGCCGTACGTCTCTTAAAATAGTCTCGTCAAATTAACTTGCAAGGTGTTGTCGTCACGGATTATGTAAAAGAGAAGTGACGCGTTTGACAACTACCAACCGAAATCTAGTTGCATCCCGTTTTCTTGCATAAAGTATTGTAGTGATAATATCGCTCGCCTGTTGTCAGACGTGGTGGGGACAATAACCATACAGGTATGCTGGAGGTGAATACCGTTGAAATAGACCGTGTGGAGCGACCGTCTCTTCTCAGAATTTTAGGGGACACCTCGCTTCTTACGGCGTCGCCAGTATATATGTTAGACGAAGAGGAGTGATAGATGAATGAGATGATGATATGATGAATGAGATAATGAGACAATTACAAAAAAGAAAACATTGCGGGATTCGAACCCACGTCCCTATATAGAAGCCAAACGCTTAGGATTTACGCCCCAATCGCAGAGCCGCCGCGCTGCGCTGACATCAAAGAACAAATAAAACCTTCTAATTTCGTTATTTGCTTCTTTTCGTCATGAAAGCAGCATTTCAACGCTACCCACCACATAGCACGATTGCAGACAGCATCACCATGCAAACCCGCTGATTTCGGCTCGTTATTCGATCAATCAATTGGGAAACAAACAAATTGTAGATTCATCAAAGAGTATTACAATCTCCAAGAATACATTACATATCGTAATTTGTGACAATGATGCACTGAAAGCAGTTAAATATAACCGATGCAAAATAAATGTGCACATTCCATCGAGTTGTTGTTTTGTTTTCCAACGAATAGGGAGCTGAAGATATTGATTCATTCCCCTTTATCTATACTAAGGAGAGGGAAAGGAAGGAAGGAGGGTCCGACTTGGACAACTTCCTCGACATAATCGTTTCCGAGCATTCCTTTACAGCCGCCGTGCAGCACAGTAGCGGACAACTTGCCGGGGCCCTTGAACAAGGGCCCCCGAGCACCATCCTGGCGTTGTCTCATTTCAAAATATAGTAAATAAATAGGTACTTCAAACACCTCGAGTGAACCGTCTATATGATGTGCACGTGCGTCCACTCCCCGAAATAAATAAATCAAATCGGTCGGAGAGAGCATGTCATTGTTGCTATGGATTTGTTTTGTTTATGGGAAATAACATGGAAACAATTGTTACCTTAGCAACAATGGGCGCCCCTAGGTGTAGGGGCCGACTATGAATTCCAACCTAAGGTTGGAATTCATAGTCGGCCCCTACACCTAGGGGCGCCCATTGTTGCTAAGGTAACAATTGTTTCCATGTTATTTCCCATAAACAAAACAAATCCATAGCAACAATGGGTGCCCCTAGGTGTAGGGGCCGACTATGAATTCCAACCTTCTCTAACCACTCTCCTACACTTACCCTCCTCCTCCTTCCTCATTTGAGTATAAAACAGTTTTAGAACTGAATAACATAAATAAGCCCTATCATTTTTTGTTTCAATCTAATTTAGGAATCAGTGGGCAATGTTGGTAAGGAATCAGTAACCATATCGGATAAATATGAGTGCAGAGGAATCGTTGAAGAATAGATGCGTGTTCTATATATTCTAGCTCTTTATTTACTTCTGTCGCTTACTGTACACGTCGCAATCAAAGAGGTCCAGTTACTTACTTTATTTATTTACAATTTTACAAATTGAATTAATTTAAGTTGACATTTTTTTTTAAACTGTTTTAACTTTCCCTCAACCAATAGAAGTACGTCAGGGCGACCCCCACCCTTACTCCTACGCCACTGGGCCGCCCACTCTCCGGAGCACTTCTCACAAGCAAGGCAGCGCGTCACGTCCCCCCCCCTCACTTTTATTTTTAACTTTCCCTCAATAAATAGAGTACGTCAGGGTCCCCCACCCTTACTCCTACGCCACTGGGCCGCCCACGCTCCGGAGCACTTCTCACAAGCAAGGCGTCGCGTCGCCCCCACTTTTTTTTTAAACTTTCCCTCAATAAATAGAGTACGTCAGGGTCCCCCACCCTTACTCCTACGCCACTGGGCCGCCCACGCTTCGGAGCACTTCTCACAAGCAAGGCAGCGTGTCGCGTCTTCCCCCCCCCCCCTTCTTTTTAACTTTCCCTCATGAAATAGAGTACGTCAGGGCCCCCCCACCCCTACTCCTACGCCACCGGGCCGCCCACGCTCCGGAGCACTTCTCACAAGCAAGGCAAGGCAAGGCAACGCGTCGCGTCCCCCCCCCCCCCCCCACACGAGTTGCGTCGGTGGTTCGATCGTGCCGCGAAGGCGACGCAGCACAGCACAGTTTTACGAGCACACGAGAATAATTACCCGAAACTCTTTTCTTATCCCGCAAAGTGAAGTGATGACCGTGACTCTAGTCGCCGTCTGACGTGTAAGTCTGTACGTGCTACGTGACGAGAGAGAACGAGGCTTTTATTACACTCGACGATAGGTGCTTTTTTGTTTAGTGCCAAATTTGAGCTCGTGACTAAGCACGTATAAATCCCCCTACGTCAAGTATAATACACACGACCGAGTTGGTACACATTTTCGTTACACGTAAGTTATATCTACACACACAAAAATGTTTATGTAGCCTATATATATATATACATATATCTTGACCCCGTTTCCAACACTAATTATCGGGTAGGGGGGAGTAGCGAAGTACTCCCATGTCTTGGGCTAATGTCTTCGTTGCCGGCTAGCCAGGCTTGCCTGACATAACCACCTCCTCAACCTCTTCCTCGATCACTTCTTCCATTACCAGAGGGCTGTTTAGAAGTTCCCTCAAAAAATGTTTATGTATACAATAAAATAACAAAGCGTTGCCGTATACTATCTCATCAGAGAAACCCACCCTTACGATTAACGTAACAAACATCAATCAAATCTTCTGATTGGATTCGATTGGAAGTTCTTTTGAATCCACTGAAGGACGACGATGATGATGATATTTGGGTTTTACGTCCCATATTATTGCAACTTAGCTAATCGAGACGATGAGTGGGTGAAATGTGAAGATAAAGATTTATAAAAAAAACGCCACATGCCCGAATCGTATCTATTACACGTCGCGCGGGGGTGGTCGTCATAAGGGGAGTCCAGCAAGGGAGGGCAGGGCCAAGTGGGAGGAGAAATCATCAGTGGGACAGTGGGAGCGAAAGGGACAGAGGACAGGGTCTCTTACGACTAGCAGAGTCACTCTGGGCATATTCTACCTCGAGCCCAGACGATATCCATAATTCTTAATTATCCATTTATCATATCGCAGGAGACGAGGTAGTTCATGAAACATGATCACCGGGATGTTATATATAAACGCAGTACACACCACTCGCGTGACGTCCTGTCAACAAAGAGAGCACATCACCTCGCGCGCGCGAAACATTGCGCAAGTATATATAGTCGAGACGGAATAACTTCCCCGTTTTCGCCAACGCTTTATATAGGTATATACATAACAGTGAAACGGGAACGCGTGTCATGCATGCGTGTAACCCTCGAAACACTTTGTGCAACTACCTACGTGAACTTGGCATTGATAACCGCACGCGATAAGGCCCCTGTAATTTGTGCGCTGTTTGCCCGTTACCACGACTACGCCACTACGGCGGTAAGTCGGGTATACAAGGTGTGACGTCACGATCGACTTATATCGATGTGTATTATACAATCGATATACGTGTATGTATAAGCCCCGGTCGGCCGGCCACCTGTTAGCCCTGAATGGCGATGGGGCTATATAGCTTATTCTGGAAGTGCGTGAATAATTGAACAAGTTTGTACTGACGTAGACGGTCATCTGTCACTACAGACGGACCCTCCGACCGACCAAGACGTACAACACCGTTCTTCATGTCAACCTGCTCTGTCAAGTTGTCCCCAAGTCTCACTCATTTCATAGCAGACTCCAATAGTACCAACTTAATCGTGTACTTCTCTAAATCCCCTGTTGTCGTGCCAAACTACTGCAAGATGTATAAATTGATTGTATAGCATGAAACTCTGAATCTTGTTTCAAGTATCTATCGTCATTTTACACACTCCACGACCTATGCAAAGCAAGAAAATATAATATTGTCGCTAACAAAAATTCAAAATCTCAATCAATATATATATAGGCCTAACTACTTGTTGTAGAAGTCACTAAAAATAGCGGACTCACAGATTGAAAATATAGTTAGAAAAACAATATCAATATTTGTTATTGTCTCATTGATTAGTCTATTATTAACCATCTCACAGTCTGAACTGAATCACGATTACCAGGGGGTGTACATTGGGCGGTCCGCGTTCTGTCTGGCAATCTCATCTACAATCTCCGTTTCAAAACACCGTAATCTGTGGTCGACACGTTCCAATGACGTTGTCAGCCGACCGACTGACGCACACAGAATAAAAAATGTGCCCCACGCAATCAAAATTAATGAGCCCCAACCGCGTCCACCCCCACGGAATAAATAAACAAAGCGCGAAAGCTATATAATGTCACCGTTGTTGTTGATTTAATACCGTCTTATACACACACGCCAAATAATGTACTCCCGGCTGCCAAATCTTTTCCTAGTGAGCTACAAATCCTCGAAAACCGACAACAACAACCAATCATGCCAATATGGTGGGTGAGAGGAAGTATGCAAACTTTGCGGCGGTTCTTTGTGCGGCCATGCAGCTCAAACTGCAGATCGGTCTATACGAACACCACTCCACATACGAGAATGTATACTCATTCATAAAGTATACGTATTTCGAGAAATGGTGCCCGCGAACCATCATTAATTAATATTCGCCAATTTTTCCGGACGAATCATTTAGATTAAATAATTATAATTAATTCCACATGTTTTTTTTTTTTACTAATTTCAAATCGGTCATAAGGATAACGACGAGGATTGGTGTATGAAGGTAGTTAGTTCTCCGTGCAATAATATCACCGACCGATTATTATCAGACCTAAGGAAAAGTCTCAATAATTATAGTAACCGAACCGTGGATTAGGATAATACTATAATCGCACACGTAACTAATTACAGTCGCATGAGCTGTTTATTTATAATGATATAATGGTTATATAGATTACGGAATGAGGGTTAAAACAATAATACAAAAATTTGATGGAATACTGACCCGGGATTATTCAATATATTATACATCGGGATAATCATTTTGTAATTTTATCACAACATCGATCATAATCATTCACTCGTGGACATAACCCGCTCGTCTTTATCTCGAACTATCAGCTTCGTTGCACTCGAAACAAATTACTGATACAAGGGCAATACAATTAATCGAATCGAATGGAATCGAATGCTCGACGTGAGTTCGAGAGTATATCGACCCACTAACACAACAAACAACACCTAATGAAGGCCACACCTCGGGCGTAAAATAAAAAAAGAGTATCTATATATATATATAATATACACTAAATTGACAGGTTGTCAAGTCATGGCGTGCCGTTCGCTCGTTTCATATTTCATTAACAAATCAATAGCCACGTGTCGATGCGTGCGTGCGTGCACGGTTTGTCGACGACACGCACATGTTTGATCTAAAGAAACTTAACTTATGTGCACACAGCACACAGTCATGCCACAACACGACACGTCACATACCTCGACGAGCCTATTTGTGTCTTGCTTGTTTCGATTAGGTTAGGTAGCCTATATTAAATAACACGGCGGATATTCGCGAATGCTATAACATAGATGCAACCGCACACTTTCGTTCTCCACATTAGGTTCAGCACTTGGCTTAGTCGTGTCTAACTATGTATCTACAAGTGTGCATAGTTACTAAGGATGTATAAATAAAGACTCCTATAATCATGTTAATTTTTTTTTTTTTTTTTTTTTTAGCTATCAGATACTATAATCTAGAAAAAATAATTACAGCTATTATTATTACTATTGCTGGTACTCGACAAGTAGATCGTATGAGTATGAGTTGAACTCAGGGAGTGATTAGAGGAAAGGTTGTAGTAAAAGGTAAAGGGGGGGGGGGGGGGAAAGCTAACGTTTGTATGAAGTTTTGAACATTAAAAAACAAGCACCATCAATTTTATCAAATTACTTCTTTTAAATCCATTCAAATGCACACGTATCGAGACCTTACAACTTATTTTTCAAAATTCAAAACTACAAACATGCAAAACTTCAGATGTGTGAGAGCAGAAAACGATTACACGTCAAGTTCAAGAAAAACCTGCTGTAGAGATGTTGGGCGGGAAGGAGGGGGGGGGGGGGGGGGGTATGGCTCACACTGACTTTCCTTTGTGATGTTTTATCTATAGCTTTTATGATGACGTAAAGTACGTGGCTGCTAAAAATACGTTGTAGACACGTATTGACGGGGGGTGGGGGGGGGGGGGATGTTTGTAGGCGAAGCGGAAGACAATTGTGTATACGCGAATCATGAGAATAACTATTATGGATACATGTTTAGTTAGTCGACTCACTTCGGTCACGTACACGTTGATTCACCCTGTATTTCTATGACGACGACCCAGCACGTTGCTGAATTGATGCGAACCAAAACGTCATTTCCGTATATCACATTTTCATTTGTACGGCCGACAATAATTATTTTACAAAAAAAGTTCGAATTTTTAGCGAAATGATAAAATGTTATCTACAAATTGGAAATGAAAGTTTTTGCATCGAACGTATATGAACGATTTCTTACCGATATGAACACGAAACATACGTTTAGGTTTATGGCAAAAAAATGAAAGGCTTATAAAAATATGTTGAGAGTATAGGGTAGAAGAGATGGACGTTGATCGAGTGGAAGCGAGAAATGCCTCCAGTGACTCGTATACCCTTCAGCGCCCGGGTAAGATAGGTTCAGGGTCGCTCGGCCTGTCGTACGAGGCGAAAGCCAATCAGAGCCAACTAGGAAACGGCACTTTTTTAAAACGCGATTTAAAAAAATATATAATTTTTTATAAATGCCAAATTTCTTATTTTGTACCTATACTTTAAAAAGTTATGTTAAAATAAACATTCTAAGAATTATTGATATCGTCGAGATAATACTGCCATATCTTGACAACAGTATAAACACATTGCGTGTTATTCTGGTTCAGTTGCCTTTGCGGTAGTTCTCTATGTTTCTACGTGTTTATTATAGACAAAACGGGCTGCATTGAGATATAATACGTGTTTCAGATTTACGATAAGTTATAGGTTCGTCCTTTTAAATGTTTTTATTAGTCAGTTCAGATAGCATCACTACATTTTTCGGACGCAATCACAATTCTGGGGACCAATACTTCTGCGACTTTCCCATTGCGCGGTGTTTTAGTCGCAAGTGTGCAGACACCAGCTGCCAACCTTAGGTCATCGCCTAGAAGTGTGTATAGGCACCGTAAGGAAATAGCTTAATTTAAAACCATTTAATCTTGCTTACCGGGCAATTAAACTAAAATTAGATTTAACGAACGACCGACATACTCATGAGATAATTAGCGATATTGAAAGTTGTAATTAGAGCAAGAGTACTTAATACTTGATTTCAGATCATTATGGTTCAAATCAAGCCCAACGTTTAGCTACACCATCCATTATCCATTATATTTAATGAAGTCGTTAGATTGTTCATATAAACAAAAGCGCACTTTTATAGCAATCACCGCGAAGAGTGTGATTCTTGAATACTTTGAACGTGGCCACAGAAGCAAAAGAAATCGGAAAGCAATCTCTGAGAAAACTGCAATGCCATCTCTCTCTGTCTCTCTCTCTTTCCACAAAAACAGAATGAAAGACGAACAAATTGACAAAAACAATACATGGTTACAAAATAACGAAATGTTTCCGATTTGTTAAAAATTAAAAAAAAAAAAATTGTGTGTAGAAATATAACATGAGAATAGCAAAATGATAACCGTCTTCGGGAGAGAAAAATAAAAGAAACGCACATAATTTAGATCAACAAAAGAACTCTGGTGAAGATTATAATTTTGTACATTAGGTGTTGTGGTGGGGGGGGGGGGGGAGTAGGGGGGACCTCGCGTAATCCACCTGACCTCCCGCGTGCCAACATGCACACTTGCGCGATTTACAACACAATCAACACGTAAGAATATACCTACTTTATAGTTAGTTTCGCGCCTACTTTCTCCGCGCATGGGAGGTAATATTCACTTCACTTTCGTTCAATTTAACTAATTCCCGAGTTAGCCTATGCCTCATACAACGTAAACGAATACCTCTACGGATTACCACATATTATTGTATTATCATAATAACTCGGCCACGTTCTCAAAGCGCGGCTCATTGCCGTGAATGTAATATTTTAATAACTAGTAACTTTTAGTAAATTCTGTGTAGCGTAATATATTAGTAACTAAACTATAGTACATAGCACATGTTCACAGATATACATTTATTCTATCTTCCATCCATACTTTATACACTTATCTTTTTCGACCTATTTAACAATTTACTGTACCTCACTTTAAATCATTTCCATTACTGCTTAGTTCGTGTATTATAATATTAGTATGTAATTAATTAATTGTATGTTTCTTTATGTTTGTGTATGTCTATATAGTGGAATTTGTATTCTGTTGCAAATAAAGGTCTAATAATAATAATGTGAGCAAGCATACGCGTGTGCAGTGTTATAAAGTGATAAGCACTCGCTCGACATGCAAATTGTATACTATCTATATTATAATCATGCCGCGCATATTAGGTTGTATACACCTATAGCGGGTTCTCTTCGTATAAGTATTCGCGAGATAGCGAGCGAACCTGTGCCATGTATTTTATAGCCTAGCCACAACTTTTGATTGACGGCAACCATTACAGATTATAAGTGATGTGTGCATGAATAATGTAACATCTCGGTATATAGTAAGCAATTCCCCGTCCGGCAAATGGATTAGATTTTCACGCCATACGGTCACGGTCATACTATTTTCTTACAGTAATGTTCCAAGAAAATCTATATGTATTCAATTAGATTACCACATTTTCGGAAGCATTTGCCGACAATAATTATCCATCGAACCTCGCAGCACTCTGCACAGTCGCTGGTGCTATTGGAAATCACCTATACACGGACGTGGGTTCGAATCCCGCGCATAAAGAATGGTACTTTCTTGAAATTGTCCTTCATCATCGTCTATCACCCTTCATCGTGTCGAATAGAGTATTATTGCAATAACATAGATGTAAAGCAACAGGGACCGTCATTGATCCTTGTGACGTATAGGGAGAAAATGCTGCCGACAATGTGCACACTATGAGTGTATGCAATATGCATACCGTATTAAACCGTGATTTGTTCAATGTGTCTTTGTTATCGTATGCCTTATTCCTATAACATGGTTGTAAATTGTGTACTATATTGATTGTCTTGTATAGGAAAGGCCATGGAAAACATTTTTTTTTCATAAAAAAAAATTCGGAAAAGAACGTCACAGTTTACTCATCTCCAGAGGCAGGTATTTTCGGAAGCCACGATAATCGCGATAAAGACCCAATTTCTCTTTTTGTTTTATATGAGTACGAATTACGTCATTGTGATCCTGAATATACCTTTAAAATAATCGCGACAATTTGCGAAATTGGGCGTTAATTGCGATATTAAAGACAAATAGCGATATTGCGCTATATCAGCGAAATCTCCGCGATACTACGTGAAATCGGCAATTTTCCATTGTTAATTTGGTTCGAACCCCAAATTTTTACGAAATAGCGGACAACTCGGCTACTCGGAGACTCGGGCCCTATTCACATGAATACCCGTCGTGCGTCGTCGAAGATAATAGTGAAGGCGGCGGGTGATCCCCAATGGCACTTGCCGTGCAGTGCTGTGAATGGGGTTTTATGGTCGCGGTCGGCCCCCCGTGGTTCGGCTGCTGGGCGGGCAGAACAAAGGTTTCCATTCTTCACCGTGTATAGTTGTCTGGCGCCCCAGTCCCAGTGGTATTTTATGCAGTACGCTCGTGTCAGTGCTGGTGATTCTAGTGAGGCAGGCAGGCAGGCAGGCAGGCCCACAGACTGCCGACAGCCGAACGACACTGGACACCTGCTACTGAGCGCCCGTCGACCGCCAAGCGCGCGGCCACCGGCCGGCGATCTCAGTCGTTGTTTGTTACGCACGTGGGAAGGGGGGGGGGGGGGGGAAGGCTTCGTCGAAGAAAATGCAAGAAGTACCAACAAAATCACAGTTTTAATTATGCGTGGGCTCCAACAGCATATAGGCATAGGCCTACTCTAAAAACGAAGTCTCATTCTGGACATTCTTGTCTCGTAATCGAGTAAATACTAATTATTTGACAATTTACCCAAAAAACGATATTGACATCCACAATCCCGCCAAACTTCCGCTATCACCATTTTTAAAAACGAAATTGGACAAAAACAATCTCCACAAATACCTGCCTCTGCTCATCTCTCACTCTCCAAACAAACTTGTGCGTAAATATTTGAACACCTGAAAGTGCCCATTTGCTGGGTTGACTTGACATTCTTTGATAGCGAGCGGCGGAATAATTTGAAGGTAGGCATAGTAGGTATATTCATATATAGGTATGCGTGTGCTCTGTTGTTCAACGAATATTCCACCTTTAGCCTTGTTAAATAAATGAACATGTACATTTATAAAAGTTCAGGGTTGTATTAAAGAGTTTTCATGGCGTTTGCGTTTGCTGTAATTTAAAATTATCGATGGTCCTATAGGAGCTTTTCACAACTTTGTTTTAACTTTGTTCCTGGAAGCCTATAGGTAGTCATTTTTTCAAGTTGTTTTTTCCCCCACTATATTCCTGAGAGTGGCATAGAGGGAGTGGGGCTACAAAATCCATATAATATATATAAGCGAGGACACGGGGTGTATATAATTAATTTCCGTTTCCACTTCGCAGATGAGTTTTTAATGATCCTTTTAACAAATGAGCAATTTGTACACGAATACTACAAAATAATACTATTGGGTTATATCCGGAATAGATTCGACCCGAGGCGCGCTACTGATGAACACAAATAAATACAATGTTAGTTGTTGTAGCTATAGGCCTACCGAGTGAGTGAAGTACATACAATTTTTTTTATTCATGCCTTGCTAGAAACAACAATACAAGTTGAATGAAAAAAAAAATCATATATGCCAAATAAGGAACAAAATGTTAAAATCCTCCTTTGTAAATCAGTTTTTATAACTGAATAGGATAGACATTAAATAAATAAATAAATAAATAAATACAAAAATAAAGTAAGATCACTACAAAAAAAATAACAACAATATATAGTTACAATCTGTTACACTGGCGCTATAGTTACTCGCAGATGCAGCCGCACACGGCAACACATGAAGCAGTTATATAACAAACACTGTCTCAAAGGTCAGTGACAATGGTACCATGTGCCGGCCGGCGTTACGTTACATCACGTCACCCATAGAGAGACACAAACACTTGTCACGTGTTTTCCTCGCGCGTCACGTGCGCAACAAGTGAGCGGACACGTGGTGTGTGGGGGGGGGGGGGGGGGGGGCGTGGGTTCGAGCACCCGCGGGGGGCGATAAAGCTGTGTTGAAGTCAAGACGAATCTGCACCGTGGTACATCTTTACGGAGTGGGTTCGAAGGCTGTGTTTCAAGTCAGACGAATCTGTGGTACATCTTTACGGAAGTCGGGCGAGCATTGTGGCGCTGAGGCATCGACCTCGATAATGTAAATAAAAATATACATCGAATGACAAACGTGTACGTTTTGCGATAACGCGGACCCAAAACAACATCTATCTCATATACTCACGAAGTTCACAAGCCTGTTTAAATAATAACAAAAAGCTTAATTCTCGAGCTACTAATAAGGTCTTTGACTAGTGAATTAATACACCTTTTCCATTTATCAATGCAAAATTTTTATTTACATCGGTTTTTATATTCACCGGTAAAGATGAAACGGAACCCCTAAAATAAATAAAATAAAATAAATAAATTCACATATAAAGTCTACCCACTCGGTAACTAAACTGATTTGCAGTGGGGCACTTTAATTTAAAGTGACTAAACCAACCCTGTAGGCTTCGAACACCATCGACGACGCAGCGATAACCAATCAAAGATCGATATTTCAAATACGAAACATATGAATCAGTGATTGGACAGTTATATTGTTGAAATTTTATAAAAGTCGACTTCGATCTTGAAAAGGTGTATATTTATTTATTTATTTATTTCACCTTTTGATTTGTACATAATACAAATATTGGTATAAACTATACAAAATAACTATACATACAAAAACAAAATAAAATATACATAGGGCCTACAAATCTATAAAACTACAAAATACATTAAGAAATAACAATAAGTATGGGTAAGAGAAACAGGAATTTAGGTTGTTAGTTATCAAAAAATTCTTTTAAAGTGTAAAATGGTTTAATTGAGAGGAAAGTTTTTAGTCGATGTTTAAAAAGTGGAAAAGATGTAGAATTTTTTACTGATTGGGGGAGTTTGTTATAAATTTTACTACAAAGGTGGGTAGGGCAATGGTTGTAATAAAGATGGTTGGAAGTGGGGATGAAAATGTTAGCGTTAGATCGTGTAAGATGAGAGTGATAGACATTATTGACAGGAAAAAGGTGAGGTGAGCGGTTTCACATAGGGTTACGTGACATGCATATAATATGTACACGGACTATACTGACACACCATAACAACAACAATAACAACAACAAAAAGTGTGTTGGTTGGCACGCGTGCGCAAGCGCGGCGCGCGGCGCGGGAACCAATCGAGCCGTGGTTTGAATATTTCATGTCACGTTTTAGTTCCCAATGTTGTGAATCTGATGGCCGCGACCTTCCCGCAGGGCAGACCTATAATTCCCGTTCCACAATACTACAAACAACAAACACGCTTGTTGTAGTGCAGTAGGTTACGTGACAAAGATCGGTGATGTTGATATGGTTGGTGGGTCATCTCACTCACTAGGATATTCAAGTTATGTGAACATTGGCCTGCATTTAGTGCAGAACCGACGAAAAATTCCAATGTCGCACACTGGCAAGGGACATAAGGGGGGGGGGGGGGGATTTTTGCATTGCAGGCCAAAGTGAGGCATTCCTCACCGTCTGGGTCCTGTCTGGGTAGCTATGTTGTGCCTATCGTTCGTATAAATACAATCGTAATCGTATATGGGGGGGGGGGAGGATTTTGCATTGCAGGTGTCCAAAGTGAGGCATTCCTCACCGTCTGGGTCCTGTCTGGGTATAACTATGCTGTGCCTATCGTTCGTAGAAATACAAACGTAATCGTATATATGTACAAGAAGACACAGAGACGACCCTACACGCCAATCCTACGGAATTACATTCGAATTAATTTAATTTAACAGTTTGAAAGAAAGAAATAAGCCGGAATAGAACGAAATACTTGTAAACAAAATAAATGTGTATTATCCTATCCCTGATCCGAAATGAAATAGATATAAAACCGGTTATTTGAAGCTAATCGGGACGACGAACAATTTGACGACGTAGCTTACTCCTGTCAAAAGTGCCAGTGCGCGTCCACTGTGAACCGTCACATCCATCCAAAGGGCGTAGCAGTTTTAATTGACCAGTGTTTATAAACTCTCTACGTCGCTCAACCCACACTGCCGACCGAATACGAGGCCGTTCGTTCGTTCGTTCGTAGCACAGATGGATCGCGAAGGTCCCTGTATATTATATCAAATCAACTCGATAACTTAAGTTTGCGTGGGCGGGCGATATAACACAATAAACACTATAAACACCGGTATTTCGTTGTGGTTATTATGGGTCAGTGTAATCTGTCCCCCAGTAAAGTGACCCAGCGGTAAACTGCGCCAATGTAAACTGTACCAATTTCAACCAGACCCCCTAACCTTGGACTTCGTGGGATGTCAGGCAGCTGGACAATTGGCGCAGTTTACATTGGCGCAGTTTATCGCTGGGTCAGTTTACCGGGGGACAGATTACAGGGTCGCGTTATTATTGTTGTACGTGTCCGTTATGTTCATTGAGTCACTGTTAAGTGTTATTGGAGACGATAAACGTAGACGATGGCCGAAGATGAAGGACAATCACAACAATGACAGCAATAATCTATGACGTCTTATGTACGGGATTCGTACCCAGGTCCCATCCCATATGATTACCACATCCATGGCAGCGGAGTACTCTGCACGCAGGAAGAATTCGACATGATTTGCATAACGACGAAGCATTATAGTGTAAAGTAGACTGAACAAATCGAAACCTTGTGTTGTTTATTTATATCCCAATCGAGGAATGCAAAGTGGAACAAAATCCAAAATCGAACCCATGCAATCCCCGTTTGAATCCTTCACAATATAAAAACGTACCGTAGCTATAGCTGTAAAGCGGGTTTGCAACGAAGCAATTTACGCCGAACGAAATAACAGCGAGATCCCGTCGCTGCAAGTGCACACATAAAGACAGACATACAGACACACAGACAGACAGACAGACAGACAGACAGACAGACAGACAGACAGACAGACAGACAGACAGACAGACAGACAGACAGACAGACAGACAGACAGACAGACAGACAGACAGACAGACAGACAGACAGACACACAGACAGACAGACAGACAGACAGACAGACAGACAGACAGACAGACAGACAGACAGACAGACAGACAGACAGACAGACTGACTGACTGACTGACTGACTGACTGACTGACTGACTGACAGATAGACAGATAGATAAGACAGAGAGACAAACAGACATTGGACGGCACACAGACACAAAGTTGCATCGATGCAGGCAGAGCAAAAATACGAGGAAAAAACACACACAGAGAGCCGAAGCAAGGTAAGCAAGGTAGGAAGGTGGTAACCGACGACGAGTTGGACAACGTCGTTCGTCAGACACGAGACCTTGAACGGGAAGATATTCCACCACTTGGCGTTTCGTCGTCTCGAACAGCATGATTGCAATAATAAAGAGACGTACGTATACTTGGCGTTTATTCCATGTCCTGAAGACATTAACGTTACACAAATAGAATCTAGATAATGCATAGCAGCATATCGATAATAGAGTACCAATAGGTTACCAATAAATGTACGGTGACGTACATTGTAACTACAATGTCGTACGACTTTGCACGTCGTGTTGGCACGTGCAAAATTTCCTATGTGGAGTGGTGTTACAGATGTCATGCATGATCCATACATAACAGTATTCGGGCCTACCTCACTAATAAAATTGACCACAGAATTCAAACCACATATTCAAAAGTCAAAGGGGTTCGTGCATGGATAACACTGCAAGAATTACTAATAAACGCTAATTTCGGTTTCGCAATTAGATTTCAAAGGGAGGAGGGGGGATGACATTCTCGTCATGTTGCATGGGACGCAGATTCAAAGGCCACGGTAGTAAAATAGGGAAATCAATGTTATGTACCGCATCTATGTAGCCTACTGTAATTGCATTCGCCATAACTCCAATGGGCAGAATGCAATTCAATTGCAATCTATAGCGCTGACAGCTGTACTAATTGAAACAATGTGATTTGTTTGCCATTGGTGGAACGTTCTACTCAATACTCATGTAAAGTAAGTACGTATTATAAAAATTTAGACATTATTTAGATGTACAAATTACCTACCACGATGAATAAAGAAATCTCAACGATCCAGAACGATCTTTCAATGTGTTCGCCAAATTAGAAATCCCTACCAAAACCCGTGAATTACAATGACGAGACACCGACATGAATGCACGAGGCGGGTAAACAAGAGAAAGTGTAGGCCAGACCTACGTACGATGTTATTTTAGTATAGCACCAACTAGATTGAAATGTGCTATCACGTACCGTACATGCATTAATCATAGCCCAGCACTTTCGTCTGATTTGTCGTCGATATTCATTGTATCGGCGATATTTACCGCGACGAAATGTGCAATCACCGACCGGCATATTTAGAAAACGCTGGCACTTAACCCACGCCAATCGAACCCATGCAAGTACCTACAAGTGGAGTTCCGTGGGAGCTTACACCAACCTTTTAGGTAGTTTTCTTAGTACACCCCTAGTGCAAAGTCCAGTCGAGCAATATCTCCATTAAACTCGAGCAAAGGACGAGGCATTCTGATGACTGAATACACTCATCACATTCTTCAAGGCGATGAGGTCCGATCATTCCAGGAAAACAAGAAATCCCGGGGTAGTTCATCTTTCAACGTATCTATGGGTGTACAAAACGGGGGGGAAATGGTGTGGCCATGGTGTAAACTCCCGCGGAACTCCGCCGCGTCGTCGTCACGCGTCCCTGATGGCGCTGCCGCGTATATACGCGTGAATAATATATATGTACGTAATCTATTACACGAAATACTTGATTTGTGTGACACACCAAAACACGCTCCATCATCGTCGTCTCCCTAGAGAGAGTCACAATTTGACGCGGCGGAGTAACATAACATGTAATGTAATGTAATGTAAACATAATATTACACCCCGTACGTGCCACTCCCCCTTATTTATACGGATGACCCTGGACTTTCATTGGAGGTGAAGGTGAAATCGAGTGACGTGACGGCCCGGTTGGGTTGGAGTGAGCTTGTCGAAAGAATACATTGGACCAATTTATATAACCGCAACCAGTGAATGAATGAATATACCTACCCACCATTATTAGATACCAATTCAAGGACATAATAATAAATGTATGTAAGCGGAAACTTATACACAGGTATAGCAGAGTAGCTATCGACGCCAACACACTTTGTGCAAATAATTGTGCTAACGACGATTATAAACAAGTGAGAGTGAGTGGGGGGGGGAGGGGGAGGGGGGAGGATAGTGTTGACGTCACTCATATCGACGCGCCGTGGACGTTTCTTACCGTAAATGACACGTCGTATCCTGTAGGAGGGATCTTGTTCCGGCTCCGGCACACAAGATCCGATGATGATACCCATAGCGTGTCATTCGAACCTTTCTGTCATCAATCTACCCACCTACAACAGTAGGCCTATCTGACGTCAATCACGAGAGACCATTAGTCCGTCCGCGCGACACAGTACGACCAACCAAAATACACGTTTCAGAACGAACGTCGCGTGTGCAATACGATGAGAGATATATACCGACGACCGGCGGACGTCTGGGATGGGATGATAGATACAACCGGGATACGACCCGAGACTAAACGCGCGGCCGGGGCAGGGCAGGCAGGCAGCCTGTTACGGACGAGGAACGCGTCGGACTATAGTACCGCCTGCTGTACGGTACCTTCCCTCGCTCTCGCATCGATCATCAAATGTACGCAAACTCTACAAATGTACAACCGGGTAGCGGTCAACGTGATGCGTCCCGCCGAGTGGAAACGAACGGGTTGCCCTCGGATATTATCGACGAGGGCACCCACATTGTGCACGCATTATACCATAGGTCTACTCGGAGAGATCCCCCGCCGTCGTCGTCGTCATCGTCGTGCACGTTGATGGTGTACACTAAACAAACAAACAATCGAGAGACCGACACCATCGATTTGTTTGTTTTGTCGGCGTTATCAAGTTGACGACGTCGGGAGTATAGGAACGTGTGTGTGTGTGTGTTTAAACACAGGCCCCCCTGGACCGACTCACACCGAAATGACATCTAAAAATTCTATTTATAAATCAAGGTTTAATAATATAATTCGAACCTCCTCCCAATTCCATTCCATTCCATTTCACGTGCTTATGGATTAGTGTGGCTATAAACACTCTCACTTTTCTCATTTGTAAGGATGCGGCGGCGGCCAAAGACACGTCATGTGTGATGTGAGTGTGACCCAGTGGCTTGTGACCTTAGCAGCGAGTTCTGTCACTGGCCCACGAGGAAGGAAGCCCGAGTAGTATTCCGCTTTGTGCGTCACAAGGAAATTACGAGCACCACACAATTAGATTAAACTCGCGGGGAATTATGCTCGTCGTACACATACAACAAACAGTTGTATTCTTCGCAGATATAGACACTCTTACAAGGACACATTCTCCTATGTTTCCTAACGTGGAGAAGTGTCCGAAAATACAATTTTAATATTAGTTCACTTTAAAACTATCAAGTGAAAGTGAATTTGTGTTGTTACACGGAAAAAATAATAGCCCCCCCCCCCCCCCCCCCCCCCTTTTACACAATAGTCACAACTTTTATAAAGTTTGGAGCAAGTATGCTCTTTATGTGTCCTTGTGTTAATAAAAGCATGGATTAATAGAATAACTGATTAAAAAGAAACAAAGAAATCTAGATTTGTATTAACAGCCCTCCTCCTAGACTTCTTCGAAACTAGACGTCTGCATATCCAATTCCAAATAGTAGGCCTATAGCTAGAAAATAATTATCGCCCCTGAACTGAAGAGAGTTACACAGGTACAACTTGTGCATACCCGTACCCTTCAGCAAAAATTATTATTCATTGCCCTTCATCGCTTGTCGTCTCGATTACTCTTCGCATAAATTGAGTTTCTTAAGTACCAGTTCCTCTCAATGAACATCAATCATGTCCAGACATAAGCCTATGTGGTTAATAGACTCACTGTGATAATACAATCCGCTATTGTGTTGATTGGAGAACTTCGCTAGGCCTAATCGAGACGATTTGTAGTCTATAGGCCTAACTAAAATTAGTAGTACGCCTAGTTAGATCTAGACATGACCTATGGGCCTACCTGGGCTTAGCCAAAGATTACATTGAAAGTTTATTTTTGGCAATCTGCAATCAATTTTCATAGGACTAGTCCTAGCTCACACACACACTACACCATTGACCTTTAACCTTTAACTCCAAGAGGCGTAGCCTACGGCCTAGGCTCTGAACAAGTGCTCATTCTATAACACCTTGGTCATGAACTAGGCCTAGCCTAGGCCCTAGAGCTTAGTAGCCTAGACACAATAAACCAACCCTAGGCCAACCATTATATTTTTTGCAACAGAGAACTATGTTGGCCTAGGGCACAAAAACAGCGTAGTTTTCATAACAAAAGTTCAGTATAAAAGTAGGCCTAGGCCTGTACTTATCTCTACGTCAATGCAAATGTGGACGAGGGATCAAATGATTCCTAGCAACAATTCAAGGCCATTCAATTAGAACGCGAATGCGGACAAAGTAAGCATTCGACTCGCAAGTCGCACTCTATTGATCGGGAATTGCTCTGAAAAGTATAAATAGAATAGCATGTTGTCAAACTCACCGTTAAAAGAAAAAATATGTGACGGAAGGGAGTGAGCAGTGTAGACTCTTCCAAGGCTTATATTTGCTGCTAGAGGACTGTCCAGTACATGATCTTCTGGCGAGCTGCTGTCAGTTTCAGGCGATTCGGATATGTCATACGCACCAACATTTGAATTTGGGATACCAATAGCTTCATGGCTCGAATGACTGTCTGGTACACTTGATAAAGAACGCGCCCGTTGTCTGTCACTAGAAACTGTTCCTGGAATAGCACGAAGAAGGCTAAAGCCCGTACTAAGTCCTGTACCTCCTGCTACAACTTCTGTGCTGCTGCTCGTAGAAAAAGTTCGGGCTCGAGAAGTTCCTCCACCGTTAGCTGTACTCGCTTTAGCACCCATTACACTTGCACAATTTTGATTGTTTGAGTTTTATTTCAACTGATAACTATTTATTGTTCGTTATGTGTCCGGATCCGGTTGAAAATGACAACAAATCATTGCACTAAGCTGTCGACAATATGCCATCCGCGATAACAAGCAGACATATTGCAAATTTCTACAACAGCGACCTCTGCACAACACAATATCCAAACACATTAGATTCACCGCCTTACAAATGGAACGTTCCGCGTAGTAACCAATCACAGCGAAGCGCGCGCGATTGCACTCATTTGAAATCGAGTGCTGAAATATCGTTTTGCGTGGTGGGTGAGCTCATTTATCAACACTCGTCAAGCTAACAGGATATTCATTCTACAAAAGAGGGACATAAGAACTATATACGGAGTCTCAAGACGCCGCCTACAATCTATCTCTTTTCTGGCAAGACCCTCTACTCTCTTCAACAAGCTCCCAAACTTAAAATTAAATCTTCTCCCACACTGAACTCATTTAAACACCACCTAAAACTATTTCTTTCTGCCAAACATGTTTATACCATCAACGAATATCTACTGTTGAATACTCATATTGTATATATATTTACCATTGTATATTTCGCCTAGTATTTATCATCAATTTATGCAAGTGTGTAATGTTATGCTGTATTATTATCTATGTATTTTCTATTTTTGTATATAATAAGTATTAGTGTAGTATGAATTTGTATAATTAATATCTTAGTCACTAGGCAATAGGCATACCCTAGTTTTATAGGTTTAGCATAGTTTTGACAATGCCTATGTGTGTGCAGTGTATGAATCTAACGGCCAATAAATACTCTACTCTACTCTACGACAACACAAGAATTTAATTAACGCTCTCAGTAAGTTGTGTCAATAACAAGTGAGGATACTAAACAAGAGGAAACTGGAACTGAAACCAATGTATTGCAAGCCCACGTAGCATGATACTAAAAAGTAAAAATAACCCTTATCTAACCGATAACGAAGTCGTCAGATATTGTTGTCCATGGGGGGGGGGGGAGGGGGACACGTAAAGGTTTAGAAATGGAGTCCCGCTGTCCTACACGAACCTTTTTCAGTCTTTCTTTGGTAATAATTTATTTTTCCAACCATATGACTTTTTAGTAAACCCCGGCACAGAGTATGAAATGCAAAGAAGATAATATTGATGACGTTAGGTAAATATAAATAACAAAGAGGAAGATGTTTCGCTGAGACTCGGTTGCCTTGGCAGGGGGGGAAGGACGTGGGGAGGGGTGGGGGGGGGGGAGTACTCACAGACTTTCCCCATCAAAAGATGATTTGTAAAACAGTGAAGCAACTATGGTAAATGGTATCATATTTGTCATGGGAATATTTGTTGTCTTCTTGAACTTTTTATTCAGTGAGGGTAGATTGTATTTCACATCCAGCAATGGATTATTCAGTCTGACTTGAGAACTACAGGGAGGTTAACTCAGTCATAGAGATACCTCTCCACCCCCAAGATCACCATCGCAGACTAGCTGTGTTCCAGAATTTATCGGATTACTAATCTCGCTCAGCCAACAGTAATCCTAGTGTTCCAACATTTATACAAGACGGCTTATTAGACGTTCCAGAATCAATCCCAATTGCTAATCCCCACTCTCATCCTGTAACGCGAGTTTGAATTGATTTACTTTGAACTGGTTTTATGTTATATTGCTTGTATGTCAAACTAATATTATAATAGAAAAGATATTCGCCACCCACGGAATGACTAGATAATGACTCTGACAAAGAAACACGCTTTCCTACGAATGTAACCTTCAAATGCAAATTTCCCCCCCATTTACTAAGCAAAAAAAAAATACACAAGTGTCCCTTTTATACTGCAGTCTATCCATCCTCATGTCACAGCAGGTAATCTCAGATTACTATTTACTTGTGAGATGAATTCTGGAACGCAGAATTGTTACCTGTCTACCTCTAAAGTTAATTTTTTTAACACCAGAACTTGTGATGTTCTCTGCAAGCGGCCATTAGGGTGACAGCAAAATACAGGATGGTTTTAATCGGAGCATGTTTTGGCGATCCTCAACCACCCCTCCAAATGTTTAATGATTATGCCTAGATAATCGAAGGTTGAGCTCATCTCCCGTCTTTCCAGTGGCTTCCAGCTACAACCGGTGTGCTCTTGAAGCTTTGCAATCAAGGATGTGTTCCGCATCTTGGTCTCCTTGATTCCAAAGGGGATATATTGTGGCAGTGGCATCTCTCTTTATTAATATGTTTGTCTTAATTATGTGTGATCATGTAGTTATAAATCCATGGTGTGTTGATGCAAAAAAGTGCCACGGACGTTTTCCTAGTGTAATTTTTTTTTAACGAAAACTTGTAAGTCTGTGAAATATATAGTATATTGTTTATGAGTTGGTATGGAGTGTGAAGTTTGAACTTAACATTTGAAGAAGGTGTCATTCACTTTTGTGTTGCAGATTACACATAAAAAGAATGACACCTTCTTCAAATTATATCAATATTATGAATAAAATCCATCATTTTGAGGTTTGTGAAGAATCCCCGTCCATTTAATATGTGTGTAAAGGCGGCAAAATGGAAATTTGGAGGAACTTCAACGGCCAAATTAATGAAATTCACAAATAATTTCGATTACTAAAAATAGTTCAAATTGTTCATTAAAAAACAGTGGGTTTTCGGTGTATTTCTTGCGTAAAAGTTAGCTCAAAAAGTGTACAGCACACTCCATAAATACCTATGAGTTTTGTAGGCCCCATAGTTTAAAACAGCAAAGTTTAAAACATGCAGTGCAGGGCAGTATGGTACTAAAACATTCAGAAAAACTCAATTGCCATAGTCTCCGTGTGTGTTGGCATTAATCATTGAACTTTTTCATATGTTATGTTTGCTTGAGATGTCAGCAGAATTTAGCAAGCAAGTGAAGCAAAACTGATCTAGATACACTGTGAATTCTTATTATTTCAGATTATTTAAGATCGTATTCGTAAGAGCGTTTTTTTAAAAATGTTTTTCCCCACGTGGGGTGGGGGGCCGGTGGTTATCTGTGAAGTGCGGGGTGGGGGGGATCATTTGTGGAAAATTCCGAGGACTTGGGAAAGTTCTCCTTCTGGGCAGGACGACCCATGCCACAGGAGGGGGGAAGAAGAGGATGGATGATACAGGATATCACCGGGCCGAGGAACCTTTCAACTAAAATTGCCACTGATTGTCGGTTGAGAGTCGAACCCACAACCCTAGGTCCCGGATATTTCCGCTGAGCAGCCTTGAAATGAGCATATATTTCTTTAACCTCTTTGGAACAGCACCCGCGAAATTTGATTCGGTATACTGTTTGTACGCTTTTCTTTTTACTAACATAATGGTCTAATGTCCTCCCATGTATTTTTACCGCAATAATGTGTCTTGGAATGAATAGCTTGGTTTATCAGTATTGAGTTATTTGCTAATTTAGGACGCTTCGATTAAAAGTGTAATTCTTGTGTAGCGAGTTTTCACTTTCTAGGTGTGGCTGCATTGGCGATTGCCAGTGGTCGCTAGAGAGATCGGAGTTCACGTAAAACCAGTTTTGCCATCAATCTTGCTCATATTTAATGTGTTATCGTATTAGGATAATGTGAAATATTCCGTGTGAACTAAATATTACAAAAAATTGGGGGCTAGAACTTGTAGACGAAGTCGGCGGTAATATTCTTTACGTCGTAGAAAACAACAACAGCCATAACCTATCATATCATGTGACCTCGTTCTTTTGGCCAATGGTGTAATTTTCTGTCCACTTTCCTCATAGCAAAATTCGATTGAACCAATAGCAGACGGTACAGCTGTGCTGTGTGTGCACCGCGTCGTATGAATGCTATCAGATAAGATTTTATTCTTCATCAGACAAGAATGTAATTAGTGTAACTACTGTGTAGATACTCCTTATCTTTGCGGGAAACATTTTGCCACTTCTAGAGAAAACGTTATAGTTCTACATAAGGCAAAATACTGATATTATTATGGTGAATTTAAGGAGTAGTACAGCAATCACCAAGAGGTTTACATTACATCGAGCTGATGGTGAGTTTAATATTAGATATAAATGTCAAGTTAATAATCAAGAGTCAAGCTAATAATTCCTGTTGGTAAGACATGTAGATGGTTATGCCATGCAAATATTATTTTGGATCTGAGGGTTTAAGCAAGTGTAAGCAACTAGAATTGTGCACAAGCTAATGGGGTGGTGCCAAACTCTAGCCATCATGTATTGTATTGTATTGTATTCTTTATTTCTTATAGCTCGGTTGGAGCTAGTAGCACTTTTTGCATTACACATTATACATTATGCAATACGCGTATACTCGTACATAACACGTTATACTCGTATAGTAGTTTACACACTAGACATATATTAAGCAATACATCATATAATATTATTAGTTATACATATAAAAATAAGAAAAATACAATTTAGGTTACCCTATGCCTACAGACTTTCATTACATATTTATCACAACTAAGGCATTATTTATACTCCCAGTGGGAATTCTCTTTTAACAAATTCCACTACATGCCTTCTAAACTTACCACCTGTCATTTGCCCTATACTGCCCATTCTGTTATACAATTTAATACCATTGACAAAAATTGATTTTTGCGCATTCGTGAACTGTTGATTTTGCAGGTGTATTGTGTTACAGTTTCTTGTTTCATGTTTATGTATTGACGACTTTTTGATAATAAATTTCTTAAAATAGTTTTCTTCCTTAGTAGTTATGCAATAATTTAAGAACATACTAGTTCTGTATTGAATCCTTTGTTGAGATGAAAATTGTTTCTGGTATTAAATCGATTTCTGGACCGGAAAAAAACTTTAAATTCACGATTTGAAGTATATTACTTATAAATAATATAGCATGTAGGTAGGTACTGTTAATAACCAAATTAACAAAATGTGTTGGCCTAATAACTTTTCTCTCAAGTTTCTCTACAAGACCCAAAATCAATAAATTTATTATCATGTGCATCCCTCTTTGGGGGCTAGTCTCCATGCTGTAACATGTATTTGTTACATGTCAATAAAAAAAAACCTTCATCCCTCATGTATAACTAATTGTGTATCTCTTCAAATGTCTAGATGTGGAAATTGAAACGGACAGTAACGGCTGGAAAACTAGAGCAATTAAACAATGGTCCACTGTCGAAATCATGCAATGGATACAAGCTGTTGCTAATAATAACAATTTGAATTATGAAACAATTCAAATGCATAAGTTTAGCGACGTTAGTGGCTCAAGGTTGGATAAAATGAAGCAACATGAATTCATAGAACGAGATGCAACATTTGGTGCAGTTTTGTACGACGCGCTTCAAAGGCTACGAACACACGGAAAATGTGATCGCGAGAAAGACGAGAATCCCACAAAGAAATCGCGAGGGAGACCTCCTGGTTCTAAACGGGAGAAAATAGCCAAGACAAGTATGTAATTAATTAAAAATTGCATACTTTCCTCATAGCATGAAAATTGTTAACTAGCTTATACCGTACCGTACCTATTTACAAAAATAATGTTACAAACTAATTAATTGTGTTCTTTTGTGTTCAAAGAAAAACCGCGTTTCCGCTTGTGGGAGTTTCTGTTGGATCTACTGTCGAACCCACAATATTGTCCAAGCATGATCACGTGGGAAAATCAAGATGAAGGTCTTTTCAAAATTGTTCAAAGTGAACAAGTAGCCAAACTCTGGGGCAACTTCAGAGGAAACAAAAATATGGATTATGCAAAGATGACACGTCTTATGAGGTTTGTAAAATACCTCGAACTTGTTTACTTTCCTTTGTCGCATTATATTTATTAAAATACTTTTGTTTGTTCTAATTCTAGATACTACTATCATACAAAAATGTTGGAACATGTGAAACAGAGATTATTTTATAGATTTGGGCCAAATGCACCATGGAAAACCAAACGGTTTCGTAAGCAAGATCTTCACAGCGACGTCGACCTTGGGGAAAAGTCGTAATGGATAATATCATGGCTTTTAAAAACATTTTATGACTACAAGTTCAAATTCAGTTATAGCTTTATCTATGTTATAACACTTATTAAAATGTACACATTGTTTATTATTAGTTAAATGTTGTTATATGCAGCTGGTCATTGAAATGTATCAAATAGTTAAATTTTGTCCAGCCCTATATACATGTTATAGTAAATATATTTCTACTTATGTTTTTAAACGCATTACATATAAAATATAAAATCTGTCCAAAAATATGTATCCACAACCATCAAACATGCAATCACCATTCTGGGTGTACTACTATTCAATTTTGGTCCTAGATATATTTTTTATTGATCTTGTATTTAATGTCAGGTATGTTTGAGGAGCAGTGCCCCCCTGTATTTAGAGTAAATAACCTTTTATAGAATCTTATATTATTTTGTCATCCAATTTCGAATTGGTAAATTATTCTAAACTTTGTAAGAGAAATACCGTACACATTAACTAAGTTGGTTACTAGACATATTATGCAGTATTATACGGAGTTACCTCAAACGGCTACACTGGACTATCTATACAATATAGCTTACATGCAAAAGAAAAGCCCATCTGGCTGATTGTTTGTTTGCTATTTAACATAGGAATGTGAAATTTGGAAGGTAGGCCTACATTGTTTTTATGACATTGGCACCCACTAAGGAAGGATTTTTGGAAATTCCGCCCCTAAGGCGATGAAAGAGTGGTGAATTTTTGCATGAGAATACTCTATCTCAGGAAACCAAAGATATATACATCAATGCATACAACTTTGTATTTTACGGAACTAATATTACACAAATAACAAAGTTAGAAAAACCTATGTAGCATGTTTTTCATGGTGGAAAAGACGAAGGTTGAGACGAGTTTCCACATTGACGCTGCATTCCATAAGCCGACCGGGCTCGACCAGTACTGACCATAATACTCGCAAGTTTCTACGGTCAACCAACATGTCCTGCTCGTAGCGAGTGATCTGTTGCTTTGCCGGTCTTCATTTGGCTGCGACTTAAATCCCCCAAGACATGGGCTGGTCATTGCTTGAGAACACGTCGGCCAAATTGAACATGCTGTAGGATATTCTCTGCGACACCAAAGTGTGGATAAGCAGATACGAGAGTAATATAGGGAAGGGACAAGGGCCTATACAGAATAAACTTCAATCTATGTACTAGCCTACCATTTTCTCTTGGAAATGTGTTATTATTGTTATTTGTTCATACATGTCAAGTCACATCTACAAATTTTCAAGGGAGTGGTAAAAAAAAATACGGGTAGGCCTACAGTGTAGCCAAGAGAGAAAACTACAACTACTTACTAAGGTAATCAGTTATTTTGGCTTATGTGCTGGAGAAATAGAACATACAACGTGGAAATAATATTGGATTTGGATTTTTATGAAATGCACCTAAAACATACAGTTACAAGTACAAAGTAATATTTAGTAAGAAAAAAATTCCCAACAGAAGGAAACGGAATGTTTGAAAACGTTATTTCCTCCAAGTAACTTCCACTTCGTCGGTGCGATACCGTTGCGTGCAAGTAGTATCGTCCCAACTTGTGGTCGTGCCGCTCTTGAACATTTCGTATCCCGCGTGGGCGATCATGACGCCGTTGTCGATGCAAAACCTCTCGTCTGTGGCGAAGAGCTTCGCGCCCCTCTCGCCGCACATGATTCCCATCATCTCTTGGAGACGCAGGTTGCAGCCGACTCCGCCCACAATCAACACCTCCTGGAATAAACAATCACACGCTTGGATCAAGGTGGGCACGCAGCGGGGCTTTGCACCGTCACTTTCTCCCTCTCGCCGCACATGATTCCCATCATCTCCTGGAGACGGAGGTTGCAGCCTACTCCGCCCACAATCAACACCTCCTGGAATAAACAATCACACGCTTGGATCAAGGTGGGCACGCAACGGGGCTTTGCACCGTCACTTTCCCCCTCTCGCCGCACATGATTCCCATCATCTCCTGGAGACGCAGATTACAGCCGACTCCGCCCACAATCAACACCTCCTGGAATAAACAATCACATGCTTCGATCAAGGTGGGCACGCAACGGGGCTTTGCATCTTCACTTTCTCCCTCTCGCCGCACATGATTCCCATCATCTGGAGACGCAGGTTGCAGCCTACTCCGCCCACAATCAACACCTCCTGGAATAAACAATCACACGCTTCGATCAAGGTGGGCACGCAACGGGGCTTTGCACCGTCACTTTCTCCCTCTCGCCGCACATGATTCCCATCATCTCCTGAAGACGCAGGTTGCAGCCTACTCCGCCCACAATCAACACCTCCTGGAATAAACAATCACACGCTTCGATCAAGGTGGGCACGCAGCGGGGCTTTGCACTGTCACTTCCTCCCTCTCGCCGCACATGATTCCCATCATCTCCTAGAGACGCAGGTTACAGCCGACCCCGCCCACAATCAACACCTCCTGGAATAAACAATCACACGCTTCGATCGAGGTGGGCACGCAACGGGGCTTTGCACCGTCACTTTCTCCCTCTCGCCGCACATGATTCCCATCATCTCCTAGAGACGCAGGTTACAGCCGACCCCGCCCACAATCAACACCTCCTGGAATAAACAATCACACGCCTCGATCAAGGTGGGCACGCAACGGGGCTTTGCACCGTCACTTTCTCCCTCTCGCCGCACATGATTCCCATCATCTCTTGGAGACGCAGATTACAGCCGACCCCGCCCACAATCAACACCTCCTGGAATAAACAATCACACGTTTCGATCAAGGTGGGCACGCAGCGGGGCTTTGCACCGTCACTTTCTCCCTCTCGCCGCACATGATTCCCATCATCTCTTGAAGACGCAGATTACAGCCCACCCCGCCCACAATCAACACCTCCTGGAATAAACAACCACACGCTTCGATCAAGGTGGGCACGCAACGGGGCTTTGCACCGTCACTTTCTCCCTCTCGCCACACATGATTCCCATCATCTCCTGGAGACGCAGATTGCAGCCGACTCCGCCCACAATCAACACCTCCTGGAATAAACAATCACACGCTTCGATCAAGGTGGGCACGCAGCGGGGCTTTGCACCGTCACTTTCTCCCTCTCGCCACACATGATTCCCATCATCTCCTGGAGACGCAGATTGCAGCCGACTCCGCCCACAATCAACACCTCCTGGAATAAACAATCACACGCTTCGATCAAGGTGGGCACGCAACGGGGCTTTGCACCGTCACTTTCTCCCTCTCGCCGCACATGATTCCCATCATCTCCTGGAGACGCAGATTGCAGCCGACTCCGCCCACAATCAACACCTCCTGGAATAAACAATCACACGCTTGGATCAAGGTGGGCACGCAACGGGGCTTTGCACCGTCACTTTCTCCCACTCGCAGCGCTTGATTACTACCGGCTTTACGTCCACTTACGTCGTAAATTTAGCATTAATTATTTTCAATTAGGCATTTTATATCGTCCTTTTTTTCATCAAAACCTCGAACATCAGGGGGTTTCTTATGCCGACAGACATTACACGACTCAATACCTTCGTTAAACTTATTGAATTCAAGAACAAAAGCGAATCAAAAACAGTTGGTAAAAAACTGCACCAATATAGCTTCTATTAATTGATGCTTTTTTGTCCTTAAATTCAATAGGTTTGACGAAAGTATTGAACCGTGTAATGTGGGTATTACACTTTTAATGAAAAATTATGTGCAGATATTTAAAAGACTTTCAGAGTGAACCAAGAGCGCAACCGGTGAGTACCAGTGGAAAACGCCATTAGATACTGCTTAGCAGCATCAAACTATTATAAATCAAATACAATAGCTACACAAACAATAACCGTAGCCATTTAAAACACTGCGGTTATTGTTCGTGTAGGCTAGTTGTTTTATTTAAATATTCTTCCGGTGTAAAATGAGTCTTGGTTTCATCGTTGTAAACTAGCCCCTGTAAACTCAAAGTGCTTCTAATACCTACCTGAGAACCACAATGAGCCATCGCGCGTTCCGTTGTCTCGATCAGCATCGCAAACAAAGTCTCTTGAAGTGAGAAACATAGGTCTTCGGGCGTGTATTCGCCACTGGACAGTAATCGTGGTGCATGCTCTTCTATGTTTGACAGGATTCCAGAAAATGACACATCCATTCCTTTCACAACGTAAGGTAAGGGAAAAAATTTTTTACCGCTGAAAAAAAAATGTATTGCATATTATGAAATATCACGTACTTGGGATATTTGCCACACCCTCTCAAAAATTAAGAAATTATATGAAGGTTAGATGAATATTATTCTTACACCCCTGTCAGTTTCAAAAAAATTAATCATTGTATGCATATTGCATACAATAAATAATACAGCCTGTATTAACATACAAATTTATTTATTACATGTCTATCTCTATCCTAATCAGTTTTAAAACCAAACTGATGTACATAGGCAGAACAAAACCCCAGACTTTCACTTGCCAAACTGATACTGCATCACTACATCAATAGGTACACTTAGTTCAACGCAAAGCCATCTTGGCACAAGAAGAAAAAAAAAAGTTCAACTATGAACTGTGAACTGAACTATGAACTTGTGATATTTAGGTATCCAAGTTCAAGACAAAAATAATAAATACTAAAATTACAAATTAGTAACATGCCCTACCAGTAGTAAAAGTGAACAAATTTAAAAACACAATAATACTGTTAGAAACTATATATTTTTTTTTTATTTGCCAAAATGTTATTGAATTACCATTAAAACAACTTACTTTTTAGCCAATTGTTCAATGTTATATCCTGGACTGGGATCATTCGACAGTTTTAACACCCTGGCAAATCGGTCCAAGCAGTTTCCGATAGCTATATCGATAGTTTCTCCAAAGATTCGATATCTTTTCCGAGAGTAGGCAATAACTTGCGTATTGCCACCGCTGACATACAGAACGGTTGGATTCTCACTTTTGGTAATTAGCCTTCCCATCTCAATATCTAATGTATTGTCAAGAAAAATATGTTTAAAATTGTGTCTGCAGCACACTTACTCAATGGTACCTGCCATGTATGGACAAGCATCATAACTTGTCATATGGGTCAAAAACTAGGTATTTAGAAAAGAAACATAAATTAACAGCAATAAATGTTTTAGACCAATCGTCTTCCTTTTTCTCCATGTAATATGTGTTGAAATTTAAGAAGAAAGTGTTTGGCTCAGGACCTACCCATTATGTACTACTTGTATAAAAGACTAACATGATGACACCCCCCTTTCCCTTTTTTAGAGCTTCTTGATAAAACAACAATTAAACAACCATAGCAATAACAGTTCCCAATAATTCTCTAAAAAGGATACGTCCAATACAGTGGTTTACTCCAATGATAGGTTTGTCCCAAAGCTGAGCGACAGTTCGAGCGACAACTGCAACGGAAACCAAAGGGGCTCCCATTCCTGGCCCTTTTGTGTAACAAACGACGTCGATATTCTCTGGCGTCACTCCAGATTCATCCAGTGCTTCTTGTAGGACGCGCAATACGTTGGCTCGATGGTGCTGGGCCGTTTCAGCAGGTAGGAACCCTTCACCGGGCGGAGTGATGTAAGTTCGACGACAGTTGGATAATACCTCTCCATCACGGACTATCCCTATGCCTAGCTTATTGGCACTGCCCTCAAAACCAATCGCTATCACCATTTTGAACTGAAATGAGCAATGAAAAATGCAAGCCAATTAAAAAATTTAACAACTAACTAGTACAAAGTTGTACCAATTCAGAGGTTGTTTTGTTACACAATTCAGTAAGCCGAGTGTTTCAGTTTTGAAAGATTAGCTCAATACAAAATATATTTGTTAGTCCCAATGACTAACATAAAATCATCGATTAGGCCCTATATTATTTAAATGAAAACTAACACTGAACTAAAGTCAATATTTTGTATGACACATTGGCTTTAAAACAAATAAAACTATTAGGTGGATCCTTTATGCTTAACTTTCTTAGAATTGCAAGCACCAAACTACTGGTAGCTACTTTTCAAAAAAGCAAATATAATAAGAATGTTAGACATGATCCACCAATTTCAAACTATTAAACATTGGAATTGTTTTAGGAAAATGGATTGAAAATAACTGTTCAGATTCATATCAATTTGATTAACTGTAATAATATGGGTACCGAGGATGCATTACTAAAATTGACTTGGCTATTTTCACCCCATACTAACAAAAATAAAAGCACGACAGTTATTAACTTGGCTGGCCTGGCATACTTCTGCACACCTTAGCTCTAGCACATTATAATTGATCGTTTTAATTTTCTCCGTATCTTAATGTTTGAACAGCTTGGTGCATAGCATTTTAAAACTTTGCATGGTTTTAATTTTTAAATTTTAATGTAAATAATAGAAATTTATCGAGTAGGAATAGGATACAGGGATATAGATACCGACCGGTAGCATACATGTAGTATTTTGAGAGTTGGGTCATTTTACATGGGCTTTGCCTTTGAGCATCCTTTAGTTGACTATATTAAGGTTTTCAAACCTTTGTTTAGGATCCCACATAATTCCTGCCTTCAAAGTGTGATGAAAAGTACATAGGTAATGTAAGAGATAAGGGGTACCTAATACAAACTATTTAAATTTACAAGTAAAAGGCAGACATAATTATGTAGGCCTAATGCTTTGAGACATACGAGACGATATTAAAGTTTCCTGATTCGCAAGCTCTGACAGGGAAATGAAAAACCTACAGGCCTAAACTTGACGAAGAGGATACACAGATATAATTGTGTTAGAGTTTATTTTTTAGAACTTGATCAAAGTAATGTACAGACAAGGTGAAATATATTTCTTTATCAAAATCGTCCTGATCTTTTTCGCCCAGAATATTTTGTGTCAGTTCGTGTATCCTTTCCTTGTCGTCGTCGACGTTCTTTCTTTTCTAAAATCCACTCTCGTGATTTCTTGATTGACTTTCCCCTCGACTTTTTCAACTGTTCTCTTCGGGCATACATTGTACTCTGCTGAGAAGCTTCGGTTCCTAGAGCTTCAGGCAATGGTGCGGCTCCACCTGTCATCAGTACAAGGAAGTACTTTCGAGCTTTTGTACTGTTTGGGTAGTCTACTAAGGTTCCACCGTAGAAACCAGCTTTCATTGCTTGTGACGTTATTAGTTCTATTTGATCTTCATTCTCAGGGTAGAACTGGAACACTGCTCTCGCAGTACGACTTAGACACGAATACAGACTTGAGAAAAACTTGAAGAGTCTTTTGACTGGTTTGTGTGATGTCTTATCAGCGTTGCAGAGCCACTGGAGAACTGATACGCTTATGGCACCATCAAAGCTGCCAGCTCTAAATGGCATCCCATCGCCCAAATCTCCAAGGAGTAAGTCGCCATCCACTTCCCGCGTTAATGCGACGTCGAGCATGGATTGTGATATATCCATTCCTACCCACAGATGTCCCTCATCTTCAATGACAGAACCGCTTAGTCCCGAGCCACAACCCAGATCCAGCAATAACAGGGTTTGATCTTCAGGAAGAGTTAATAGCTCCATACAACGTTCAGTCATTTCACATTGAATCTGTACGTTACGTGAATTCGAGGTATACTTTTTAGCTTCATCTTCATTGTAGAAGATCTCTGGTGGTGCTTGATGCTCTGGTCTGGACATTTTGACTCTGCCAATGTGGTCGTTTTAAAGTTAGGTTAGGGACCTAGGGTTCGTCTAGCCTGCCTAGCTTATGTATAAATAGATAATGCTCTAGTTACCTTGTAATAAACCAACCCAATACAGTAGTTTCTACATTAAAATCCAATTAAATATCAATGTTTAGTTTCATTTAAGTTCACTTAAATTTCAAGTTCAAGATACGTGATGCACGATGCAAAAGCACAGTGTTGTGTTGTAGACATCGAGCTTATAGTGTCGACCATGGTTCGACTCAAGGTTCGACTAATCGACCCAAGTATTCGACGATGATTCGACCTCCATATTTTTCTGCGACCAGTTCGTATTTCACATTGTATGGTCATGTTTTCATGAGTTGGTAATCGATAGAACATTTTTGTGTGTTCATAGTTCACACTAATAATAATGTGTAGTAGTGTATGTTTTTGTTATATTTTATTTAACTTCATTAGTGACGAAGCAACATTTTTCGAAAATTTACAATGATATTATGAACATTATTAATTTATTGATATATTTCACAGTAAATCAGTATCGGAGCACCCTTACGAAACTAAGGCTGATCTCAAACTAGTTTGTTTTGACAGATCCTAATACTTTTGAGGTTAGGAAGTCCTGTGATTGATTTATTTCTCGCCTAGACGTCTAGGTTAGGATAATGAAATTTGCGGAGCATTTGACAGCTCACATTACACCGGAATGGAGAAAACAGTACATTAACTATGAGGTAAGGTTTTATTAACATATTAGCTACGTAGGTGTAGGGTCTAGGCCTAGGCCTAGCATAGACCTAGGGCATACGCATTGTATGTTACTAAGGTAAGCTAGCCGTTCGCGTTTAACCTTTTACTCCCGAGTTGCTAAGAGTTATTAACCGTGATGGGCTTCCATCACACACGAGGCTGACTAGAGGTACATGTAGCTAGGTCGAAGACTATTTTTATGCTAGCCCTACATTCACTACTTATACCACAGGCGCTACCTAGTCCGACCAAACTTAGTCCAATGCGAACTAGAAATCTTTGATATAGGCCTACACCTGAATGCGCAGTAAATTTTACCGGACCAACAAAGCGGGCCAGCTCCGTTAAATCCAGCCAGCTGTGCTTGATAGGCTATACGCGTAGCTCAGTTTCACAGGAACGTGATAATCGCTGATCGACGAATCCAGTTGCAGCAAACAACTAGCGCTGGGCGTGTAGGTTAGGGGGCGTGTGTAGCACCGCTGGTCAAAGGGGTTGCTCTTGGAAATAGTCACAACGTATTATTATTATTATTATCTTTATTCACCAAAATGAGCTTGCGCTCTTTACAATGGTAGTAAGACATGTAGCGTAGCAGGCGGTGAGTCTAGTTTTTAGTGCGGCAGTAGCTAGCCCGATATTAAAGGTATTGATATGTTGTTGTTGTTGTTGTTTCACTCTTCTCACAGTTGGCTGGCTGCCGGTGGTGAGGGTCTCTTATCTTCCTTCCTTCCTCCTGTCCCCTCCTTCGTAGGTTCCCTCCTTCCTCCACCCTCCTCTCTCTGCTTCATCCCATTCTTGTCCTTTTTCCTCGTTTCACTCCCTTCCGTTTCACCTCTTGACCTCTTCCCGCTTCCTTCACCTTCGCCATTGCCTTTTTCCTTTTCCTTGCCCTTGGGTTCAGGTTTTGGCCTCAGCCTGTCGGCAAAAGCCTTCACCTTTCCTAACCCCACGACTTCCCCCTCCAACTGATTCCACTCCACGGTCGCCCTTCCTAGGAATGAGAACTTGCCTATGTCCGTTCTCCATGTCCTTCTTTCTATTTTCCACTGGTGGTCTCCCCTGCCCATGTAGTTGGCTCCTTCCACTGCCCTACTTAATTCCCCCCACCCCTCATGCTTCCTTACCACCCTGTACATTTTCCCTAGCCTGTCCCTCCGTCTCCTGTCCTCGAGAGTTTCCCAACCCAGTTCCTTGACCAATTTCGTTACGCTCTCATACTCTCTTCTCTTCCTTCCTTCCCCCATGTCTATTTCCACCCATCTATTCGCCCTTCTAAGTACTCTTCTCGCCGCCCTCTTTTGAACCCCCTCCAGAGCATCTCTCCCCTTACTGTCATGAGGATCCCATACCGCCCCTGCATATTCCAGGCCTGGCCTAACCAGAGCTCTATACGCATGCTCCCTTATTTCCCCACTTGCTCCCCTCAGCACCCTCATCACAAAGTTTAGGTTCCTTACGCCCTTCCCAACCATCCTGCTTATCTGTTCTCCCCATTCCAGCGTATCCGCCATCCACACTCCTAGGTACCTAATCACCTCCACTATCTCCAACACTTGTCCCTGAATCTCATACGTCGGTCCCACCCTCCTCCCCTGTCTCCTTCTTGTAAACCTTACCCACTTGCACTTTCCCGCATTCAGACTCATCATATTAACCCTCACCCACTCCCCCAGCTTTTTCATGTCATCTCCCAATAACTCCTCATCCCCCCTGTCCTTGATCTCCCTGTATATGACGCAGCCATCAGCAAAAAGTCTCACCCTTGCCCCCATCCCCTCCGCTATGTCGTTTATATAGATAGCGAACATCAGAGGCCCGAGCACACTCCCTTGGGGCACCCCAGAAGTCACCTTCACCTCTGATGACAGAACATCACCCACCCTCACCCTCTGACTTCTCCCCTCCAAGAAGTCGCCCATCCATCTTACTACCCAACCGTCTTCTATCACTTCCCCTATCTTCCCCAATAGCCTCTGATGGGGAACCTTGTCAAAAGCCTTCTCAAAATCTATAAAGACCGCATCCACCTCTCCCCCCTTATCCAGTACTCCTGCAATGTCCTCTGTCATCCCCAGCAGTTGCGTCTCACAGGAATATCCCTTCCTGAATCCATGTTGCCCTTCCGACATCCACCCCATCTTTTTTATTTCCGCCTTAACGTAGTCCCCCACTACCCTTTCCATAATTTTTGATCCAATAGATGTTAAGGAGATGGGCCTATAGTTTTTCATCTTCCCCTTCTCCTCGCCTTTGTGGATGGGGATAACCACCGCTTCCTTCCAATCATCCGGCACGACCCCTTCCTTTAGCGAGGCGATCATCACTACTACCATAAATCTTGCCGTTTCCCCGACGGCCAGCTTCAGGAAATCCCCTACCAGTCCATCCCTGCCCGGAGCCTTCCCGTTCTTTAGTCCCGCTATTACCCTTGCTACCTTATCTATATTAATATCCATCGGGTTATTTCCCCGTCCCTCCTTACTCCAGTCCCCCCTCTTTTCCGCCACTTGGAAAACCCCAGAGTAGTACTTGTTTAGTTCCTCCGCCTTCTCCCTGTTCTCCACTAGTAGCTTCCCATCCAGTCCCTCCAAGACTGGTAAGTCTCCCTTTGCCCCCTTTTTTCCCCTCACATATCTAAACATTCTGTTCCAACTCCCCTGTCTGTCACCTTCTATCAACATCCCTTTCATATGCTCCTCCCATCTCCTCTTTTTTTGCCCATTCAGTTCCCTCTCAATCCCCTTTGCTGCCTCTTTGTCCAGTATGTCTCCCGTTATTTTATACTTGCGGTATGCTTTCCTCCCCTTCCCCTTTAGCTTTCTTATTTCCTTGGTATAATAATGTGGGTCCGCATTTCTACCTTCCAGTTTGCAGGGAACCCATCTCTCCCTGACCTCATTACATATCTCTACAAATCCCTTCCACAGCTGGTTTGTACCTCCTCCTTTATCCCTCCATTCTCTGAATTTATTGCTAAGGTCCTCCCTTATCCTTTCCCCGGACGCCCTACTGTACATCCACCTCGTTCTATTTTTTCCCCCTCCGTCTTCCTCTTTCTCCACCCCCCTTCCCCTACCCTCTAGTGTGGCTAATACGACATCATGGTCACTTATACCATCCTCCACCCTGCATTCCCACCACTCCTCATCCCCCCTTACTAACACTACATCCAGAAGATTTCCCTTGTCCCCCTGCCTTCTAGTATGTCCCCTAACAATCTGTACCATACCCTCATTTAGTACGTCATTTACAAGTTGCTGCCTTATCCCTCCTCTCCCACCTCCTACCCCCTCCCAACATACCCCTGGCAGGTTTAGATCGCCCCCTACAATTATTCTCCCCCAGTGGCGTAACTAGGAATTATTTCGGGGGGGGTTATTAGGGAAAAGTGAGATGAGGGGACTGAAAGGGGTCTGGGGCAAAGCCCCAGCCGCCGGAGGCCATTTCGCCGAAGGCGAAATTTTTTTTCACTTCTATAATTATTTCGTGCCTTTTAGACTCAAAGAATACTACTCGAACCACTACTCGTTTGTTTGTATTATATTGAAGTTACAGTGTTACAGAAGGTATTAATTATAGTTCTAAATAAGAATTGCATAGAAATTGTGTTTTTAATGTTTTATGGTTGTACAATATAATCTCAACTCAACATAAAGTGAAACATTGTGGTCACAAGTCACATACGTTATTTCAATTTTAATTCACAGACCGTGATATTATAATATTAGATTAACGCATTTTTATTTATACGTACCCTCACTTTTACTGGTTCGAGTGAAAGGTGTATTAGTTAAAGATGAACACAATAATATAATTGAATTATTGAAAGAAATTATATTTCTTATCTAAGTGAAGTGGTATGATAAATATAACGAAAATGTTGTTTGTTGCGATTGTTATTAGGGCTGCCCAACGATATCGATAATTCGATACAATATCGATAATAGATAAATAATTCGATATCGATATAGAATAAATATATCGTACATACCACGATATCGAACTTGTGCCTAATAAGCTAATTGATACAAAAACCGATTATGTATCACGTCACGCCAACCACACCATCGCTGTTTTGTGTGGATATTTTACAATTTGAATAGTATAACAAACAATTTGACACACATAGAAAGACATTTCAAAGCTAAAATATTTCTTTACGTAAAATTGTTTAAAGAATGACCTCTAGCTGGCCTGTAAATCCTAAAAACTGACGAGAAAAGTTTCGATGTGGCGATATCGCCGATATCGATACGTCACTTGAAAACTTCGATATCGCAACGCGATATCGATATTTCTTCCCGCGATATCGATATGATTTTTTTTATCGCTGGGCAGCCCTAATTGTTATACACTGAAGTGGTTTAAGGATCTTACAATATAGTATTAAGAATTAAGTCAATGTAGTATTAAGTAAAATCATTCTCAATATAGTTTCGGGGGGGGGTTTAAACCCCCTAAACCCCCCCCTTAGTTACGCCACTGTTCTCCCCTCCCCCTCCACTCTCTGCCTTAACCTCTTCATAATCTCCATCTCCTGGTTATCTGTAGGTCTATAGGCCCCAATTACCTCTGCGCTGTCACCGCCCATCATGATCCGTACTCCCATCATTTCACAATCCTCCTCCTTCCAAATCAGCCTCCCCTTAAGTTCCCTTTTACATCCTATCATTACTCCCCCCCCCCTTCTTCCCCTGTCTCGCCTGAAAATGTTGTAGTCTGGATGGCTTATTTCCTCATCCGTAACCCCCTCATCCAACCATGTTTCTGTTGCAATGATAATGTCTGGTTCCTGTAGTTCCACTAATGTCCAGAAGGGAACAATCTTAGCTCTGATACTCCGACAGTTGACCAGCAGGACTCTCAGCATTCCCCTCGTTCGAACCCCCCCGACCCTGGTCCTCTTTTTTACATTCCCGATTTGGTCCCCGCCCTCCATCCCCTTCATCTTCGCCCCTCTTCCCACAGTAGCCGGTTCGGCCTATCGTCGTGCGAGCTTATCTAATCCGAACTTGGTCCTGTGATATACGTAGTGATTGTTTAGCCTAGGCCTACCTATGGCTATAATGAATTTTGTTGTTATTACTCGGATTTTCAGTTCATAAATTTCGTGAAAGATCATATTTTGTATTGATTGTTTGGAAATTTATTTAATTTAATTTTTTAATTAATTAACATGGGACTTATTCTACCCATCTTCAAATTAAAAAATAGATTTTGTATTCCATGAGCAAATTTCCTCTTCTGGTGACAATAATTTGTGTAAATCGTGGTCTTGTGATGTTCCAGGAAATGAAGGCGATGATTTATGCGGCCGTGGAGCAGGCGCCTTCGCCTGAGGTGGTCGAGCCCGAAGTGCTGACAAGATATTTTGCTAAATTTGATGAGCAATTCTTTCATTATTGTGACAAAGAATTAGCAAAAATAAACACTTTTTACTCGGGTATGTAGCCTATAGTAATAATACTTTTAAAATATTCAAATGGATCACAATAAAGAGGACCAACATTAATGAGATAGCAGATAGCCTATCCACTTGGAAATTTTTCCGGCAGTGACCAGGCTTTGCTTAACAAACCTTTTAACACTTTCTATTGCACTACATAGTAATTAATAATATACCTCAATTTGTTCATTTGCAATTTAGAAAAACTCGCCGAAGCAACGAGGAAATATGCCAATCTCCGCAGCGAACTCAGCGAGGCAAACGAGGCGGAATCTGAAGCAAAGGGTGGATTTATGCGACGCGGGCCGAAACTCTTACGGAAGCGTGATTTTCCAGCTCGGAAGATACAAGATCTCAAACTTGCATTTAGCGAGTTCTATCTCAGTCTTATCCTACTTCAAAATTACCAAACTTTAAATTTCACTGGTTTTCGTAAAATACTCAAGAAACACGATAAGGTAGGGCGTACTCCTCTGACGTTTGTGTTTGTCTAAACAGTAAACTCTTAAGTGTATTTTACATTATCTGCCAGCACATTGCACAATTTCATTAGGCCTACCTAGTTTACAATTGGTGTTCTTATTTACTTCAAAATAACGAACTGGTAGTGAAAGAGCCCATTAATATATTATATGGGTTTTGTAGAGGTGTTTGAAAATAGTTTTATTTTTTCCAAAATTTAGCTCAATGATTTTAAAATTTCGATGTTATTTTGTCAGCCCATTTTGCCTTAATAGAAAATATTACGCTGCAAATTTTTTAAGGTAAATTAATGAGTTACTTATCTGTTTATAATTATGTGATATGTATGTGACTGTCACATCACATTGTGACATCACATCATTTATTAAACAACTGAGATTATACATGTACATACACATGCCTACATACAAGTTGTTGTTCAAGCATAACTGTTGTCACTTTTAACTCTGCTGGACCCTTATTCTATAACTCCACCGAAACGGATTCGGTCGGAAATTACAACAATTTTGGCCGAAATGGAAACAATTGCAGTTCCACAACAATATAACTGACACAATAATTTCCAATTAGTATTGTTATTATTTCTCAATTGTTTCCATTTCGGCCCGAATCCATTTCGGGAGTTTTATAGAATAGTGGTGCAGGCATTAGGTAACTAGGCCTATATAATAATTATGTCTAGACGTAACTATATAATAACTATGCCTGGACCAAAGGGTCTGGCTTACCGCGACGACTAAGCCTTCTTTTTAAAACACCTTTTTACATTTCTTGAAAATTACTAATATATAAAGCATAATTTTGCCCAATCAAGGTAAATTCGTCTTTATTTTGCAAATACGCAGAAATTTCGCTGTTTACGTAAATACTAAATTCCGACTTTATTTCCGCAGACAGATTCGAAACCTTTATACCCCCAAATCATAAACATCTGTCCAAAGTTTTTTTTTCAATAGAAACAATGGTTTATGATTTCGCTTTATCGCTGTTTGCGAAAAACAAACACCTCTGTGTATGTTGTGAATTTCAGCCAAATATCATTATAATTTATAAGTGAATGGATCGACTGTAAGCCTCAACACAACGCAAGAGACTTGCTGATACTCGGAAATAACTCAAAAAGTAGGCCGGTTACCCCCGTTTTGTTTTGTAGATAATTGAAAAGCACACTTACCATAATGTTTGTTGTGAATTTCAGCCAAAAATCATTATAAGTGAACTTTCAATGGATCGAATTTAAGCCTCAACACAACGCAACAGACTTGCTGTCACTCTCAAATAACTCAAAAAGTAGGCCGGTTACCCCCGTTTTGTTTTTTAGATAATTGAAAAGCACACTTACCATAATGTATGTTGGGAATTTCAGCCAAAAATCATTATAAGTGAAGTTTCAATGGATTGAATTTAAGCCTTAACACAACGCAAGAGACTTGCTGTCACACGGAAATAACTCAAAAAGTAGGCCACTTACCTCAATTTTTTGTTTGGATAATTGAAAAGCACACTTACTTTATTGTATGTTGTGAATTTCAGCGAAGTATCATTTTAACTGAAGTTGCAATGGATCGACTGTAAGCCTCAACACAACGCAAGAGACTTGCTGTCACACGGAAATAACTCAAAAAGTAGGCCGGTTACCTCAATTTTTTTTTTTTTATAATTGAAAAGCACACTTACTTTGTTGTGTCATTATTGTTAATTAGCGTCTATACTCTGCCATCGAATTACAATTTGTATTCAAAGCAGTTTCAATAAAATTAGCTACGGGTATCGATCTATACCCTAGTCCATTTTTGAATATCTCTTTTTTTAATTATGCACATATGCCTTATTTTATTATGAGAGATGAAATGTTACAATGTACGCATTTCAGATGCTGAATGTCGAAGACGGTAAACGTTGGCAGAAAGAGTGCGTGGAAGCGTCGCATTTCTACACGAACAAGGACATTGACCGAGTCATCGCCGAGACTGAAACTATGGTAACGCAAGATCTCGAGGGCGGTGACCGACAGAGGGCAATGAAGAGATTACGAGTCCCGCCTCTGGGGGAGCAGCAAAGTCCGTGGACTACGTTTAAAGTTGGACTCTTTTCTGGGTCGTTCATCGTTCTAGTCGTGGCCGTTGCGTTATCGAGTAGGTTCACGACATTGACGCTATTCGTGAATGATAAAACATAGAAGGGGAAAGATCTGAAATCAATGTCGAGGCATTTCATCTTTTTATTTCGCTAAGTTCACTAAATTCAGATGTTTATTACTATATCAGTATCAGGCTTACATACTATAGTACTAGTGGATTTTGTTTTAAGTATTGCTAAAATAATGTCAATCGTTTTAGGTATGCTACACAGAGACCGAAGCGACTGGCAAATCGTGATACGCCTCTATCGAGGACCTTGCATGGTCGTGATATTCCTGTTCCTGATGGGAATCAACGTTTACGGTTGGAGATCGTCGGGAGTCAATCATGTACTTATATTCGAGCTGGATCCGAGGAATCATTTGTCCGAACAACACATCATGGAACTGGCTGCGATATTCGGTGTGATATGGGCATTAAGTGTACTTAGCTTCTTCTACAGCCCCGTGCTTGGCATTCCGCCCTATGCGAACCCGTTGGCGTTGATCGTTATTATGACCGTGTTTATGCTTAATCCGACGAAAACGTTTCGGCACGAGGCTCGGTTTTGGGCGCTAAGGATTCTGGTAAGCATATTTCATTCATTCGCTAATTTTGTTCTATGTTATTAATAATGCGTGAAAATACCATTTTGTGTATAGATGCTACAAAGCGCTATTTTTCAGTAGAAACGAAGGTTTTTCTGTTCCTATTTTATTATATTTAACATAGTAATTATACTTTGTTTATGATGAATGCAATATGGTTGATTTTAATTTTAATAGTATGACATGATTTAAAAATAAAAATTTGAGAAAACTTCATTCTCAAGTTTTTTAATCTTGGCAAAAAAATAGATGCTACAAAACGCTATAAAATGACAATTGAAAATGCTATTTTTACGTATCACTATTAATAATGCATTTATTACCATTAAATAACCAGTAGGCATGTGACCTTACTAATATCTACACATGCATACACACTTTCATTCAACTCCAATTCAAGTTACTGAAGCATTGGCTAAATGAGAATGGTAATCAAACAATTATAAAATAAATTATATTGATCATTATTAAGCTAGGAAATACTGATATTCTATTTTGTTTACAGGGTCGTATAATGGTGGCACCTCTATTCTTCGTAAACTTTGCCGATTTCTGGCTTGCCGATCAACTCAACAGCCTCGTCGTTGTTTTACACGATATGCATTACCTAATCTGTTTTTACATTTCCAATAACAGCTGGTCTGAAGCAACTGGTAAGCATTCAAGCATAAGCGTTGTTATGAGATGATAATTTCCGGTTATTAATTTGCTATGTATATATATAGCACTATACCCTACCTATGATTTTGGTTTTTGGTGTTGTTTGGAGGGAAGGGGCGAGGGGAGGAACTGGTAAGGTATACAAAATGAAATGAGGAGTTGTAATTCATTTAATGGGTGTGGAAATGGAAATTCAAAGTAATAAATTACAAATTCTATTCCATTCTCCCTTATGATGATTTATGATCCAGTGGTGTTGGTTCAGTAGCGAATTCTTGATACTACCTTCTAAAAGCCTCTTCCAAAGCCACCAAGGTATAGCCTGTTCATGTGAACAGGCGTGTGTGGGTGTGTGTTTGTAGTTAGACTTGTTCTCTTGCCTTAGGTAGACCCTACATGAACCACTGGCCCAAGTTTTGAAAATGTTTTATCGTTTCATGTGTTTAATTACAGATGACGAAAAGTGTGCAAACACGACATGGATACTGAAACCGATAGTGTCTTGTTTGCCGGCGTGGTGGAGATTTGCGCAATGTCTCCGCCGTTACCGCGATACGAAGGAAGTCTTCCCACATCTCGCCAATGCCGGAAAATATGCCACAACTTTCTTTGTAGTTATATTTTCATCTTTACATTTTTCTCAGTCAAGTGAGTATACTGTATAGGCCTACACATCATATGCACCAAATGTACCTCAACAAATTTAAAAAATTTGCTGGTAAGAAGGAGAGGTATGAATTTAAATATTGATTAGTATTGATGGTAACATTTACGTTTATAGACCAAATATTAGGTGCCCAAAAACATATACCTACCTACAAAGTCAAATGAATCGATGGACAAATCTGCTAACTCTTACTTTCTTTGTAATGAAAAGTCAAGCTTTAAATTTAATACACGAGTATGACCACCCATCAGTTTAGAATACAGGGAGACATGTCCAAATCAATGATTTACTTCGTAGGTGAACCATAATTAATCTGCAGACAACCAAAAAGTGTATTTTCAATGCGCTCAGCTCACGATTATCACCATAGCTCTGCGCTAGCTCCCAATCACAAGTATGTACGGTAATTTCTAAAGACTTCAAACTGGCGACAATGAAACAATCTCTCCCGTTGTTTGCCAGACCAACACTACGATCTCAAGGCCGACAACCCGTTTCTCTACCTGCTCGTACTGTCGTGTGTCGTCAACTCGTCTTACGCCTACACGTGGGACATCAAGATGGACTGGGGACTGGTCGACCGACATCCCGGAGACAATAAATACCTGAGAGAAGAAATAGTGTATTCGACGGTGAGTAAATAAATAAAAATAAATTAAATAAATTCACATTTAGAGTCTACCCACTCAGTAATTAAACTGATTTGCAGTGGGGGACTTTAATTTAAAGTGACTAAACCAACCCTGTAGGCTTCGAACACCATCGACGAGTGAGCGACCGATAACCAATCAAAGATCGATATTTCAAATAGGAAACATATGAATCAGTGATTGGACAGTGCGAACACCTGCGGACTCGTTGCTCTATTCCTACATACGGATACAACACCTTTAAGCCGCTTTCATAGCAACACGTTTTTTTTCCGGACTGGCTGGCCACGTGGACCAATCAGAAAAGGCACGGCAAGTTTCCGATTGGTTCACGTGACGTACTTGTTTGGAAAAAACGTGTGGCCGTGTTGCTATGAATCCGTCATTACGGTGTTGGAATAGGGTCCAAACTTGCTCAACTTTGAAGTAAGATGGTTCAGCTGACAAATTTGAGAGTTGAAAGTAAACTTGAAGATATATAAAACACAAATAAATAAGTGATTGAATTGAAATATGAATGAACTAGATAATTGTGTTTCTGTTTCAGGGTTACTACTACTTTGCAATAATTGAAGATTTACTCCTGCGGTTTGTTTGGATCCTCTCGTTACTCCTGATGGAGCTTGGCTATGCGAGTGGTGATTGGATGGTCACATTTCTCTCGCCGCTAGAAGTAATCAGGTACATAAAGAGCTGTAGTCGAGATTTCATTTATAATATTGCTTACCCTAATTATTAGAATAGCATACAAATTCTTTATTTAAAATTTAAATCATTTCCAATGTTAAGAGAAGTAGGCCTACTTGCCCTGTTTGTACGGTACTTTATTTTAGCTCACTCTTACAATTGCAGACGCTTCATTTGGAACTTTTTCCGCCTCGAGAACGAACACTTAAACAACTGTGGAAAGTTCAGAGCAGTTAGAGACATCTCCGTAGCCCCGGTAGATTCTTCCGACCAGTCGCAGATCCTACGCGGGATGGACAACGAAGACGGAGTGATTAACAGACGGAAAAAGAAACCCGGACAAAAGAAGAAAGATGACGGTCGTATTTTACTAGAAGCAGAATCTACTGATGATCTAGATAGTTGAACAGTACTAAATAAGATCTATGTACAATTTATTTTTAACGCATGACATAATCATGACACACCGTACCACATTGATACTATTGTATCAATGATCGACAATGCTACGTTATTATTTAGGTACTTTATTTATTAACACGTAGGTATGTAATGTAATTGTTACTTGGTCATGGAAATGATTGATTACCGGTAGTCAATTTGAAACCAGTGTTGAACATAAAATGTGGATAACCTAATCCCTATTTAATTCTCTAAAGTATTATTGCATAACATTTCCAGATTTGTTTAAATTAGTATATTTCATAATTTCATAGGTCTGAAACAGAAACCTACCAGTATTCTTATAGATGTATAGGTAGCCAATTTACTTAAAAACTTGTGATTTATAATTTGTTACGGTAGTACAGTCGCCTACTATTTCAAAAGCCTGTGCTCTGTAAGCAAAAACTGATAATTGATAAAGCATACTTTTGTTATCAAATAATTTGCATTTTGCTCACTTCTTTAACCCCTTGACAGTCACTCCCAGAATATTATGTGCCATATGTACTACGTACCACGTCATACCTGGAATAACTTGTTTCAGCGCCCGGCTAGTTTTGTAAATCGTTGAGAACATAGCTGTTCAAATGTCTTGCTTGAATCATTGTGCTACTACTGAGAAGGAACTTTGCTAAACTCGTTGAGCTATATTTTTTTTCAGATCGGTTGTGCTAGTTGTTTCTTTTGATACTCGTTTCAAGAAAATTTGCTAAGTCTATTAAATGTGAGCTGAAATAACTGGACAAGAGATAAGTATGACAATGACATACATTTTTTGTTTTCTTCAACATAATTTAAAACGTCGCTACCATACTCATGAAGTAGCCAAACTTTTTTGCAGCCAAATTAACAATAAGGGAGGAGGATATTTAAGAAGGCATACTGTGCACAATAGATAAAACGAATAAATAAACAACATTTTGATAGTACACCTTCCTTTTAATTAATATTAAATATTTTTTTCATTTTTATTTACAATGTGGTCTAACCATCACTACGTATACCACAGCGTTTAATTCGTATTGACTCAACACGGGTTGACTTGAGAACGATTTGAACATCTTGATACACACCGAGAATTCAACTCGATTCGCGTTCGAGTCGATCCGCCTTCCTAAGCAGATTGACTTCAGTATTGCGGTTTGAAACTCCTTGATATACAATTCAATACGGATCGACACAGCCTTCCACTGCTTCTTTTGAACGGCGGCTTGGGGAGATGGCGGTGAAAATGGCAGTGTATACAATAGGCCTACTTCCATTTTTTTCCCGCATTAAATACACAAACACATTACACAAATTCAAGTGTACAACAACAATAACAATTCAGAACGAATTGAAGTTGGGTTGAGGAGAGCGTTTCGAATGTCCGTCGTATACACTCGCATTTCAATACGTGTTCAACCAAACCGTCTTCACTCAAAACGAAATTAAGGCTGTGCTATACGTGGTGTATAATAAGAATACTCAGCCATGTTGTCAGGTGGTTAGCATGCATAATATCAGTGGTGCAGCTAGGTATATTTCTGCTTAGTTTTCCAAGTTACTTGAATAGGTTTGTGCCAACCGCTATGCCTAAACAATGTTAACCAACATTTAAACTCAAATCCCTATTGCGTTCTTTGGCAATAGGCTAATAAAGTAACGCACATAAGGTTGAAAGTTTTGGAAATGGGAATCACGTCTCTCCAATGGCAATACCCATTTATTTATAATTTCTCAAATGAAACTTAATGACCAATCCTAATCTACATTGTTACTATGTCTGCGTTTTTGCTTTATCCAACATCCTCTGTTCAACTTCAGTTCCTTCATACATAGCCTGCTTTTGCATTGCAGATTGAAGTTGTAATATATTGAATTTGTTCTGGGAGTACTGATAGCGGCAGTAGCCCCACAGAGTAGGTGTAATCACGAAGTAGGACCAAAAGGTTACATGGAAGGCAAGTTTGAATCTGCTTGTGAACATAAAGCATAAAAGGCCTGAACCGATACCTCCACTTATACCATAGAGTAAGGAATTACGAAAGCAAGGTATGCTCGCCAAATCTCTTCCAAGCAGGCTTGGTTTGTTTTCTTCTTCTTCTGCCATCTTTTATGTATGAGATGGAACAATATTACACCTGTAAACAAACATCAGATTATCAGTACCCATGTAATGTAAGCTGAACACTTATAGCAGATAAGTTATTTATTATTCAGCGTTAACTACATACTCGACTAGGTCATATGACGATGGGGGGTGTTAGGAGAGTAGGCCCTAGGACGTAACTGGGAAGAAACGGGAAAGGGGCTACATGGACTGCATTTCTTCTGGTTTCTTCGACCGCCTAGTGTGGCCCTACAAACAAGAAGCGTACGCTTCTTCCGGCATCTCTCGGGATCACCAAAGAACGTAAACCAGCCCATCACGATAAGGTAGCATATTCCCTAGGTAATGTCTTCACCATGTTGTGTAATATTATAGGCCTGGGCCTAGTTGATATTTAGGCATTGAATTGAACTAAATATTCTTTAGTCACTGCACAGGGAAACACACCTGTATAAATTTATTGCTAAGATGTCAAGGAAGGTGGGACTTTTAAGGAGATTAGGTGGATGTTTAAATACTGAATCAAAAATTAATATTTATCAATCAATCATAGCACCACATGTTGATTACTGTAGTTCAATATTATTTATGTTAGATAAAAACGAAATTGATAAGATCCAGAAAATCCAAAATAGGGCCATGCGCTGTATTCTAGGAGTTCGGCGTGACACTTCAATAGCTAAAATGTGTGAGGTATTACATTGGCTTAGGATTAAACAACGTATAGTGCTTAATACACTAGTGCTTATTTTTAAGTTAACACATGGACTTGTCCCTGACTATTTAAGTAATCTAGTAATAAGGAATAATGAAATCCATCATTATAATACAAGAAAAAATGCAAATATTTTTGTTAAAAGAAATTCTAATAAAAAAGTAGAGGGAGGTTCATTGTTTGAAAAAGGTATACGTATTTTTAACCGCATACCCCTTGAAATTAGAAAAGGTAGTATAAGTAGTTTTAGAAGAAACTGTTGTAAACTTATTAATGAAGGAAAATTAGTAGCCTTCCCAGGTGAAAGAGTATTTTACTGGGACAAAATTTAGTTTAGTATCTTATATTTTATTTATGTTATTATGTTTCATGGGCTTGTATGTATGTATGTATGTATGTATGTATGTATGAAATAACGATGTAATGTAATGATGCAAAATAGCAAGATATGCTATAATAAAGAATACTACTACATAATAATGAACCTAGGCCCTAGCTAGGCCTAGGCTAGGACTAATTTTCAGTTGGAACTTGGAAGTCCACTACATGCCTACGGCCTAGGGCTTAAGACCACCTACCTATAGGCCTACTTCTTTTGACACTTCCTAGTTGGAGCTTCAAGTCTTTGTGTGCTTTATTTACACGCACTTTTAGCCAGTATTTTGTTTAAAATTCTGTGCTATTGGGAAAATAAACAGCGACATAACCACAATCTTTGACGGGTGATACCCATCATTACCCACTACGGTGCTTTGAATTTGAAAGGCGGTGGTAAACTAATGGCTGGCATGGCGGGAACGAGATGCCAGTGTTTACGATCGTAATAAATTGCTAGCAGCACAGAAGAAGCGTGCACTTGGACATAAACCCAACTTATTTGAAATAATAAATCAACATGGATTTGGAAAGTGAGTAATCATCATACAATAAGCTAAGCGTGCTTCTTAATTTTCGCTTTGAGGTTATGTGGGTCTCTAGGCCATAAACCATCCTAGGCCTAGGCTTACCCAGACTGTGGGCCTAGACCCTAGCCTACTTTAAACCCAATGGCAATAGGCCTAGGTCTAGCTAGTCCCCTCATGTGGCCTACGTACTAAGCCTAGGCATCTTCTAGTTTCTATTAGACGACGGACTCGACCGGATTTTTCTTGTCGCCGCCTGGGGCCCATTTTCGAGCGTGTACGAGTCAACCCGCAAGCGGCTTACAGAATAGAACCTTAATGATCCTTGCATGGCTACCTTCTTATAGCTAGCCTATATGTCAACCTAGATTCAGGGTGGCGCGCTTTCACCAGACTCTGTCGCTGGTTCTCCGACGTTGGGGTCTTCGAAGTGTTTGTTTCCTGTCTTGTAGAATGTACCGATACACTTCGACTTGTAATGCGAGCGAAGGAAGAGGGAAAAAAGACAGCCAAAAAGTCAAAAACTTTAAGCATAGGCCTAGATATTATTATTGTTCAAAAGCGTGTAGCCTAAGTGTATCGTCACAATTTTTCATCACCTCAAAAGCATTCTAGCCGAACTTTTTATTATGGCTGGCAACGACAGCAGACTATGAAGTTTATGTCACAATGTCAGTACACAGATTCAAGACGAGCACATAACTCAAACCACAAAACGTCTACATTATTAGCTAATGAGTAATTTAACAATGTCTTGAAAGAACACTTTGATTCAAAACATCTGTTCCAAGACTTGTGGCCAGGTAGTTTTTGAGCAAAATGTGAAATAACTTTTAACTAAACAAAGAGCATTCTAGACTGCCTTGGTTAAACCCCTATATTATGTTTGGGGTCACTCTAAATTTTTAAATGAACATGTTGATATAAGTCTATCCTAGGTAGTTATCAAAGATTACTGAGTGGAGAAGATGTTTCATCGCCGTGTTAAAATATCTGCGCGAGTTTTTTTTTGAAAATTTCTAAGTCCCACCACTAGTTCGAATTCTGACCACAAGGAGCACTAGCCCTGCACGTTTGACCAAGGTCCACTAAATCCCCTGGCGGCTACTAGCGATCTAGTAGACCTTGCGTTTGACTTCGTTACCGCTAAACAAGGTCTACTAGATCGCTAGTATGTGCCAGGGGATTTAGTGGACCTTGAGTTTTAAACTTTTGGAAGAGCGACTCTTACGGTGAGAATTCGAACTTCACGTCGGACTTAGAAAATTTCGCTCAGACACGCGCAGACGAATTCCCATATGGATGAAACATCTTCTCCACTCAGTAATCTTTGGTAAGTTACCGTAGTTATAAACTTTGACGTCGTTGCCTACGATATACAAAGTCAATGGTCTACTGCTTTTGATCTGGGTTTAAATTCAACAGTTTTTTTTTTTTATCTTTCATCTTTATGTACTGTCTTCTCATCATCTCAAATATAATCTAGAACTTAAGTCTTAACTACATTAGTGTTAGACTAATGCAGAAAATGTTGAATATTTTCACTTGCAGGATTACATAGAAGGCTGCGAGATGCTCAGGATAAAGGAGATTCATCGTTACAAGCGTCGACATCTAAAAAGCTTGCTGACTTATATTATGAAGATGGTAAATACGAGGAAGCATTAACATTGTACAAAACAGAAGAGAAAGTCAACAAGAGGCTTGGAAATCCAATGGATGTTGCCGTGTCACAACGAATGCTATGTGAATGCTCTAATTATTTAGGTGAATTTAAAAATGCTACCGTTCATGGCAAAGAATACCTACGCATCGCTCAGGAACAAAACAATTTTGTCGAAGAGCAACGAGCATGGGTCACTATTGGAAGAGTTCATTACGCTTTGGCAATTTCAATTGGTCCGAATTCCGATGACATTGACAAGAAAAACTCGTTTGAATCGGCTCTTGAGGAAGCTTACGCATCTTATAAAAAGAGCTTGAAGATAACATCTAAGTATGTGATAAATCCATAATTCTTGTTTAGATCTGTCCTGTTAGTAGGCTACTTAATTTGTTTTTCTTGATCAATACCATAACTCTCCCATCCCCAATTTGAGATAGAAAAGGCCCCGGTATGTTCCATCTATCTTACAATTTCATAAACAGGCATCCTCTTTTAACTGAAATGCCAAGTCAAGAAATGATAGATCTCATCATTATTTCTATATTAAATAGGCTACCTATTTATGTTCTTTTTCAGATTACAACACATCTCGCACAAAGAACTGAGTGAGATGAACTGTCGATTAATGTTGAACATGGCTCTTGTTGTCGAGTTGAAAGGGGACGTCAGTAAAGCCGTGCAATATTTAACAGATGTAAGTGAACTACTCGTACATTTTTACATTTGTTTGATAATTCTACACAGTTTAGTCACACGTTTTGGTGAACTAAGAGTGTAGGCGGAGGCCTACGTAAGTTACGTCTCAAGCAAGCTTTTAACCGAGATATTTATTTAATATTAAATGCCCCACTCAACTTTGCAATTGAAATAAGAGTTAGGGCCTACATTAAGAAATACCGTCTTGAAATAACTTCACCAACTGGTTTTCAAAGTCGTTTTAATAGTAGTTCCATATTTGAAGTCATTTCAGAGCCGTAGTAAAATCAGCAAGCACCAAGTCCAAATCATATAAATTGATTGAGACCTGTATTATTTAATGGTAATGCTGCATAGAATAGAATCTCATAAATCAAAGTAACCCATCCATACTACATCACAATGTAATATAAGTAAATATCTGTTCAATTCGTATAGTTGGGCTTATCTCTGAATTGACCGTAGGTATCGTAATATTTTTTTCAGGCAGTGAAAATATGCAAAAGTAAAAACTTACTGGATGACTTGTACAGATGTTATTATGCCCTCGGAGATTTGTACAAAAACCAACAGATTTTGGACAAATCGTTGGAATACTTTAATCTGGCAGTATTGGCTACTCAACCATTGGACAACCAGAACACAATGTGTGAGGCGTTAGTAGCAAAAGCAAAGGTAAGATATAAAACAAATCACTCCTCACAAGTGTTTGGTGCAGACTAGGCCTACAAGCTAAAAGTCCTAAAAAGTGTTAAAACTATGATGTTGATGCTAAGCTTAAATATTAGGGATGCAGTACAATTTGAAAAAAAAATGAAACTGTATTGTAAGATTTTAAAGAAAGGTGCGATTAATCGTGATTTAATTGTGGTAGTATTAAGTCATGATGATCACATTACATACTTTATTTTAGGCTAATAATAATACTTGTGGTAGTTAGCTTAATAATAGGTTCTACTAATAACAGTAATGCTACTACACTTTGACTGTGTAGTATACATATTAAGTATTAGGCCTATCCTTTTATTGTAGGTATTGATTAGTCAAGGACACTACAAACAAGCGAAAGATGTTATCCGGGCTGCCCGAAAACTTCACTTGACTAATTCCAGCTTACAGAAAGATATTTCAAAGGCGGGCAAAGTCGGTAAGTTTATAAGTTTGGATGTGTTTATGTCCTCCATAATTATTAGTCTTATAGATTCCTTACGGGGGCATACCGCATAGCGACCGGCTCTGTCATGAGGCACGACCGAAATGCCTGGCCGAGACCGCTCGAAGCTCGTTGCCGGACCCATTTATGGGACACTTAAAACCGAAGACCGGATTGGAACTGGGCACTTTACGGCACGCAACTCATATTTCACTATGGTCAGAGAGAGATTGTGATTTATGTATGCATGCAGGTTGATAATTAAAATTATCAATTGGGAAGTGAACAGAAAATAGCCTACTGGCAATGTAGTAAATCTAGTAATACATTGATTTTGGTGATTGCAGTCCAGAAAAACATCTCATTTTTTTATTTGAAGTGGACTGGTTATAACTGCTGTACGGATGTAGGCCTATGTAGATGTTTTTGTGATTTTCGTTTGATCAGACTCTACTACCTTATACAGTGGTATCCTCAATGATGCTATAATGAAGTAGAAAAATTAAAAACGGATATTCATTAGGTAGTGGTACGTACTACGTAGTAGGATTTGTATCTGGGTTTTCTTAGGAATCGAAGGCATTCTTGAGCACTAAATTTCTCTAAAGCAACAGCCTGTCAAATATTCCAAAATTTTAATAAAACCAAATTTACTTAATTCTAGCCAGATGTCTATTCCGAACGGAAATAGCTGTGGGAGAGACATTGGACATTGACTACCGAACTAAGAAGAAACTCTTCGAAAAGCTAGGGGACGTGTCGGCCAAAGTAGGTAACTACTTGAAAGCTGTTGAATACTATCACCAGATGCTGAAGTACGCAGAATTGGCCGGGGGCACGGATCGCGACCTGGCACCGGCTTACGTGTCTTTGGCACAAACCTACAAGGACTTGAAGAAGTACGATAAAGTTATCGAATATTACAAAAAAGAGCTTGAAGTCCATTATGATGATCCTCAAGAGGTAAAATAAATTTAAACTTGCAATACTTTACTTTTAAAATTTCATAGGCCTACTTATTTTAAGTGCTTTTTCTAAAATTGGTATGAATGGTCTACTTTTAAAATTAATTTGTAAATCGTAGAGTAATTTTGTGGTATGATGAGGGGAAAGAAACTAGGACTTTGCCACAGTAGGCCTACAAAATGTGTACTACATAATTGTAAGACGTGAAATTAATCAAATTAAATGTACTGGTAAGCATAATGGAAACATAGACTACAGCCTCTCAGCTTAGTGTCACGTTTAAAACTGGCCGGACGCTCATTGATAATTCGTGGCAGACACATAGCCCACAGTAATACATATGACATTTGACGATTTCCTTTGCAGGCTTGTTTATCGACTCTCAATATAGCAGAAGCTCTATATCTTAGTGGGGCTTGCTACGCCGAGATCGAAGAAGAGTACCTGAAGGCGCGTAGCCTTGCAGACGAGACCGGCCAACCCAAGATGGTTGGGAAAGTTCTAGATCAACTTTTAAAACTGCAAATTGCAAAGAAACTGGTAAAAGAAGCAGGTGGGTTGAGTATTTATTTATGGATAGGCTTATTAGCTCATAGGCTCATCTGCTTGGAACATATTTCAACTTGTGATATTTTTACATGACGAATTTCCACTTAAATAAATTGAAAATAAATGCTTTAAAAATTAAAATCAAGAAATCAACTATCAGAACTAGAATATAGTACCTACTTAGTCATATTGCTTGTGGTCATAGGCCATAGGTTTATGTAAATACTGTCACCTACAGTACCACTGTTAATTTATTACAAGTTTTTAGTAAACTTACGTGTACCTAATATTCCTCGTAAGTAGTTAATATTTAATATTAATTAATTAATATTTAGTAATAAATTCCCAAAGCCATACACGACTTGTCTTATAGACATGCACTCTTGTGTAGCTTCTACTCAAGCCATAAATAGGACACAATAAATATTTAAAAAAAAATTATATAGACGTAGGGAAGTGAACAAGACTTGATTCACTTAGCTCACGATGCTAACTCTAACTGGTTACAAAAATGTTCCCATCAGCTGAGACAGTCAGGGAATTGGATTTGCTCAATATTCCCGAAGACGATTCCGAGGAATCCGATATGGAGGAGACCCCCGAGTTGGATCTGTCTGATTCATACGGCTCCGAATCGGAGGAAGAATTCGACAGACCAAAACCGACGAGATCGAGACAAACGTTTAGAGTTCGAAAGAACGACAAAGGCGAGACGGCTCTACACACTGCTTGCATTCAGAATAAGATGAGTGCAGTACAAGCTCTGATTAAACAGGTATGCTGTATACATACTTTCGTATCATTGGTTACAAATAAGGGGTCTATAACACTGCTGCCTGCCTTGTAATCGGAGGTAATCTGACATTTCTATGAGCAAACATAACTTAGTTAGCCACACTAGACCAATGAGTCACACACTACTTACTAGGGATGACATCGGGTACTCGGGTACCCGACTCCTACCCGACTCCTCTTGTACCCGACTCCATTTTCTGGGAGTCGACTCCTTCAAACGTCGGTTGCTGTGTGTAAGTGTATCATGTATTGGCGGTCTGTTTCCCTTTCTGTTTCTCTTTCCCTCCAATATTCGCCTAATATTACAAATCAGTAATAAAAAAAACAATAAAGAATTGTACTTTACTGCCAAATCACTTTTTTTTTGCTCCCGCCTGGAACACACGCAGCCCGCCGAGGGTGTTGCATTGCAACATTAGTTAAAATCAATCGCTTTTACTTTATCTTTCTGTCGTTCGAGGAGTCGACTCCTACCCGACTCCTAAGGCTCAGAAGCCGACTCCGATATTTACTACCCGATGTCATCACTACTACTTACTACTACTATTTCATATTACTACTAGGGTCATCCTCTCAACGAGCTCGACAATTGCGGATGGACGCCGCTTCACGAGGCGTGCAACAAAGGGTTCTACAAGATTGTCGAGGTCTTGCTCGATCACGGAGCTCGCGTCAACGAGGGGTCGGATCTTTGCGGAGGAGTAACGCCCCTCCATGACGCCGCAAGCAATTACCATCCGCAAGTAATCGAGTTACTCCTCGAGAGAGGTGCGGACGCTACGCGAGTGGATTCGGAGGTGAGAACCAATAGGCCGAGTCCGACGTTATTTATTCTACTTCTAGTTCTTGACGGTACCCGTTTCGATAGCGTATTCCTTTCCACCACCGGTCGACGTCCAACCCTTGTCTGTCTGTCTGTACTTTAACGGCAATGTGCGTAGTCGACTAGTCTCAATATTGAACCGCGCAGAATTAATGGTATTTCATTGATATCTTGAATGTCAGTTGGTAACCACTTCTTTTAACATTCTGTAGCATTCTTAAGATATTATTAAACCGTTTGATTTTGTGCGATTTCAATAGTTGAGACTCACCTTCATCCTTAATGGGATACACGAAAGTGGACAATTCTTTTGTGTGCTGATTTGATCTCCTCTTTTGTTTGCAGGGAAGGACTGCCTTGCACTATCTTTTAGACATGTATCAAAAGGATAAAGATCACTCTTCTCAGGCAGAGCTGAACGCGTTCTATGAGGTTGAGGAACAAATGCGGAAGAGTATGATCAAAGGTGTGTTTCCCTACTCTTTAGTCTTAACTTGCGATTCAATTGGAGTAATAGAAGCTGTCTGACTTTCAGAATGATTGCTGCATGTTTGGCATAGAAGCATAGAGGTGCATAGATATGCTATATACAGTCAATCAAGCCCACTTATAACAAACTTGAAGGGAGCTGATTTTTACTTTGTTAAAACCAAACCAATTTGCATCTATTTTTGTTTAAGATGAATCAAAGTTACTTTGTTAAATCCAGAATTTTGTTAAAAGAGAGTTCTTTAAAAGTGGGCCCAACTGGCTCAACTGTATGTATCTACTTTTGTTTGTTGTAGCTGGTGTCTTTGTTGAAAATTTACCACCAAAGTCGATCCATTTGAAAAATACAAAACACATGCGAGAAAAATCTTCGACGTTTTCACAAACGTCTCTCATGAGCGCCAGCTACGCGAGTCAGTCGACAAACTCGAGCAACTCGTCGGTGGTGCCGAAGAAAACGAGGAAGGTTTGCGGCGATGTGGTCGCGCAGCGTTGTCACAGACCTCCCGCGCCGCACAGGTCGAGAGAACACCGAGACAGGCCCAAGTCTAACGTCGTCACCCAGCGAAGGTTGCTAGCGGAACCCGACTCCGAAGAAGAATTGGATAACAGGTGGAAACCTTTGAGCCCCGTCGGTAGCGTTGACGGCAACCAGTCGAATTCTAGTGGAGAAAGTAGCCCGATTCGCAGGAAATCGGCAAGCGCACTAATATCGTGGTCGCCGGAAGATGATAGTATCTCCAGACGTTTGGCTGTTGTTGAGAAGGATGTTGGCGACGCAGTGGAGACGTATTCTAAGGTGTGTTAAACTTTGTGTTTTAAATGCTAATTGGCTTGTTAATGCAAGGTTCCTTAATACACTACATAATCCATTATTTTTTCTGCTTCTACCAGGATCAGCTTGGGTTTCGCAATCAAAATGGTTCACATCTTTTATCCTTCCACAATCGTATCTACATATCTCTTCCACATCCCAGCTCTCTCATCTGAACTGTAGGTACAGTGTCACGCTAACCCTAGCCCAACTATCGGGTGGACATTAATATTAACAAATCCTAGCTCAGTTGATTCGTGAGTACTTACTACTTGCTGGTCTGCGGCTCCAAACTGAACGAAAACCGTAACTGATCGAAGAAAGCGCTTTCTTCGAATGGCTAGTTTTCGTTCTGGTCACCGGCGAACGGACCTCCTCACTTCAACACTTTTAATTGACAACTGACTTTTTAATATTTGTTTTTCCTAAAAACCTTAATAACACAATATCAACTTCCAGCTCACAGGCTGACCCTGCATAGCCAGAGGCTACAGAACAAAACTCCCTTCCCACCACGGAGGCTAGACTGGCAACTGATTTGTTATTTCTTAAAACATAGCAACTCAAAAACAACAATTCCATTAGAACAAAAACTTGATTTATACTGTCTCCAACACCATAACATTGCCTTCTCAATTTCCATCTTTATAAGCTTCCTCAATACTCATGACACTGTTTGCTACCGATGTCACAACAGTATCTTGCTATAGTCACCTTCCATCTCTTCCTTGGCCTCCCTTTCATCATTCATCATTCATTCATGACGTTCCCTTCATCTCGTGTCTTCCATTCTTCTTTCATACATTCTCCTGGGCATACTCTTTTCCATGATGCGTTTCATATGTCCGTATCAGCATTTTATTTTTATTGAACACGTACCCAGGCAACATTTCATTCAGGACTACAGCGCTGAGTACAGATTACACCCCTACCCCATTTTGTTTCAATTTTAAGGTTATGACTAGCCTTCGCTACTCGACCGCGAGGGAAAGCAACGCCGAGAGGTCTTTACCGCCGATCGTCAGCAAATCGACGAAATCGAAAGGTTTTCTGGCCGAAGAGGAGGTGGCTGATGACGAGTGGTTGGAGGAAGACTGCAGAATCGAGAAACATTCCAAAAAGAGGAAGATGAATAACGTGCCTTACGAGAAACGGTGAGTAAACAAGTAGACAAGTACCTTTACAGGTTGTAAAGATATTCTAAATGCTTAAAATTATTAAATGCATTAAATTATTTCAATATTATGAAATAAAATATACAGTAGTCCCTCGTTAATTCAAAAATTCAAAATTATGTATAATTCAAACTATTGATGGAGTCCCAGCAGAAGATTTAGGTATGGTGCATAGTGTTAATGTTCTTTTAATTCAAAATTTTGTAATTCAAATTGGAGTTTTTAGGGTCTCTTGAAATTTGAATTAAAGAGGGATTACTGTAATACAATACAATGGTGTGGTTTAGAAAAATGTCCCCATGTCACGTGGCTGCAGGCTAGATGCTTGCTGATACGTCTAACCGTGCACTAATCAATGTCGACGTGACTTTCAGGAGGACGGTGGCATCCACAAACGGCCTGCCAACGCGACCGCTGCTGGGGGTGTCCCGCCCCCAATCGGTTCTCCCTCCAACCGGGGGCGGGGGCGACAGTTTGCCGACGTTCGAAAGGCACTCGTCGACCGGTCGTGCCGAAGTCAGCGTTGACCGGTCTCGTAATGTAATCGCCGCACCGTTGCCGGACCGTCGCGAGGATTGGCCAGATCTCACGTTGCGTGATTCAGACGACGAGCTGAGGGATGCCGTAATCGATCTTGACGACTGGAACCTCATTGAAGAGGATTTCAGTTTAGAGCAGGGATCTGTTACCACTACCAGTCAGCGACACACGATTAGTGATACGCTCAACCGGTAGGCGCATCTTAGTTACAAGTATTAAATATAGGAGCTCTTGCTCTTGCATGGGATATCAGCACTATGTACTTAACTCGGATAATTTGTAGTTACCTCGGTATTTCATTGATTCACAGTTGTACAACTGAACAAGAGTACGGTAATATAATATATTTTTTTAAATCTTGAATTGGACTCCAGTGAAACCTCCTTTGTACGTTTTCGAGGGACCCGAGACAAAAAAACGTGGTAACGGGAAAAACGCACTATTGAAATACTTCAAATTTGTCTTTTCATACATTCCTAACACCTATAATCTTGTAAAAGCTCCCCCCTCCCCCGACACCATTCTTATCTAAGAAGGGTCGTAAGCGAGGCCTGGCAACCAAGGTCATGCAGCTAGACTAGGCTGTGATGACATATTATAAAAAACTGGAGTGGGTAAATATATTGTTTTCTATACTTAGGACAATAGGAGTAGTCGAAGTGCGAGGGCATTGTTAACTATCTCTGTAGTTTGACAAAAGCCTTTTGTAAAGAGGACCACTGGACGAGGGTTTGTTATTTATGGTAAGCAGGTAAAGAACCTCAGTGCCGGCAGCCGAGATCGTAGATAAAAGGACCCTTTCAGAGACCCCCCCCCCCCACGCGGAACGAGATGCAGCTGGGCTGGTCAAGGTCAAGGCACTCACTGGCCGCTGGGTTGCATTGTGTTGAGCGAGGGAATGGGTGGGGGGGGGGGGGGACGCTTCGCAGAACTGGGATGAATGAATGACTAACGTGGTTGGCTTGAACAATAACAACTTGTAATTCGACTCACTGGCTGGCCGGAAAAACCGACTATGAGAACACAGAAAACGTACTATAGGATCTAATTACCTTGACGGACTGATTTTTGAAACGCATTAACGTAAAAAACGTAATATTGGGAAACGTATTAAAGAAACAAATTATGCATAAATGCCATAAGGCTTCGCCGGGACCTCGTAAAAAAAACGCACAAACGTAAAAAACGTAGAAAAGCGAAACGTACAAAGGCGGTTCTACTGTATTGTTTTTATTGAATATTTATTTATTATTTGTTTTTACAATGTACTTGACAGCTACAGTATATATAATATCAGAATAAAGATGGGGAGCTGCAATAGATAAACGTAAGTGTTCCTTTGTCTGTTATATATATCGTATACGTTTCCCTGTTGGGGCTTCCCATTACTAGATTTAAGACTTGGTAAGCTGTTGGCATCCTTCCTCAATCACCATACATATCTCTATGCTTCTACTACCAGTGCCTGATTACCAACACAACAGTAGTCAGTAATACAATAAAGTAATATGATAACTTCCATATAAATGTATTATTTTTAATTTATTCCAGCCAATCGAGACCACCCTTGTCGCTGGGCCTTCAACGTCAGCGTGCGTATCCACCTATCGAAACGTTCCGCGAGAACTCGAACGTCAGGGTTGCTTCCCACCCCAAACCACCCGAACCCCCGACGCGAGCTCCCGTACTCGCACAGACTCCGGAAGTGAGGCCGTCCATGGGGATAAAAGTACGGGTCAAAGACAGTCTGCTTTTCATACCCGTCAAGTCCCAGGATCAAACCTTCGGCTCGCTTAGTGTCGAAGTGTCGGACAGATACTGCAGGTACGGTAAACCCACCGTGTGTTGTGTAATGTGTTACATACGAATCTAAAGCCTGTATTACACGGTCAAACTTTTTCATCCAAATTCCTTGAATTCAAGGACAAAAGTGCATCAAAAACAGTCAGTATGTAGTCAAATAAAACAATAAGACTTATTTTTTTATGGGCTTTTGCCCTTGAATTCAAGAAGTTGGATGAAAAAGTTTGACCGTGTAATACAGGCTTAAACCTCGCTTCGATCCGTCAAATATATCAAGGTGTGGTAATATTTTATCATTTTTATTTTTTGAGATTCAGATATAAGTTTGGAGATAAGTGAAGCAGGAATCAAATATCCCATGAACCCAATGGCATGCCTATTTGAAATGAAGTTTATGCATTACAAATTACAAGCAATAATAAATATAAGAGATATTAACTTTCCGAAAATTCTTTCAGTGAGGAAAGGCATTTATTGAAGAGATACTTTGAGGTAATTCTTGATGATGTTTAATAATTTAATACAGTAGTCCCTCGTTAATTCAAACTCGGATAATTCAAAATTGTGTATAATTCAAACTATTGATGGAGTCTCAGCAGAAGATTAAGGTATGATGCTTAGTGTAAAAGTTCTGTTAATTCAAAATTTTGTACTTCAAATTGGAGTTTTTAGGGTCCCTTGAAATTTGAATATAAAGGGGGATTACTGTAAAGAGGAATTATTAGTCAATGGTGATGCAAGTTTTTTGTGTATTGTTATACTTAGTAGATTGGACTTTTTGAAAAGTATGTATTAGTGAGTGAGTGAGTGAGTATTATGATTATTATTATTATTATTATTATTATTGTAACTATTATTATTGTTACTATTATTATTATTATTATTATTATTATTATTATTATTTTATTGTTGCAATACATACAAACTCGGTCAAAACCGGCGTAAACATGTTGTACGGACACAAATGTCAAGTATTTCCATGTGTTTACCTTATTAACCTATTACTTAGAACTAATTAAATATATCATGGTCCATATTATTAATCCAAAACATACTGTGAATGCTTTGTAAGGTCGTGGCCGATTTGTACTCATCCTAGCACTCGCTCTTCGTACGGTGGAAATCACGAAAACCACCATCAGGATGGAGAACTTCTAGAAGTCTTCATTCTTCTTAAAGTCCAAAAATTTTCGCACTATCCTACACGTGTTCAAAATTATTATTATTACTATTATTTTTATCGTCGTGTTAATCCAAGACGTGTTTCCCCCGTCGCGCGTACGCAGACAGTTTGGCGTGCGGCCCACGTTATCGCTGCACACAAAGGACGGAGCGATACTGGTGGACAGCGACCCCGTCTCGCTGGTCTACGGCTGCGACGAGATATCCGCGTCTGTGACCGCGTGGAACGTCGCCACGCTGACTGAGAGGTACGACTAGTGACAGAATATAATATTATTATTTCATATGCCCACAATTGATCTATCTGACCATCATGCTGGATCTCGTCAGCCAATAGAGATTCGCCTCCCTGTCGTGAAACTTTATGCCCCCTGGCATAGCGTCATTTTGGGCTCTTAGTCCCTCACAAATCTGCAGATGCCTTCTAGTCTGCTCCTCCTTCCCACACAGATCACACACGCCGTCCGCAGCCAGCCCTATTCTATGGAAATTTTAAATTTTAATATTACGCAGTATATAATGTATACGTGAAACTTTGATTTTACCAACGTAGGTAACGGGGTATAAAAAAATATTCATTAATTCAAGGAATTCGTAAAATCAAAGAACGTTGTTGCTATGGGAAATTATTTGGGACCAGGAAACAAATATTTACCATCAAGGAATTCGTTGTTTCAAGGTATGTAAAATCAAAGTTTCACTGTAATCTTCAAGAAACATTTTATTTTTAGTATGTTCTTATTTATTTTATCAGTACTGTCATGCTGATTGTGTCAGCATGTCGTAGGTGGTGCTTTGTGTGGCCTTTGAAAAATTAGTTAAAATTTAATTATAAACATTTTTTTTTTAATTTCATAAAAAAATTTCATAAAAAATTCAACTTTTAATTTAAAAAAAAAATTCATGAAAATATCCGTCACTAGATACGACCAGTCGTGCAAGCGGCTGGATGCTGTCAGCAACCCCCTGGTCCGGTGTCGGCTGTCGTCGGCTCAGCCCGGCTCGCTGATCCTCGTTGATCTGTCGCTGACGTCCGTCGTGTTGGCACCAGTGTTTCACGCTGTCCACGAGGAGGACGGGCTGACGCACCTCGATCTGTCGGGCAGTCTGCTCGCTGACGCCGGCATGAAGGTAGGCCTACGGACGCAGCGGGTCTACACTACCTTTTCAGGGTTTTTAGTTTTTCGTTTAAAAAATGATATTTTTTCTTGATTGCTTGATGCTTGTAGTACTTATTGTTGTCTTCTGTGTTCTGGGTTGTGGGGCTGTGTTCAAATACCAATCATCATCATCATCATCTGTTGCCACATCCAACTCTGCGTTGGGTCGGCATTGAAGATAAGCCTCTCCATCTTCTTCTATCCTGCCACCACTCTTCCCCCTCAACTATATTCCAGTGCCTTCCTCCCATTTCCACATCCTTCCTCACTTTGTCGTGCCATCTTTGTTGAAAAAATAGTATTTTAGCTGAAACAAAATCATGTCGTTTTTGGGGTGCTTTGCATGTCGATAATGAAGGGAAAATTAATAATCTTTGTGATACCTCAAAGAATCGTAAGTAAAATCTACAAGTACCCGTTTGCAGGTGATTGCCGAGTGCCTCCCAAAGTTGCAACAGCTTAGGAAACTGAATCTCGGTGACAACGCAGTCACTTGGCGAGGTCTGAAGCATCTCGGCGACGTTATCAAACCACCGGATGTCTACCAGCCGTTGCAAGTTGCCGACAATCAACGACCACTACAGGTAATTACACCGTACTCTCTTCTTCTTCTTCTCTTATGCCCGCAATTGGTCTATTCGGCCATCATACGTTGTCATGCTAACCAATAGAGACAGGACTCCCTCTGTACATATGTCATGCCATCTGGCATCGCGTCAAGTTCCCTCTTCATCCTTTCACAACCGAAAAGATGACGTCTATTCTGCTCTTCCTTACCACACAACCGTACTCTGATAATCACCGATCGGTCCCTTCCTACGAAATGGCACTGTATATCCACGTTTTCACATTTTTCATTTCGTTGAATGTTCGTTTTTGTATACATCATGACTATCATGTCTCCAGGTGTGTCCAAAGTTGACTTTTTAATTAACCCATCTTCCTATTACATTAGGTTTTTGTTAAATGTAAATTTTCTCAACCAATGAGACAATACATTCATTCCGATTCCCTTAATCTAGAGCACATGCAACTTGCATTATAAACAACTGAAGGTTGTCCAAAATAAAATATTAACGATTTTACAACTTTATATAAAAGGTGTAAGATATCTATGCATGAAAACTTGTGCAAAGATGTAAAATGTAATGTATGTAAGTAATACAATATTGCATAGATTTATGACAATATATGTAAAGGGTGTCAAACTTTAGATTTATATCTACGTAATAGGACCAGGCTTCTTAATAAGTTTTATGTTTTCATAAAAGAAGGATGAAAAATGGATTTTAATGGGATCAAAATTTACGTTTGAATGACAAACTAACTATCCAGTAGTCTTAAAGAAAGTGTATATAATTAGTAATTATACATTATGTCATTAGAATGATTATGAATAAATGAGCCAATAAATCTAATGTTGCAATCCATCTACTGTTTAGGCCTACAGTACAAAGTACATCGGCTCTGCTTTATTGACGTTCGATAAGAGAACAAAGGAATATGAAAGTTGGCGACCTTGGGACATTGGCTGTCAGCCAAAACACATAAGATTGTGTGTTGGTTGGTTTGATGGTTGGGGAGATGCAAAAAGAAGTCAGCTCTGCTTTCTAAGGCGGTTCCTTTACCGACACCCGATACATAGTTTCCCGATGAAAGGCTCGCCGGCCCATCGGGAGAAACCCGCAATAAAAAAATCTGAAACATAATTTTAAAATGAAAACTGGTTTGAAACCGGATTTCAGTTAATCGATGTTATCCCTAGTATAACTGTCCCTCACTGAAAATCAATTCTTGTAAAGTTACAATTATACAATATTTAATAAAAGGCTATAGGCCTACTGATATTATATAATACAAAATTTTCTTACATTTAACTTTTTTTAATTGAAATTATGAGGTATTTTGCACGGGAATAATTAAGCCTCCATGCATCCAATTGACAAATTTTGTTCTTTTTTTATGACTCATGTAAACTAAAAGTAGAGTTTAAGACAGAGCAAATTAGGGACGCTACATACCGCCCATTTATTAATTTGAACAATTTTCATAACAAGTTGGCATATAATTAGGGTGACCAGACGTCCCGGTTTTACCGGGATCGTCCCGTTTTTTTGCGGCCTGTCCCGGTGTCCCGAAAATAGTTCTCGGGACGCCAAAATGTCCCGGTTTTAAGAGTTCGTCCAATTAATTCGTATTCTCCATTTAAATTTCCATTAATAAACAATATAATGTTTCATATAAAAGCCAATACTAGTTATAATTCAAAATACTCAAAATGGAAGATCATTTTCTGCCATTTTATTGCCAATCACATTCCATGTAAAAACATTGCTGTCATAGTTGAGTTTACTCTCTCTTTGCCTGGAACAAATGCTGCTGTGGAGAGGGTTTTCTCGCTTGTAAACTGTTTTTGGTCTGACGAGAAAAGTCGTTTGGGCGTCGATACTGTTAGAGCTGCAGTTATAGTAAAAACACACTTCAGTGAAACGTGCTCCCAATGGGCCAATTCTATGAATTTTTGAAAAGTAATGATAAGTTAATGCAAGAAATTCATGCTTCAAATAAATATGTTAAAAGTAAAACAGATAACACAGACCCAGGACCAAGCACAAGCTCACAGTAGAAGCATGTATTTCCATAAGAACAGTTAGCAAGACTTAATTTTGTACAAGTTTTTTTATTTAATCTGAAAGATAAAACAAATGTTGAATCCTAAGAAATGAACACCTATTGCCAAGTTTACAGTAATTTTTGCAATTGCGCGTACTTATCTTTTCCTGGAACCTGATTCTTCTCTTGCGCCACACCCTCAAGGCAAAGGCCAGCCGTCAGCCCAACCCAACCTGTCTCAGATCTCACTACAGGCTATCTTGAGATAAAAATTGCCCAAAAAATTTTGCGCCTCCGGCGGCTGGGGCTACGCCCCAGACCCCTTGTGGTCCACACAAGTCCATACAAGTCAAGCCTCCATGTGTCCCGGTTTTTGCTTTTGTAATTATGGTCACCCTACATATAATAAATTTCTCTATAATAAACTTGAAAGCTAACCTTTCTTATTTCAGAATTTGACAGACCTGGATTTGAGCCACAATTTCTTTGGTGGAGACAACAGCTGGGTACACCTCAGCAACATTCTCGACGGGCTGAGTTTGACATCACTTCAGATTCAATCGTGTCACTTGCAGAGTTACACGGCTGCTTTCCCGCCTTTGTTGTCTTGTAAGTTGGGGTTATCACTATATACACTAGATTCAGTTTGTGAGTAGCAAATTTGGTCAAGTGCAGCATAGAGGTCGTTTCCTCATGTAAAAGTGTGTAAAGAAAAAAGTGAAGTAATTTGGATTGTATGTTATTGCCTGTATTTTGTATGTACAGTATATGTTTGTATGAACAAATATGTAGGGCTTTGTTTGTTTGTATGTTTTGTAATGACAAATGGCAATGACAACTTTCAGTTTCCAGGTGGGGTGCTTGCACCATTTGAATGTATTAACAAAGCACTATTAAATAATAATATAGTTATACGTAATTGTATTATTTTATTGGATACAATGATGAGCCTATACAACCTCGGGTCAAAACCAGGGTCAACATGTTACACGGACAATGATGGATGTGATTTCAAGGATATCCATGAGTTCCTTGTTTAACTTCACTCGTTACTGTAGGCCTACACATTCTACGCAGTGCTTAAACTTGATAAATAATTAATAATAAACCTTGTTTGCGTTGTGTGTGTACGGTGGACAATGTCCCGAAGCCATCCTAGTTTCCACACTCGCAGTTCAATTATTATTATGTAAAAATCGATGCATATAAATCAACGTCAACCGCTCTGGTTCCAGTGGAGACCGTATCGAGCCTCGACATGAGCTTCAACCCTCTGGGCTGCGACGGCGTATCGAGCTTCCTAGGCCGCGTGTCGCCCGATCGCCTGGCCCGCGTCAACATGGCCGCCACCACGTCGCTTCAGTCGCCCGGCAGTGTGATCGCCGTGCTGCGTCTTTTCCTGGAGCGCGATGTCGCCTCGTCGCTCCGATCTCTTGACCTTTCCGACAACGATGTCGAGGACACTGAGATCCCGGGCGTTCTGGAGCTGCTTCGCAACGTTCCGCACTTTGAGTCGCTCCACCTGAGAAACAATCCGCGTCTGACTTGCGCCTCGCTCGGCATCCTCATGAGACATCCGGTCTCCGAGCTGGACCTGTCCGGGTGTCTCAACGTACACGGCGATCTTGGACTTCTCGGACCACTCGGTCTGCTCGGGCTGAAGACCTTGACTCTTTCCACCGACAAGAACAACGATGGTCGGAAAGCGAAGGAACTGTGGTTGGAAACGTTCAGGGACAAAGCCGTGGTTCAAAACGGACCGTTTGGGATGCTGCGTCTGGTTAGAAAGTAGTCTATGTTACGCGAGTACATAAATGTTTTAAGCACAAAATGGTAAAATTTGTACACGGGCACCTTGACACAGTTAGTTCGTTAGAGTACGTTAGGGAAATTGTGCAATCGCATAGAATCCATCGAGTTAAGAAAAGTTGTTCTAAAAATATGTGTTATCTATATACATGCTTTTGGAAGCACCAATTACAAAATGGTTAAGAATTCAACATGGGGAATTCATATTTGTCTTAACACCAACAAATAACTATGTAGACCTACTGATAACACAGTAAAGATGGTAACTTAAATCTATGGTCAGGGGAAAGTGAGGTTTCTACTGACAATGGATGAAAATATTATCAATTTTACATTTTTGTACGACCTACTTTATATGAAATGTATAGGATATCTTTGCATGAAAACTGGTAAGAAGACGAAGCCACGTGGCATCATGATCATCGATGATGTGAATCAATATTCAATAATGATCAGTGCTTTTCATAAATCTATTTTAGGTGGGCTACTTTGATTTGATGATTAGCACAACTATATTACTATATTTATTTTGGTAAGTCTAAGTTAGTAAATCTATTTTACTGATAGAACACTGTTTAGTTTCATGCTCAGGCTTTCTCCAAAGATCTTTCCATCTTCTTTCCTCCTTGGTTTTCCTTGCTTCCTCCCAAACGCATTTGATGTAGATATCCCATTACTTTAGTAATGCTCTATTGACTATGTTGACTATGTGCTCTCTGACTATGTCAAATGCCCAAGCCATCAGTTCAGTTCTTTATTAATCCTTTGATTATCTCATTGCTCGCTATTGTACATTCTATTCCCTTCTTCAGATACCGCATCTCGAATTGTATCTTTTCTTATCTTTTTCTTTTTTTGCTTCTAGAAAATGGTTTGGACCTGCCAAGTGTGTATAATATTAATTTATAAAGTCAATGGTATTATTATTTTAGAGGTTTGTTGTAGTGTGTAGTATGAATCTTGAGGTGCCTAAGTACACAACACTATAAAGTAAACACGCTGCAAAATGTAATAAGTAAAAACGTGTTTTGTCTGCTAAATAGTGTGATTTATGATGGTAAGGTCATGGTGTTTTGTATACATTTAAAGCTAGTGCCCTTGAACAATTACCCCTAAGGATGTGCCGCTTGGGGGGAATGCCAAACAGGAACGGAGTCTGTTGCATGCCTTGAGATAATTCTGTACTGTGAATAAATGTGTCTTCACGTCCAGGTTTGTAATCTAGCGTATGTAATTCATTGCTAGAGGTAGTCCTACATGATCCTTCAAAACATTCATCACACCCATAACATTATAACATTAATTTTTTGGGGGATTATTTGTTGCTAATTTTAACAAAGTACTCGACAACTCGGTCAAATGACGTAGGAGGGGGTGATGGAGGAAAGGAATTGGAAATACAGTACCTAATTTCGTCCCCTCTTACAACTAGCAAGAGTCACTCTGGGCCAAATTCTACCCTGGTTCCAGATGGGGAAATATTATTATTATTGTCTTCTACCCTTGCAATACATATTTGCTTTGTAAATCTATTTATGTAAACCTGCATATCAAAACAATGATTGCTGTTAAATGGTGTATTGATGCACGATGGTCGATGAACCTGTGTCCCAAATGTGTGAGTCACAGTGAATACTGAGTATGTTAATATTGATCCAATCTGAAGATGTTGATTGCAGTGTCATCTTCAAGATTTATCTATCTATTTTTATATTGTACTAATTATATTGTTTGCCATTTTGATAAAACATGATTTATTAACCCACTCTCTCACCTAAGTCGCACTGGAAACCAGTTACTGTATATTTATAAATATAAATTGTATTTAACCTCATTTATGTGTAGGTCATTATTTTTTCCCGTGTAATTTCAGGGTGGACGCGTCTACCCACCCTCTTTTCGGGGGTCGACGCATCGTCCTCTTCTTCTTTGGAAAAATGTTAATTGAAACGACAACACATGAACACGATGTTATAGTTGAGAAACTGTAAGAATGACGGCCCCCTCCATATCCCCTCCACAGTTACCCGACCCCCCTCAACTCCGTGACAACCTGACAAAATGAAATACGTAACTGAAAATCAGTTTGTTTCAGTTGTTCAGTTTGTTATTTCATGGAGTTGAGGGGGGTTGGGTAGCAGTGGAGGGGATAAGGAGGGGTCTGTCATTCTTACAGTTTCTCAACTATACATAATAAGCTGTAGTCTGTGTGTGTAGCCTGTGTGTGTGCCCACTGGACTATTGCAAAAAATGAGAAACCACATATGCCCCCCCCCCCCTTATTAAACATTTTTGATGTGTTTTAAATGGTTGGGTAGCTTAGTGCTTACCAACCATGAAAGTTTCTAATGCTTGTACCAGCCGTGTAAGTTCCAAATGTGTGGATATGAGCAGTGAAAGAAAGTACGACCGAGCACAAGCTTCAAAACGCTTGTGTACCAGCCTTGTAAGCTTCAAACGCGTTTGTACCAGCCGAGATACAAAATGCATGATGCATGTGTACCACTACCAGCACAATAAAAAAAACGGATGATTGCAGACCCTGTCATATTTGAGATAAGCTTTCCCTTTCCCCTACACCTCAACTACCGATTATCACGAGTCATTTGCTACAACAGTTATCATAAAACATATACTATTTGAATTGTTTATTACAAATTTACATACGAAGCTGCATTTTCCTAATGACCCATTTTCTCGTCTGCAGCAGCTGTCGTTTAGCGAGAGGGGGGTGGGGCAATTTCAGGAGCTCATTTCTAGTTTCTCGGGTGTGCCGCGTTCGTTTGTTTACGTCTACATTAGGATAGGCCAACTACAAGTCACTTTCACTTTTCACGATGATAGCGTTGCCTAGTGATAAACGCTAACGGTGTTAAGAAATTCAAGGTTACTAACACAGTTAGTTACATGTTGTGTCACTCGACAACACAAGCAACCTATCGAATTATTTCCCTTCAAGTACCCAAACCGGTTATCGTTGGGCACAGACTGTGCCGGTACCGTTATTCTCCATTGAACTTGAAGACTCCTATACGTGTCAGTGGTGCCAGCAGTGGTGTTCGTACGCTTTTCTCTAGGCCTAACGCAAGTTGGTGTGAAAAAGCCGAAAAATACGATCGTCTGCCAAGTACCGTTACAACCAGTTTTTGTAGCTGGCCTAGGCCTAGAATAAGTGAACTTGCATTCCATTTGAAACGTGAACCTTTGTTGTGGTGCAACGAAAATCTAATTATATCTGCAGCCTTATTAAATAGAAGTGTAATTGCAAATTTAAAGTGTTGTTGTAAATTGCACACTGCAGCCGTAGCAATGCCGCAGCCAAAGCCGAAAGTATTTAAGCGTTTGCCAAATAATGTGATTCCAAAAAATTATCATCTTACTTTGAAACCTGATCTGAATGCATTTGTCTTCGATGGGAAAGTGGTGATCTCAGTTGTGGTAAGTTCTGGCTTGTTATTGTTTTAGGACGTATTTGTCTACCTACCGGCCTAGGCCTAGCCTAGGTTAGGTAGGCCTAGGCCTAGGTATCCCTATAGCCCCTAAGCCCTAGGCCAAGGACCGGTAGGGGCCTATGCATTTAGATAGAATTTGCTAGGGCCGGGACCTTTGGATTTGTTCGAGTTCACTCAGTGGTTGGCCTAGGCCTAGGCCTAGGCAGGGCTGGTAGGTCTAGCCTAGGGCCTAGGCATCGAACCCTAGGCCTAGCCTAGGCCTTTAAAGCTACTTGAGCGAATAGGCTAGGGCCTAGGCCTAGGCCTAGGCTACTGGATGTCCCCTTGGCATGGCCTTGGTATCTTTGGCCCTAGTTCAGGGGTGACGAAAGAATGTTATGTACCTATGCCATAAGTGGCGTATGGACACTTTTTGGCGGTAGGCCTAGACCTACGCAGAAATACCACTAAACAATTCTGTACCGGTACATTGTTTACAGGCTAATGCAATGAAAGAATCTAAAAGAGACTAGGCCTACAAATAAACAACATAACAATAATTTATAACATACTGTAGGCCTACCATACCAGCATTGGGTTTAAAATATATAGGCCTATATATATATTTTAAACCAAATGATACCAGGGTGCACCCACCACACTTTGAAGTTGTTTCCCGGTCAATTAGAGGATTAAGGTCGGTGCACAATTGCCCGGTAACGATAACTGTAACTATAACAATAACGATAAAACGGTAACGGGAAGGCATTCGATGCACAATTGCCCGTTAAGCAGACGCTCGGCTTTAACAGGCCGTGGACGCTTGATTCTGATTGGTCCCGGTAACGTACAGACGGGAACGGTAACGTTAAGTTAAAACTTGGCGAACTTTCCGTTACCGTTACCAGGCCCGGTAACGGGAAGCTCTTATTGTGCATTGTATCGTAATTTAACATGAAATCGAACTTCTTTCCTGTTATCGTTATCGTTACAGTTATCGTGCACCGACCTTTAGGCCTCTGCCTATGGGAAGAAAAATTTCCTTTCTGGCATTAAGGGGTTTTGTCTCAGATCCTTTAGTAAGTAACTAAGTAAGTAAGTATTTATTAGTCCGGTAGATTCATACAGAGTACAAATATGGATGTCGTCAAAAGTGGGTGCATACCCAAATTTATTATGTGGAATTTTTTTTTTTTTTGAATTTATTTGGATTTTTTTTTTTTGGAATTTACTATGTGGAATTTATCATGTAAAAAATTCATTATGTTATTATTTTAAGAATCCCCCCCCCCCCCCCCCCTAACAGATAAAACAGACTTCCCCTTAAAAATTGTAAATCCAAGTCAACTTTGAATTTTTTTACTCGACTCAAAAAGCTACAATAAATTTACCATAAAATGCTACTGGGCATAGGCCTATTTAGAGAAGTTGGCATGCCTGAATAATAAATTAAATAATTTATAAATAATGGCACTCAAACAAGGTTTAGCATCCCTGCCCTAAGTCTACTCCCATATATTTTGAGTGGGAAGATTGGAAGTTATCAAGCAATAGTTTTTTGTTGTTTTTCCTTGTATGTCTACTCATATTTTTGTCGTCGTTGTTATACTTGGCTTAAACATTGGCAAGCTGTGACTATTTAGAGCTACAATCTACAGCTACCTATCTGTTAAAAAGATACCTTTAACTCCGGTGTTGCCACACGCCACCTGTCGTAGAAAATTCATGCTTGCCATTCTAATGGGTGTGGATTTTTGATTTCAGGTGGAAAGTGCCACGTCACAAATTGTCCTGAACTGCCTGGATCTTACACTCGATGGTGTCCTGTTTCGAGTCGAAGGTGGCGAGTCTGTCAAACCTATCGAAAGTAATCTGTCCATGGAGGAAGAGACTCTGACCTTGATCTTTCCAGACGTTTTACCTCTTGGTCCGGCAATCCTCGAGATTGCCTTTTCTGGAGAAATTAATGATAAGATGAAGGGTTTCTACAGAAGTCAGTACAACAGGTAGGCATGGCCAAATTAAAAGCCACACAGCAAGACAATTAGAACGATTAGATTATCGGTAGACTAGAATTCCTCAGTTAGGAATAGGCTATGATAATAACTAAATCTGAATCTTTGTTACAACCCTGCATTTCACTCTAAGCAAATTAATATGTAGGCCTAGTACTCGGGTATACTGGCATTGCCACACAAGCTTACAATAAACATACGGTTGAGGACTGGTGAATTGTCTTAATAAATTTGGAGGGCAGGGGGGGAAGCAGAATTTGCTATGGATAAGTGCTTAGCATTATTATTACCATGCAGTCTTATGGAACTAATTTTATCTCTGTAGCAACTATTGTAAGTAAATTGTCTTCAATGTATTTTTCAGGCGAGGGAGAAAGGAAATCAGTTATTGGCCTAAAACGTTGGGTCTCTTTGAAAAACCTGTTCTAGGACCGGGCCAAAAAAATACCTCAAACAATTAAACATGGGCTCTATTGCCCTGTAGTACAAGACATCATTGACAATATTTCTATTGCTTCTTAGATTTTAGGTTATTTACCTAGATATTTAAGTTCTTCAGTGTAAGTAAATAGCATGATAGGTCATGGAATTGCTAGCTAAAACAGCAATTCAAATTTAATTTTGACTACTATATGTAGCTCGAAATAGTGTGTTGTTTGTAGTATGCATATCATGTGGAACAGACTGCTCTATGCGATGTGGACAATGTGCGTCCAACCTAGAGGCGAATTTGCCCCGTCCATTCATTTATCTTGATTAGGCCTAAATGTATTATCATATAAAATGACAATAATCTCGCCCACCAGACAAAACGGTGAGATCGCGTATTCGGCGGTAACCTTCCTCTGTAGTACGCACGCCCGCCGCATGTTTCCCTGTTGGGACGAGCCAGCGTTGAAGGCCACGTTCTCCGTCGCCGTCCGCCTGGACCGAGACCAGTCGACCAGTCTCGTGGCCCTGTCGAACATGGTAAGCGCTCCGGACAGACGAATGTAGTCTAAAACTTGTGTGCTTGCAGCCCGGACGGCGAGGTGAGGTATGCCGGAGTGACTCAGTTTGAGGCCACCGACGCTAGGAGGTGTTTCCCGTGTTGGGACGAACCGGCCATCAAAGCTACGTTCGATATCACCCTGTACGTACCGAAGAACAAGGTCGCTTTGTCGAACATGGTCAGTAAAACTCTTGGCATTTTCATAACCAACATATGTACAACATGTACAATTCCGGCTATGAGCATGTAAATTTTGTTGCTTTTTTGTCATTAATAGTACTAGTTGGCATTATACCTAACCTACCTAGCTAGCAGGCCTATTATTTACATGACATACATACTAGTAAGGCTGAGTCGTGTCAACGTTTAAATGTGTTAACGCCCGTGCGAAAATATACATGTAGAAACATTCATACACGTTTAACCGTGTCTTGTACCCCGCCTACCAATGCCCTCCCCTGGCGCCCCCACCCCAATTCTCAGATTTTCCCGATGTCACAGCTCTTTAACGAGCTGACAATGCATAGCTTAGTGTGTGGAGTCAAAATGTCTGTAGACAGTTGGACACAAAGGTGGGGAATAGGCATAAATGAACCAACAATGAATATACGTAATATATCACCCGTGTTATTTCGTTGAACCTGTTTTTTCGCGAACATTACAACTCATTTTTTTGTTATCATTTTGTGAACAGGGGTGTTACGTTTAAACGCGGAAAATTCGGTAAAATAAACGTACTAAATTAACCATTTTCTCCCAGCCCTATATATACTAGGCACATATTTGATCAATTCTAAGTGGACCTAGATATACAGTTACAGTAGGCCTACCTAGTACTCTAATTTTTGTTCTCTATCTATTTCACTTGTGATAGAGTTAAGAAATCACAGCAAAGTTGCAAGGTCTTGACATTTATTAATATAAGTAAGTGAATGAAAGGAAATATTAGACCCATAAACAATTTAATAAACATTAATCACCCTAAAAATGTTCTTAAAAATAATTTTTTAATGATTTTTGAAATTTCCACCTTGTGGCTGTCACCCAATTATGGTCAAAAATGTACTTCTAAGGCCCGGTATTACAACGTCCCGCCAAGTGTTTAGCCCGCCGCTAACTTGTTTTCTCCTTTGAAACCATGCTTTCGATTGGTGGTTGCCATGGAGACAATAAGTTAGCGGCGAGCTAAATATTTAGCAGGCCGTCATAATAATGTTG